>OX421492.1:34495885-35095885 GCA_949126835.1 Anisus vortex
ACTCTCTCTCTCTTTCTTTCTCTTTCTCTCTATTTCTCTCTCTCTTTCTCTTTCTCTCTCTCCCTCTCTCTTTCTCTCTCTTTCTCTCTCACTCTTTCTTTCTCTATCTTTCTCTCTCTCTTTCTCTTTCTCTCTCACTCTCTCTTTCTCTCTTTTTCTCTCTCACTGTCTCTTTCTTTCTCTTTCTCTCTCTCTCTCTTTCTCTCTCTTTCTCTCCATTTCTCTCTCTTTCTCTCTATTTCTCTCTCTTTCTCTCTCTTTCTCTCTCTCTCTCTCTCTTTCTCTATTCTCATTCTCTTTCTTTCTATCGCTTTCTCTATCTCTAATTCTAATAATATAATATTTCGTCTCTCTAACTTTCACTTTCTCTATGATTTGTTGAATTTTGTTATCTGTATGTATTTTTATTTATTTTTAACAAAAAGTAACTAATACTGGCTTTTTATTCTATAGTTTGTTCAAAGTTATTTCCGGAATCTGATTATATATGTTATATTTTACATTATTGAAATAAGTGAATTATTCAGGAAGTATTATTTTTTTGAGGCTGTAATCCTAAGTATTGCTCAAGAATATCATTGACGAGATTGTCCGTGAGCTTAAAGCGCAGCTTGTACTTATAAAATTCACCTTAGAGAATAGTCGCTCGCAGGATTAAGTTCTGTCAAACATTATGATCACAAGCTTATTACTGGCTACCAATATTCAAACGTCATCACGTGGCAACTGCCGGTAAAAGTCAATTAGAAGATTATTGCAAGTAAAAAATTTGGCCATGAAATCTAGGGCCTAACCGGAAATCGTCTCGGACAATGCCTCGATAGATTTTGTTTTTTATTATTTTGACTGCGATAAAAAATTTTTAGCTACTAGCGAGACGCAGGTTCTTTACTCCCACAGGCCACATGTAAACACAAATGCTATCGGTTCTTATAAGTTAACAAACGTGCCTTCTATGTAAAAGATTATTAGCTACAAGGTTGCAACTAGTTGGATGAGGCCTTAGTAATATCGTTTAAAGTCAGTCAGTTTGAATTACCAGCTCAATGATGGGACAACACTTGTGAGTCAAGTCACTAAAGTAATTTGTTTGTCTAAATCTCTCTAGTTTGTTTATCTTTTTCATTTGTGTAGCCTACTTTACATTGCCTAATTATACCTCTACACGATATGAAATCATATTAAGGAAATAAAATGTGAATATATTTATTGAAAATATGGTGTGCTATAAAAACCCGAAATAAGGCTCACAAAGACTTGCGATGCGTGCTCACATCTAGCTTTATGTTATTGTCTACGGTCCGAAGTACATCTGTATCGACTACTAGTATGAGTATGGATCAATGTGAATTTACTACACTGATTATCTATATATATCATATATATTATTATATATATAATTTAGTTTCAAGATTACAAACTGTCTACTTTGGTTTAGATCTATCACTGTTACATTGCTATAATCTAATCTAGAGTTTGAACTTTCTATTTCCTATTTGGTTTAGATCTATCACTGTTACATTGCTATAATCTAATCTAGAGTTTGAACTTTCTATTTCCTATTTGGTTTAGATCTATCACTGTTACATTGCTATAATCTAATCTAGAGTTTGAACTATCTATTTCCTATTTGGTTTAGATCTATCACTGTTACATTGCTATAATCTAATCTAGAGTTTGAACTATCTATTTCCTATTTGGTTTAGATCTATCACTGTTACATTGCTATAATCTAATCTAGAGTTTGAACTTTCTATTTCCACTTTGGTTTAGATCTATCACTGTTACATTGCTATAATCTAATCTAGAGTTTGAACTTTCTATTTCCACTTTGGTTTAGATCTATCACTGTTACATTGCTATAATCTAATCTAGAGTTTGAACTATCTATTTCCTATTTGGTTTAGATCTATCACTGTTACATTGCTATAATCTAATCTAGAGTTTGAACTATCTATTTCCTATTTGGTTTAGATCTATCACTGTTACATTGCTATAATCTAATCTAGAGTTTGAACTATCTATTTCCTATTTGGTTTAGATCTATCACTGTTACATTGCTATAATCTAATCTAGAGTTTGAACTATCTATTTCCTATTTGGTTTAGATCTATCACTGTTAAATTGCTATAATCTAATCTAGAGTTTGAACTATCTATTTCCACTTTGGTTTAGATCTATCACTGTTACATTGCTATAATCTAATCTAGAGTTTGAACTTTCTATTTCCACTTTGGTTTAGATCTATCACTGTTAAATTGCTATAATCTAATCTAGAGTTTGAACTTTCTATTTCCACTTTGGTTTAGATCTATCACTGTTACATTGCTATAATCTAATCTAGAGTTTGAACTTTCTATTTCCACTTTGGTTTAGATCTATCACTGTTACATTGCTATAATCTAATCTAGAGTTTGAACTTTCTATTTCCACTTTGGTTTAGATCTATCACTGTTACATTGCTATAATCTAATCTAGAGTTTGAACTATCTATTTCCTATTTGGTTTAGATCTATCACTGTTACATTGCTATAATCTAATCTAGAGTTTGAACTATCTATTTCCTATTTGGTTTAGATCTATCATTGTTACATTGCTATAATCTAATCTAGAGTTTGAACTATCTATTTCCTATTTGGTTTAGATCTCTCACTGTTACATTGCTATAATCTAATCTAGAGTTTGAACTATCTATTTCCTATTTGGTTTAGATCTATCACTGTTACATTGCTATAATCTAATCTAGAGTTTGAACTTTCTATTTCCACTTTGTCACTCGTAATTTTAATTTTCTGAGCCGGTACTGGGTCCCGACCCGGCTAGTGTGAATCGTTGTCCTAGCTCCATGTCACAGTTAATTTATGCCACCCGGTGATATTGTGGCAGTGTAATAGTGTCAGCGTGTCTACGTCGTCAGCTTTATAGGTCTTTAGTGTTAGCAATAGGAAAGCATACTTGATGTCACAACTATTTGACAAAACGTTGGATGATTCAGGTGATCCGCCAATTAATGCTCGTCTTATTTAATTGTCAGTATCAGCTTCGACGTTTGACCAACATATTAAACATGTTATTACGTTTTCACACGTTTCAGTGTAAAAAGTACTTAGTAAACAAAAATTAAACACACACACAAAGGCAATCCTAAGAGCTCTTTCCAGCGGATGTCCACGCATGTCTTCCATAGCTTTAACAAGCCTATTGTGGCATCACTTTGATAGTTTCCTCGCGTGTTACTGTCTTGACAACTTAAGGCAGGCTTTCGTCAGCTCTTTTGGTAGGATTCCGCCGACCAAGGATTACAGCACTACGTGTGAGCGCTTCGTGTGACGACCCAACGAGTGTAAGCATTACACGAACGTATGTAAGGCATGTGAGTACTACAAACCTAGGGTCAATCAGATTACTGCACTGGTCTTATCACTGTATTAACTGTAAACATGACAGAATACACATATTTAAAAGTTGGATGACTAAGCCTATATAACCTTTAAAAAAACGTAAATATCTACACTGTTTTTATTGCATTAATAAATGCTAATTTCTTTATCAAAATTTATTTTTTTATCTTTAAACTGCTGAATATTACTAGGAAAAAGTCTAAGTTATCACACTCAGACGCCAGATGGCTAAAGGTCTTTATAGAAACTCTTTTAGCAGGGCCGTTTCTTTTTATCTTATTAACGGCTTTAAATTATGATACCCTTTAAAGATATTACCTCCTTCTCAAGTCTCAGAAAAAACACTAAATCTGCCTACAGTAGTGGAGTTTCCCGATTTTCTCAACTCGACCATACACTAAATCTATCTTTGGTTTCGGGGAAACCCTAATGCTTCAACTCTACAGAGCACTATATAGTCAAGCGAATGGTTTTTAGACGCTGCTATATTTATGACGTGGATTTGGGTCGCGGCAGACCCAATCCAATAACGAAGAACAGACCACGGGCCTATCGCTCTGTGGGTGTATTAAGATGCTCGTAATCTGACACAGCTCATAGTCGGAGCCTACTGGGACAAGGGCAGCGTCTGCGCTGATGTCATTTATGACAAGTCTAGGTCACGTGTCTCTTTATGTGTGATCTACAACGAGGCTCTGGTGAAGGAGAAATAAATATTAAAAAATAGAGGTGGTGGTGGTGGGGGGGGGGGGGGCTGTCCGTGGCTTTCAGTTTGTGAGTTTGTAAAGTTCCTGTGTCTAAGGCTATGAAATAAGTTGGCATCAAAAGTGTGTGCGATGGAATCAAACATGATTGATATTGACAGAACGAGATAAGCAGCCGATGAAAGACTGGAGGAAGCGGAAGTCGAGGGCGACTCATCTTTCAGGAAAGAGAAACCACGTCTAGAAGCAGTGGCGTATACTTTTTTTTTTTACATAGATTTTTGTTTTTCTGTAACCTGTGAGCAGATTGCTTGTTAGGGAACATGCAACGGTCCAGAACAAACACTTGGCGATTACATTGGGTTTGGTTTACGTGACTTTGCATGAAGATAACCACCAGAATTATAAATAATCAGGGCTTTCAACCGAAGCTAGAACTCTGGAGCTGGGTGTGGCTGTTAATAAAAATGATTTTTTAAAAGCAGGAAAATATATTACATTCATGATTATGATGAAAAACTCCATGATTACATTTAAAAAAATATTTCTTTAGTATTTATTTTTAAATGTTATTCTTACAAATATATTCAGACGTCACCGCAAGGACTAATTTTTATATTTTTTGTCTAAAATCAATGGTCCAACATACACACTCTGTTGGTCCATTACGAAATATGGTTTTAAAAAAGGTAGCCCTACCAAAAAAGGTCGCTACGGCACAAGTCACAATACACAGCGGGTAATAGAAACTGAAATAATCATAAAAATATCGAAAATTTTCTAAGATACTATAAGAAATAATCCTCCGAGCACTCGGTTGAAAAAGCTTCCTTCTTAGGAAAAATATTTGTTTGAATACTAATTGAAATTATTGAAGTAGCCTACACCAAAAAAAGAAATAGTTTTATAGCCACAATAAATCAGATACCTTGAAAAATTATATTACAGTATTCTAATAAAAAAATATCCCATTTTTAATCCCGATATAAACTGTTCGAACATTCCATTAAAATATATCACAAATTGAAATCTTGATGAGAAATCAAGACATCATTAATTTGAAATCTAAAAAGCTGCCTTCCAATGACTATTTTAGTCTTATCTCATTCGTTTAATTAGACACAAATTAATTCTCTCAAGATCTGTAAAAATTCGTTTGTTAAAAGTGTAATGATTCTTTTTTTTTCTTTACAAAAAGGTAAGGGGTCTTTAGACCCAGTTTAATTATTCACTATTTTGGTAGAGATTCGTAAAAGAATCAATATAGTAATAAAGTTTGAAAACTATATAAACTATATAAACATACCCCCCTCCGTTACAACTTTATGTTTTGTATTTGAATAATGCTTAGAAGAGTTCTAATTGTTATAGACATTTACTGCCAGATTTATTCAGCAAAAGTGTATTTGAAGATATGCTAGAAGATTTCAAAGTTTGATAAAACCAACAGTTCTAGTTTAATTAACAACCTTTGCCGCAGTCGTTACTACATTATATTTCATGTACATTTTAGTCATAAAGATAACTATCTCAATACGTTTGTAACTTCGGATCGCAACGTTTTTGTAGTTGTAATGTATGCTCTCAGAGACTTTATTTTTTAATATGTCCTTAATGTGTTTTGTTTTTAATCTACGTTTACTTAGGCCTCAGTGGTTCCATTATTGTGTGGTAAGAAGGCAATGAGCCGTATTGCTGCTGAGAGTTAACACCCTTGCCCCTTATACAAGTCAATCTTTTATGACTGACTTGTAATTTACAAGTCAGTCATAAAAGATTGACTTGTATAAGGGGCAAGGGTGTTAACTCTCAGCAGCAATACGGCCCATAGCTCTCATTCAACTATAGGCAAACAGCATTCAGTCACATCAACGCTGGTAAAACCCTCAGTAATGTTTAAAATAATTATGTAATAATTAAAATAATAACGAAATGGTTAATATAATTATTGAATGGTTAAATTCTGTTTATGAACTATATTTAAATGAGTAATTGCAATTACTAAGTTAACTAAGTAGGCTAACTATAAATACAGTCTATTTCAAGGGCAGTGTACAAATGATCAAAGAATATATAACCATTTAACCAGAAGATACTTTATGTAGGTAGTGTGTTATTTAACGTAGGCTTACAGTCTTATCTTGTCTACAATTTCATGCAAAACTCTCACAATGAACGCCGACGAGTTTCCCCAAAGGAAATGAAGACGAATTCCCTTGTCTCGGTAACGTCAGTGTATGTTGTCACTAGCTGTCCACTTCATTGTTGAGAAAACCTATTTGGCTTTTCTTACTCGTAGCCTCACCACCACCCCCACAACCCTCACACACACACACAAACTCAGATACAGACCTCGCCTTTTTAAGTTTCTTTCTGGCACCCCTTCCCACCCCCGCCAACGCCAAGTCTCACACGCGCACGCACGCACACACATCATTTCCCACAGCCCACTATGTACCTCCCAATCTGTATTTGAAATGCCTAGATGGCCTATGTCAGTCAATACGACCAGGGATTTCGTGGAAGGATTGGGCTTCCCCCCCCCCTTTACTCCTGTCCGGCCGTTGTATCAGAAGATGGAGGAACAGATGGTGGACGTTACACAGTTCTGATAGTTGGGTGGGAGGTGAGAGGGTGGTGTGGGTCAAACGAAGGAGAAATAAGGGCGCTGAAGGGGGCAGGGCAAGGGTGTGAGCTGATGATAAAAAAAAAGTTGGATTCTCCTATAAGACATGGTGAATATTTATGAGCATTTTCATGTAAATCTGATCCTGACTTTTTTTTCCTCTTCATTCACCTACATTGGACATCTTGTCATTTCTTTTCTTTTTTTTTTTTGTTCTCCTACTAGTCTTACTGAATTGATGAATGATATAATGAAATAGATGAATAACTAATATAATATAGTACACTATACGATGTAGAATTTTAGGTTGTTTTTTTTTTGTTTTTTATTATAGATTTATTAAAGATTAAATAGATTTATTGAACGTTATCAAGAATATCACCAATAAGCTTAGAAAAGTTATAAAAATGATCTTCAATTTATAGCAGAAACCGTAAATAAAATAGTACTATATATAATGGCGTCTGTAAACACTATAAGAAAACTGTACTAAATATCAACATATAATGTACGGTGTTTATTATTAAAATTGAGTAGCTAACCTCAAATGTAAAAAAAAGTATCCCGTCGGACCGAATTGATCCATAGGTCCGATGAAGCAGCGTTCACCAGTTTCTGTGGCCACGGCATACTAAGTGATTGTGTGGCCAGCACTATGCGCAACCGCCTTTACTTTACCCCAACTAAGGTCAGGTACCCATCAGAGCTGGGTAGACTCAGGGACCCCCCCCCCCAGACCCGGGAAAAAAATCCTAGCCTGAACCAGGATTCGAACATGGGACTTCGGTACGCCAGCCGAACGCGCTGGGTCACTGTGCCCCATAACCTCAAATGTACTGAGAGTAAAAAGAACACTATACACTCTTCAGGCCTACTGTAAATTATGTTTCTCTCAAGAGTTGCCTATTTTGAGCTCTTGTTCTTTATTTCCACAGAAGCCTTTGCTTCAAAGACACACTACGGGAGATTGTATACAATTTAATCAAAAATATTTATATAACGGACTTTTGAAACCGATGTCGGGCAGGTACATATCACCGGCACCCTATTACTTTGTTTAAAGATAGCTTTAGACACCCCGCTAACCGCATACCACTCTTTCTTTGTTTAAGATTTATCTCACTGTTCACTTCCCTTCTGATGTGATACTGATATAGAAATCTAAGAAATGCCAGCATTGTTATCTCTCAAACATTATGTGAACCCATAAACAATAAGTAATAACAATAAATTAAATGTTGAGATATTGTTTAATTTGCTAGTATGTTGTACAAACCAATCTGTAGGGAAGTTTAGCAGCTGATGTAAATAAATATATTATAAACATTTATATGAAATCATGTTTAGAATTCTTACTCCAGTGTTTCACTTAGAAAAAATCAAACGGACTATAAGGTTGATGATAATGTTCTCATAAATTAATTTTTCTTGAAATGCGGTCCACTAACTAGAGTCTAGTGAATATATTTTATCTGCACGTTCGTATCATGATTTGTCGTTTGTCGGTGGTTGTTTTTTTATAGGCATTAGTTGAAATGGAACTATTTCATATTGCGAAGAGAGAAAGATTAATAGATAGATAGATAGATTGGTTTGTCGATTGACAGACAGAGATATATATAGATTGACATATTTATTGATTGTTTGATTGATTGATTGACAGACAGACAAACCGACAGATAGATAGATATTTTCATTGATTGATAGACAGACCTATATATAGATATACAAGCGTTGCCCGGGTGAAAAAAAAAACACGACTGTATAAGGTGCAGATAAAAAATTTAGAAACTACAATTAAAAGAAAGCTATAAATCTAATATTTAAATTATTATTTTTTACAGAAGACTTTTAGGAAAACAATTTAAAATAAATATTGTAATCGGGTAAAAAAGAGGCAAGTATTTTTATTGAACAAAAATCTAAATTGCCCGTAGATTTACAATGTCTTGTGTTTTTAAAAGTTTGAAAAAAATTGTCGAAAAAAAAAAAGGTAAAGTGTAACTGGAGAATCGACCCTGGGTCCCCCGCATAGCAGTCCGCTACGTTAACCACTCAGCTAGCGAAGACACATGCCCGATGTGAAAAATTATTAGACAGTATATAGGCCTAGGTCTAAATAGGTCAGTGACACAGACTCACGTGATTTAAAATTGACCAATGGGGATCCTTATGCGTACAAACACTCTCTTTTTATATATATAGATATATATTGATGAGTAATTGGTTGATTTATTTATTGATTGATTGAGCGACAGACAAAGCTAGTTACTTAGATAGATAGATAGATAAATAGATAGATAGATAGATAGATAGATAGATAGATAGAAAGATAGATAGATAGATAGATAGATATGTAGATAGATAGATAGATAGAAAGATAGATAGATAGAAAGATAGATAGATAGATAGATAGATAGATAGATAGATAGATAGATAGATATGCGGCTTGATTAATAGATGTATAAATATTAAAATTAGATGGATAGATTTGATTGCTATATAGTTAGAGAGAGACCCTATATAGTAAACTAAATGAGATTCGGTCAGACCTTTTACTTTCTACGTGAACTATAAAACCAACAATTTAATCCACTATGCTAATAAAGTAAGTAAAGGACCCCCAAGCAGCCATAGCACCTTCTTAACTTAAAGATGATCACAAACGCGCAGTAGCCTACACGTAAACATCTAAACCATGCTACGTAGGCCGCAGCAACCTAGCAACAGCTTATTATGTTGACATGCACGGATCACAAAGTCTTATTATCACCAGTGGAGACTAGATGGTATACAGCGTGCAGTGCAGGACAGAGGTCCGGGGGGGATGGGGTTAGTATCTCCACCTAACGGACTAATGGACCGTGTAGTCCACACACCCGGAGCTGTATTTTGTCCATCTGGTGTGGCCAGGGTGGTTGAGGCGATCAGGCTAAGAAAGAGGATCTCAAATAGTACGCGATCGATACTGGAGCACCTTGACAGTTTAGTCATCTTGTTGGTAGACGGTAGGGTGGGGTGGGGCAGATGTTTCCCATGTCCACTAAATCTGTCTGAAAGGTTGAGTAAAAGATTTGGGTGGGATGGCTAGTAATGGTGTTTTGGTGGAACAGATGGGGACAGATAAAGGAGAGTTTATTACATCGGACATGTAACAGCTTGAAGAGAAGCGACACATGAAAATCATTAGGTAGAGAGGTAGATAGATAGATCTATATATCTATCTCATTATTTGATAGTTATAAAGGCACATATATAGAAAGACACACAGACAGACGGTAAGATAAACAGAAAGAAATATTAGATTAATTGATTGATAGAAAGATAGTGATGATCATATTTACATGAAAAAGCTCATATATATAATATATATATATATACAGAGAGAGAGAGAGAGAAAGAGAGAGAGAGAGAGAGAGAGAGAGAGAGAGAGAGATAGAGATAATATATAGATAGTTAGATACATAGATAAATGCATGAATATATACATAGATAAACAAATAGATAGATACATTTAGAGATAGATACAGAGATGGATAGTGAGATAGAAAAAGATGGATAGATAAAGATAGGCCTATATAAATAGGAGAGATAGATATGTGGATGATAATAAATATAATAAATAGATCGAGAGAGATGTAAAGATAGGCCTATATAACGTGATGGATTCATAGATAGAAAAGATAGTGAGATAAAGATAGATAGATAGTTAGATAGATGGAAAGGCAGATAGATAAATAGATAGGTAGATATTATAGATAGGCAAAAAGATATATATGCAGATAGAAAAATAGATAATAGATGGATAGATAGATAGATAAATAGATTAATAGATATATAGATGTTGTGATGATATTTCTCACTCAAGTGCGGGCGTCTTAGAAAATGTATCTGGGTACTTAGTTTGCCCCGCACTCGGCAGTATTGCTTGGGTTACACAATTCTTTTATTTCACGATGGCTGTATCTAGTGGTATGGTTTCAGACTTATACAACACAATAAAATGAACTCACTGGACAAGAAAGCTTTTCACAATAATCATATAAACTGTTTATTCACAGCACGTCATGGAATATCTTTTATACAGTTCTTATGTTGTGCAGTGTTTTAATTTTAAAAAAGGAAAAGTCAATCTCGATGGTATTATAATGTAAAACACAGCATGAGAATAAACATAACATGAAATTCTATAACTATCTTCACTATGACTGTTTTCCTAACATAGTACTATGGTGTTATCGTTCCAAAAGTTGGCCTAGGACTCCCCGTGTTTTCCCCCAGCGGAGACGCAAACCACAGCCTCCCTTTACAACAATTGAGCCGTGACAGGTGAATAGACCGTGTGGGTCTGTGTGAGAGAGAGAAGAGAGACAAAGAGGAGATATCCGATTTCTTGGCATTCCGTAGCAAACACTGCACTGTTCTGCCTAACCTACTTGGTCGCCTATTGAGAGTGAATAAGAAACTAAAATACAGTTTAGCACTAAGGATGGGTTAAAGAGATCTTGACTCTGTATCATCACAGATGTATAGTAAGATAGATAGATAGATAGATAGATAGATAGATAGATAGATAGATAGATAGATAGATAGATAAATAGATAGATAGATAAATAGATATATAGATATATATATAGATAGATATATAGATATATATAGATAGATAGACAGACAGTCAGACAGACAGACAGACTGACATACAGACAGACAGACAGACAGACAGACAGACAGACAGACAGATAGATAGATAGATAGATAGATAGATAGATAGATAGATAGACTTGACAGGCCAAAAACGACTACGCAGCTTTTCACTTGAATAGTTTGTAAAAATAAATCACATCGACAGTTGACGAGCAAATTAGGTCAGATAGATTTCTCTCGCTCTAAAGTACACGACTGTCTGGTTCAGCCGCAATCGACCAGCACCATCAAAGTCTTTGGATTTAATTTATTATCCAATTAAGTTGGTAGTAAATAAGTTAATATCAAGGCCAGCACTAATAATTATACGAGTATCACAAAATATATTTACACAAACAGTTTTCCTATAAACGAAGCGCTTTTGTAATAAAGATTTTGTTGAACGTCATAAAACTCTTGTCATAGACCGGATAATTTCTTATGGGTTCAGACATTAAAAAGAAAAGATCGTAGCGTCCTACGTTTATCCACATTTTAAATCTGGTCTTAAATTTTGATTATAATTTTAAATCATGTTAAATGGTTGGTTTTCTTGTTTGTTCGGGCAATGCGATCCATGTCCGGAGGAGGAGTCTTTATAAAACTTCAAAAATTATTACACGAATTCAATGTTCGACTGTTTTTGGTATCGTTCTTGAATTGCATTAATCGTTTTTTTGTAGTTTCAACGTCAATTTATGATATCAAGGAAATAATATTTTGAGTTCTATTTTTATATAAAGGCTTTTTTTTTATAATGTTATTGTGCTGGAAAGAATGGAAGTAATAATATTAGACCACACTTGTGCTTTCCTAAAACTTCTTCTTAAAACGAACCACGCATAGTATAATTGAAATGGATTATTGAAGGAAAACCAGTCACTTAACATCATTAAAACATTAATAAAAATGCAAGACTAGACTCGGACCACGGATAATAATAATAATAATAATAATGCTTGTATAACGCCTATACCGTTGATGACAGTTCTATGCTCTGACGACAGTTACAGAATACAGACAACGAACTATAGACGAAAATGTATATATGTACACGCGAATACTGCTACTGGAATAGGCGGGTCTTCAGCCGGCTCCTGAAGGTGTCGAAGCTAGGGCTCTGACGAAGCTGTAGTGGGTGCGGACAGTGGGTGCTAACAGTGGGTGCGGACAGTGGGTGCGGACAGTGGGTGCGGACAGTGGGTGCGGGCACTAGCCTCGCAAGAGGGATCCGGAGTCAGCATACCAGAAGCCGAGCGAAGTACACGGGAATGGGTGTAGAGCTCAAGACAGGAGCAAAGATAATCCGGGGCAGAGTCATTCAGACACTTGTAGCAGAGAGAAACCAGCTTATATGATATCCGGTTGTCGGTGGTTGTCAATGCAGAGATCGGAGCAGAGGAGTGATATTATTTGACTTCTTCTTCTTGAGGACTAGTCGGGCTGCGCAGTTCTGGATACGTTGGAGGCCCTGAAGGGAGGTAGCCGAGAGACCAGCCAAGAGCGAATTGCAATAGTCCAAGCGGGAGAAGAGGAGAAAGATGACAAGCTTGACACAAGCTGCCTGGTTGAGAAAGTGATGGATGGCTGCCATACGGCTGACGGATGAGCTTAGCACGCAATAATCTTCTTCATAGAAGGAGCGCCTGTAATATATAAGATATGGAATGTTAATAAATAGATTGTATTTGCATGATAAGATCATAGATTATAATATACATGGACCGCTTGCTTTAGTATTTCTGCTATATGATGACTCGAAACACTGATTTTCGGAATTTCCGATTCGTTGTTTCCTTTGCACTTCCGTTTTATTGAATCGCTTCGATTTTCTCAATGAAAAATTAAAATTAAAATCGAAAGTTCTATACAGCGGAAACATTTAAGAAACAACGAGGAGCGTAGAAATAATATAAGACAGCCTTATTGGTTGCGCACGGAAAAAAACTTGATATAAGCTCAAAAAATAGAGCAAGCGGTCCACCTTATTAAAGTCTATGATAAGTTGAAGAACGTAGTAGCACTAGACTTTATATGGTATGACCCCTGAGCTCTAATATATGGAGTGCTCAAAGGAAGTCAATTGTAGGAGAAAATGCGGACTTTTTAATATAGATAGGTGCACCGTAGACTGAACTATAGATAAATTAGCGTCTAAATAATACATATATACTATTATATACATTAAAATTACTTACTCAGTTAACATATATAAGCGTATGTGGTATTCAAAGAATTATTCAGACAAATGATCAACCATTTCATCTTTTGACTTGACAAAGAAATGAATCCGGTACTTATTATAGTATAAGAGAGTATATAGAGTCTATATAAAATAGTTCATTTTTATCAAATTACAATGACGCAATTACACAAAAGTTTTTAAATTTTAAGTAATTTTATGTATATATAGGTCAGTCTACAGTGCACCTATCTATATTAAAAAGTCCGCATTTTCTCCCATTTTTTCTTCTCTATTTTAATTGCTTGAGCACTCCATGTATATATAGCTCAGTGGGTATGACAGTGTTAGAGAGTATTTGAGGTTTTCCTGCCAAGCAAGAAACTTGTTGTTCTGGCAGTCATAGAACAAGTTGGTACCACAAAGAATGTTGCATGGATGTATGTATGTGATATTGGAGATGTAATGGTCGCAACATACATAACCATTTACAAGATTCCAGTGCTTTATTGTGATGTTTTTGATGACATGTTATCTTTAATCAAAATGTACCATTACCGTGACAGTTGACAATAATTAGAATAATTTGTTGACACGTGGCAACGTATTCATCTTTTGTTTTTTTTTAATTTAAATGTTAATGTATTTAATTGAGATGTAACTGAAATATAAGAAAATATCGTTCTATATATATATATTTCAATTTGGAAGTGTGTTTGTCATATTCTATATACCATAAATACAATATTAATGCAGTTGGTCTAAATAATGTATAAGTCTAAATTTTTATTAGTTCATAATAATTATGTTATTTAACTATGGATAGATAGATAGATATCTATCTATCTAGATATAGATAGAGATATAGATAGATAGGTGGATGGATAGATAGATAGTTACATAGATAGATAGATAGATAGATAGATAGGTGGATGGATAGATAAATAGATAGAAGAAGCTAAAAGAAGCCATTTGCCCTCCAACTTAATTTTGACCCTGGACAATGCCGAACATTCAAGTAGATACTAATGTAACGTTTCCATGAAAAGCTATTTTCAAAACAATTTTAAAGTAAATAGAAAAACAGGTTACAATATTGTTAGCTTCTATGTTCATATCATTATAATGAATAATGTAAAAAAAAAAATCTTCTCTTTTTATAATAAAATCCTTTTTGATCACAGTAAATCTGAAAGAACTAATAGTTCATAATAAATGTATCATAATGACTTCGTTTGTTTTATAAATTGTTTCATAATTATTACATAAATATGTTCTCTTTTGACTCCACCAAAAGCTCGTGCTCGTTATTTTGTTGTTGATTTATTATCTCACCTTTTCTTGTTTCCAGAAACTAATTAGCTGTACAATCTACTGGGTCAAATGTTGAGACATTTTGTTTTTCCTAAATTGCATTTGCTCAAAAATGCTTCAAGCAACAGTTCTTTTTATGTTCCGAAAATATTCAATTTTAGCGCTACTTAAAAACTGGAAACTGTTCCAAAGGCCACAAAGTGTTTTTTTTTTTATTGTTTTTATTTATTTTTTTTAATTTTGTTGCATTAATATATCTTTAGCCTGCAAGTTGCTTTGTTTTGTTGTAGACCGACCATTTTGTTATTAAATTTTGTGGGTAAAGGGGTAGTGTGTGTATAGAAAAATGAAGGTTTCAGTTCATAGGCATATTGTTAAATCACGTATGCGTTGTTACTAAAGTTGCTCCTCGATACCGATACTGATCTATTCTTACAGCTAAATCTGTTCAGAAGTCGCAAGACACAGAAGCTAAATATTTATATAGGCCTAGATTGCTGTCAACTTTTAATGTTCAAAATGAAATGAAATTATAACATATTTAAACAGAAACGTAGTCAATAAAATAAGATGCTTTCTTTGTTGATCCAGATTGGAAATGTGGCTTTGATTACCTTGACTTCAATTAAAACAAGACAAACATTGCACACACAAGTACATATACCAGAGATAGAAATGGTTGAATGTAAAGTTAAACTAAATTATAGTCTGCTTTATATGTCTGTGATTCTTCTAGTAGATAACTTAAATATGGTCTGATTAGAATTGAGCCTTCAGTGGATTTGTGGTAAATATTTATGTTGAGTTTGTATTGGTAGATTTAGTCACGTTGTGAAAAGGTTGACAATGATTGGACAAGGTGCTTCGTCGTATCGCGCACAATTTCAAGAACTCGTAAACCATAAACATGTTATGACGAAAGGTTATTATGACTTGACTTATAAGTTTACAGACGTTCCTTCTAGATAGAAGATTATTACGTCCACTATGCCCAAAACTCCTGCAGGGCGACAGGGATCCGTCGGTGGCAGGGATTGAACCCGCGACGTGTCAGTTGGTTTTTGGTTGACAGTCCGGTGAACTAACCGCTGGTTACTTCAAATAATAACATTGAACATAAGAAACTGAATGGATACCGTGGAATAACTGCATTATGCGCGATATAAAATAAAACTTTGCAAACTATTTAATAAAAGAGGAACTATATTATATTTATTATAAACCCTTATAATGTAACTTTATTAGGACGATACACGAACTTATAATGCACACATATAATAACATATACAATTAATTAGCTACATTAAGGCATAGAATTGATCACTATTACAATTTTTTATTGGGTTAAAAATTACCTTTTCTATAAATCTGGGTTTTAATTCTGTAATTTGTATGTATCGTATTTACGCCCAGTCAAACTGAATAAAAGTCATTTGTATTGCTTTGGTGTAATGTTAGGCTTACAGACTACCATATTATTGAGCAATCTGTGAAATGCTCAAGTCTTCCTGGACAATATGTTTACTCTCAGCCCCACATAAACAACGGCCCCACCCCCACCCTCTCCTGCCTTTTCTTTTAGTTCTTGTTTTTCTCTGTCAGGACCTTGATACATCAACATTGTGTGTGTGTGTGTGTGTGTGTGTGTGTGTGTGTGTGTGTGTGTGTGTGTGTGTGTGTGTGTGTGTGTGTGTGTGTGGTGAGTGGCTCAGCTCAAGATGGTTTCTGTCTTCATACCTCACCCACAGAATGGGAAAAGGGGCTGATAAATCGGAAATGGCTCTTAATATCCAACTCACGATGGGAGGTGCTGGTGGGGGGGGGGGGTGAGATGGAGTGAGGATATAAAACTCATTGTTATTCTTTACAGTTGAATATTTGATGGAAGTGTATTGGATGTTTGATGGTAGGGTATTGGATGTTTGATGGTAGTGTATTGGATGTTTGATGGTAATGTATTGGATGTTTGATGGAAGTGTATTGGATGTTTGATGGTAGGGTATTGGATGTTTGATGGTAGTGTATTGGATGTTTGATGGTAGTGTATTGGATGTTTGATGGTAGTGTATTGTATGTTTGATGGTAGTGTATTGGATGTTTGATGGTAGTGTATTGGATGTTTGATGGAAGTGTATTGGATGTTTGATGGTAGGGTATTGGATGTTTGATGGGAGTGTATTGGATGTTTGTACTTGGCATAGTTTGGGTTGGTGAATAGTACATGAGGTCATTGTTTTTTTTTTAATTTAGTGTCTATTGATAGTACATACTTTTGTGTTAAAGGAAGAAGGCCTTTGGGCTAGAATTAGTTTGTTTTTTTAAACACATGAGATCTTTGTGAAAGTAAACATGCCATTTGTTAAAATAGGTGCTGTTAAAAAATGGAATTAGTTTTTTTTAAATGAAAAGGGCTTTATGATTGCTAAAATAAAATGTGTAAATAGAAAACATATAGTATTTGAATTTATTTAAAATTAGCGTTTTTGTGATAGTAAAATAGAAATTTGTTGGAAAAAATAACAAATAAAAACGTAAGGTGTTTGTGACAGAAAATGGCACATTTCTTTTAAAATGCCTACGTGTCATTGAGAAACAATTTTTTTTATAGCACTTGTATCGTTGTAGTTATATTAAAATCAAACAATCAACTTTTTACAACTGAATCACATTTTCCATAAATGCGTTTTTTTTTTTGTTTTAAATTTTCTTTCAATTAAACATTTACATTGAATAGCAATACCACTTAGATTGACTTATATGTCTAGATGAACTTGTTTGAACAAACTATCTTCTATTTGAACTTTGTTTTCCTAATACGCGTGTCTTTTGTGAGCTCGTGTCTGCGCTTGTGTGTATTCTAAGAGAAAGCTGAGATACATATATCTACACAAGAGAAAACTGAGATACATATATCTGAGATACATACATCTACACAAGAGTTTCCGAAAATTCCCCCGCTGGGATCGATTAAAAATTGCCAGGGCCGATATATTTTTTTTTGCCTGAATATCGAACGGGAGTAAACGAACCCAAAAACCCCAAAAACGAAAATAAAATCTATACAAAGAAATACAACGACGAGGTACGTTATTATTGTTGTTGTTGTTTGTAATGTGTTTTAAAGCAATATATTTTGCTCCATTAAAATATTGTGGAATGTTTATTTTATCTTGCTGAGTGTTTAGTACTTTTATTATAAAATGCTGAAGCTTATGAGAAAAACAGCATAGTAACGAATTCTGATCCAATATTTAATATATACACAATTTGAATGTTTCAGGCTTTTAAACTGTACCAATGTGTACATAACACTTTTAGAGGCCCTAAGTGCTTGAAAGATGGTTGTGCCTCCCCCAATATAAAAATGTAAAGTTATGTAAATACAGAAATAAGTGTGTTTTTTATTATTAGGCAAATACATTCTTTAGGATTGCCCAGACTACAGCAGCAATAAAGTGTTTAAAATAACGTAGTGCTATAAAAAAATAATTGAAAAAAGCAATTACAAAAATTACAAAACAGACAGACAGTTTCCTAATTCAAATGAATTCCTGCTCACATCTCATTGTATATTGTGCCAAATTATTTTAACATGCTCACTGACAAAGTACAAAGAAAAAAAAATTGTTGAGTGCTGAAAAGTCAAAACCAAATGGATTCGTGGACCTCAATATGCATTTCCTGTTTCCTGTGTATGTTATTGTTGTTGTGGCTGATGTTTTGGCGTGTACAGATTTATGGTATGAAAATTGCTCTCAATGTACATATGTTAAACAAAATAGGTTGTAAATCTCCCATCAGAGTTTTTGTAAGCTTGTAGTATTATTTATTTATTATTACAGAAGCTCTTGGGTTGGTTGTGTAGATTCCTGTTCCAATGCCCATGCTTTTTATACATAGCTTGCTGCCTAATGGACATACAAACATTTTAATTGGCATAAAAAAGAACGAAAACAAGCTTCAAATGACATACAAACATCAAACCTAGAAAAACATCCACAAACACCAACATCCACCAACACAAACATCCACCAACACAAACATCCAGAAAAACAAAACATCCACCAACACAAACATCCACCAACATCCACCAACACAAACATCCACCAACATCTACCAACACAAACATCCACCAACATCTACCAACACAAACATCCACCAACACAAACATCCACCAACATCCACCAACACAAACATCCACCAACACAAACATCCAGAAAAACAAAACATCCACCAACACAAACATCCACCAACATCCACCAACACAAACATCCACCAACATCTACCAACACAAACATCCACCAACATCTACCAACACAAACATCCACCAACAACTACCAACACAAACATCCACCAACATCTACCAACACAAACATCCACCAACATCTACCAACACAAACATCCACCAACACAACCATCCACCAACACAAACATCCACCAACACAAACATCCACCCTCACAAACATCCACCAACATCCACCAACACAAACATCCACCAACATCTACCAACACAAACATCCACCAACAACTACCAACACAAACATCCACCAACATCTACCAACACAAACATCCACCAACATCCACCAACACAAACATCCACCAACACAACCATCCACCAACACAAACATCCACCAACACAAACATCCACCAACACAAACATCCACCAACATCCACCAACACAAACATCCACCAACACAACCATCCACCAACACAAACATCCACCAACACAAACATCCACCCTCACAAACATCCACCAACACAAACATCCACCAACACAAACATCCACCCTCACAAACATCCACCCTCACAAACATCCACCAACACAAACATCCACCAACACAAACATCCACCAACACAAACATCCACCAACACAAACATCCACCAACACAAACATCCACCAACACAAACATCCACCAACATCTACCAACACAAACATCCACCAACACAAACATCCACCAACAACTACCAACACAAACATCCACCAACACAAACATCCACCAACATCTACCAACACAAACATCCCCCAACACAAACATCCACCAAAACAAAACATCCACCAAATTTACCAACAAATCGTTTTGTGATGTCTTCTGTAAAATTCTAATTATATTATTTTATTATTTTACCTGGTAACCAGGTAGTAATACAACCTCGCAGTATGTTATTTTTGGAAAAGTTCTTATTCACTAATAGCTCGAAAGGTAACAAAGAAATCTTTCCTTTAGCAGGCTTAGCAGTTATCGTTTTAAAATTACAGTGCATAAAAATAAAAAGTTTTATACTTTAAAATTGCACTCTACGATTTGTTTCATTTCTTTTTATTTTTCCTTTGACAAAATGTAAATAACGAAAGGAAGGAAATGTCGGCAACATTCCGCTCCAATGAACGAAACAATAGAGTTAGTTCATAAGCGACTGGTGTTAAACGGTTAGTTCAATCAATAATACAATTACTAGATTAATCAGTTTCCAGTTGACTGGAAGAGTTGACAAATCAATGATGTTGTAGTGAATATAAAACTGAGCCGATAACGCACCATCAGTCTATTTGTTCTTCCAATTTGTCGACGACTAATGGGCTTATTGGCACGATGCTAGTTGAGAATAGGCTAACTTTTAAACGGAGTTTATGCTCATCTACGACTTTGGGATTATGTGGGAGATAAAATATCGATTGTACACTTTAAAAAAAAAAATATTAATCGGTTGGTGTCTGGCACTAGCTATCGTATTAATGTTGCCTGAGTTGGAACACTGGACAAAACAATCCCAGAAATTGTAGATAAAAGAAACACAAAGAGAAGTAGGGGGTTAGATAAGAAAATTCGGATAAATAGGAGAAAAATATGATTTTCCTTACATATACGTTTTACCGTATCAATGTTTTCAAATGTTTATAATTTTATAAAGCATATAAATAAAACCAAATCACAGTGTTCGGTACATAAGGGAGACGATGATTATTTTTCAATGTTCTAAATCTACATGTTGTTTTAGATTATTAAACATCCTGGAGATGTTTGTGTTCCCTGTTAGAAGTCATTTAGGTCATTAACCAATAGGCCTGATTGTCTGAGACTCGGGTAGAATTATTTTGTTTAAAGTTAAACACCAAGGATTTCTCTCTGTTGCATGTCTGGCAGCTTTCTGATAAATTACCCACGGAGGGGGACTGGTCATGGACGGGATGTCCTATAGTAGAAGCGTTTTATAAAGTTTTTTTTTTTTTACTACTTCTCCAATAATTTCAATGATTTAAAACGAGAAGTCATTGGGGAAAAACGTTTGACTGTTTGAGTAAATAGACTGAATTATATTTAGCTCAGTTTAAGGTTTGACTGTTTCAGTAAATAGACTGAATTATATTTACCTCAGTTTAAGGTTTGCAGAAGCGTATGAATTTGCCAGAACAAAGTTTTCCGTGCTTGATATTTTCAGAACCATTAGCCTGATTTTAGCTTCGATTATGAGTTTCAGAAAATAAAAACAACGTATGTTTTATAATTAAAAATATAATCCACAGAGATGTCCCAGCAAAAAAAAATATATAGTGAACTGTTATTTCTTTTCCACCTGCTTAAAAATATAGTATTATCGTAAAAAACATAAAAGTTCCAAACTTTCGTCATCAGTATGTTTATGTCTAAATGAAAATTTGAAACAAATGTTGTATATTTTAAATGATAGCAGTCAAACCTGAATTTCCCTTGCGTGGCTTATTACTATTATTATTTGTCAGATATTCTCTTTAGGCTGAGGTCCACCTTTAAAAAAAAGTTATGAATATCGTTAAAGCGTTTTACAATAAAAGATCATGTAAAACTGTTCTTTCTTTCTTTATTTTTGTATTCTTTAGAAAATTCTAAATTTTACGACTAAACTTTCAAAAAATATTTTAATAACAAATGAATCGAAAAATATATTTTTTTATATGTAAATAAA
The DNA here is from genome assembly GCA_949126835.1 of Anisus vortex. Lineage (NCBI taxonomy): Eukaryota > Metazoa > Mollusca > Gastropoda > Planorbidae > Anisus > Anisus vortex. The sequence goes on from OX421492.1 coordinate 34,517,738, forward strand.
AATGGATGCAACAGTTCGATTTCGTGTCCTTATGAGAACAGGGTTTAGGATAAACAAAAATGTTGTATGTTTTAACCCTTACAGTCCCGGGCGCGTATATAGCGGAACTGAAGGCAGCATAGATAGAAGTAGGTCGGTACGGGATGGGTTAATATATCCTTTAAGCAATGTTTCAAAAGCTCAACCGAACAATATGTTTACAAATAAGTAACGTGAAGGTTGTTGTTGTTTTTTTACTATTTACATATTAAAATTGATATTTTATTTTATAGCTCGATTCGTATGAAGAATAAATCATCAATAATATTATTTATTACCTTCTAAAAACATAGCTAATTGTGCATCACTCGTATCAAATTTGAAAACGTGTATTTACTTAAAGGAACATAAAAAAAACCATTAGTTTCACAATGATATTTCTTTAAAATATATTTCTCAAGTTTTCTGTTAGAAAAAAAAAATTTCATTTCATTGTCTTTAAAAAAATCCGTAATTATTATTTTATTCAATTCTTAAACTTTAAAAAAATAACAATGGTTATATTTGTAAATTGTTAACATGAATAAAAATATATTTTTATTACTAGGCCTACAAATCTATTTCATTATATTGTAATATAAAAGTCCAAATTCAGAGATGTACTTGATTAATTAATCTAGATAAAAAAAATAGATCTAAATCCTACACATATTGAAGTGTCTCTTCATTTCTCGGACTAAAGAAATCAAGGTTATCGCTAGCGTAATAAATAGACTCTAGCGAAGAAAAGCTTAGCATATAGTCTTTAGTACGCGTCTTTAATCAACAAATCTTCTTTTAATACAATGTATTATATTAAAACAAAACTGAAATATTTATAATAAACACCCATGTTTTAAATACTGACAACATTACCAAGAATATGTATAATTAATAAACACCCTTGTTTTAAATACTGACAACATTACCAAGAATAGTATAATAAACACCCTTGTTTTAAATACTGACAACATTACCAAGAATAGTAGGCCTATAATAAACACCCATGTTTTAAATACTGACAACATTACCAAGAATATGTATAATTAATAAACACCCTTGTTTTAAATACTGACAACATTACCAAGAATAGTATAATAAACACCCATGTTTTAAATACTGACAACATTACCAAGAATATGTATAATTAATAAACACCCTTGTTTTAAATTCTGACAACATTACCAAATAATTAGCAGCTACTTGAAGAAAAACAAATAACCTTCCCTAGTCAACCTTCAGTACATAGCCTGTGAATATTTGATGACTAGTCCAAACCAACAGTCACTTCAGATCCATCACTCAATGTTGGTGTTTGTGCTGCTGTCCACGTCTAGGTCACGTTTATCCAGAACTAAAGCAAACATTTTCCTCACCTGAGAGTATTCATAATTCTCTGATGTGTACCTGTTTGATAAAATCTTCTCGTTCGCAGGCAATTTACGGCTTTGTAAAATGTGTGGGCTAGCAGACGTTAAACTTCAAATATTTAGTGAATGTCTGAAAATTAAAAAGTAAAGTAAAGCATCCCGTCTGACCAAATTGATCCACAGGGCCGGTGAAGCAGAGTTTATTAGTTTCTGTGGCTACGGCGCACTATGTGATTGTGTGGCCAGCACTATGCACAGCCGCTTTTACTTTACCCAACAGAGCTGGGTCGACTCAGAAAAATCCTTACAGACCCGGAAAAAAAATCCTATCCTGCACCAGGATTCGAACCCATGACCATCTGTACGCCAGCCAAACGTAAATTAGCGTATGTGTATTCTGCGGACATTAAAATTTGAATCTGCATTGAACTAGTATGTTTGTAAAAAAGCGTCTGTGTAAAACATATCGTGAGCTAGTGGTATAGTGAATGTGTATATAGAGCAGAGACGAATCAAATAATATGTCTGTTAGACGACTCAATCTTAGCCTCGTTAAACTAATTTCAACACTATTTGCTTTTGTTATTATTTTTTTCTGAAGCTGATGCCAGGTATGGCAGCTAAGTTGATTGTGTGTCCAGCAAAGTGCTCTGTAACCTTCATTTTTCCTAACTGCTGATAAAGACTAGGTAAACTGAAGAAAAAAAGGTCAGGTCGGGAAGGGAACAAATCTATCATGTATTAAATCCATATAATTATTATAATCTAGCAGAAAGTATTCGTTGTTTTTTTAACAATCAGTACCCAGGTATCAACACACACTACATTTCCTGTTTGGTCAATTTAAAAATAAAAGTAAAACATAACGGTAGAAAATTTGAATGACCAGCCGACGATCTGTGACTGGACCACGACGTATTATGTATTTCTCTAACTTAAATAAAATATGGTACAAAGAGACGCCATTTTCGACGTCTATTTTATTGACGAGTTAAAGGATATAGGATTTAATTAATGGCTTATGTCTCCAGTAACAATGCTACAAGATTCTAAAAGAAAGTACTTGGCATTGCAGTGGCAACTAAGTCCTCTGGCACAAAAAATGTGCATAATATAACCACCCAATAGTGCATTTGCAATCACGTGGCAAGAAGCACGTGCTGTTTGTTTACTGTGTGTAGTGGTGACCAATGGCAGCCGTATTGCTATAGACTTAATAAGATTTTATTTTTAAATATAATCATTTCAACAATTTGACGTGAAAATATATACAAACACTGTCATGTGATGAAAATTAACATATCAAAGCTGAAATTTAAACCATTAAAAATCCATAGAATATGTTCCGTAAGTGCAGAATATTTTATTAAAGATGTCGATTGTCGAAAGTTAGCCTTTCAGATCCTATCTTAAACTTACTATCGAAAAGTTAAAGTATGTAAGGCAGGCTGTACAATATGTTTCACATGAGCTATTGAAAAACTATAATAGCCTCCAATCTTGTTTACTTTGTGGAAGGCCTAATAAAGACTTGTATTACAGTTAAATATCAAGATTTACGCAAACAAATCCTTATATTTGGGTGTAAATTAGACATGGTAAATAACAATTTATTTAACATCATCACCATCATGGCTGCTATTTACTTCGTAACGTCATCTAGAAACCTGGCCTACGCCTGTTGCAAATGCTCTATACATTTTATTATGCCGTATGTCGATTATTCTCTCGCAAAGGGAGGTAAAATGCTAATCTAAAGTTTACCGATGATGCATGTACACAGTATAATTATAGCCCTTATATCATTTTATCGAAGTATTCACAACACTTAGTTGATGGCTTTGTTGTTTGTTGTTTATATGTTCGATAAAATATGCAGAAAATTATAAAAACATGAATGTTTCCAAAGAGAAGAAACAAAACGATGAACGTTACTGAAGAGAAAAAAAAAATTTGTGTTTGTTTTCATACAGATGCTTCTCTCTATATATTCCATGCAATTTCATTGTTCATGCAATTAACAAAGATCACAACATCTAAATAGTTGAGCTGTTATAAGAATTAAAACAAAAATGCAATCATCATTTGGCCTAAAACGATTAGTCCCAAATCGGACATTCAAAAAGAGTCATGCAATATCGAGAATGAGTCTTGCACGTTTTTAACTCTACATCAATGCAACAATAACACAAACTAAAGTTTTGGAAAAACAAAAATACAAAAACAAATTCATTCTGCATGTTTTGTCTGGCAATTATCTTGTAATTAAATAATTTTTATTAAAAAAATGACATAGTTTTTTTTATTTCTTTTCTTTGCATTAAGAACAACAATGTCTGGCACATTTTGCATTGATGAAATATTTTCTGGAATTGTTAATGAGAAAGTCGAGATACCACTAAAATGTTTTAGAAATAAAAACCGAACTAAATTTCTTGCAAACTAAACCTTAAAAGTGCCTGAAATGTTTTCTTTTCATCGGCCTGGAAGATTGTCCTTTCAATTTTTCAAGCTTTTGTGTGTGGACAAGTTATTAAACGGAAGAAATAAAGGCAGCTGGCCATTGTGCTGGCCACATTATCTCCATGTATGCCTCACCTATTCAAACTATTGACATTTGTGTTCTCAAAGTCTGCAATCAAAAGCAAATGAATTTTAATACCAATATGGTTTTACTTTGGATAAAACCAGATCAAAGTTATGGACATTTATTTGGAAATATAAATAAATATAAGAATGTATTCAGTACAAGGGGGAGTTGATATACATTGCCAATAACTGACTGCACGTGATCCAATATTTGTTTCACAACAACAACGATCGTATCCTCTTGCATCATCCCAGACATAAGAAAAGTGACAAGCAGAAAGAAACCGCCTGACATGGGTATTGATTGGGTATTTCCGAAGGAGACATATTGGTTAGTCTCTAAAGCGGTTAGTTTACATATTGGTTAGTCTACACAATTTACCAATATATTTTCGTGTCAGACAAGTTAATTTTGTATGACATGTTCCTCTGTGTATGTATATGTGTGTTATGTATATGTGTGTTATGTATATTATGTGTGTTATGTATATATGTTACAAGCATTTGATGAGCATGGATACTATATGAATACTTATACTATATTTCTTCCTTTGTTGAAACGGGCTTTGGGTTAAATCTTACGTCTGTGATACGTAATGTATTTTAAATGGTTATGAAATATTAGTTTTCCTGATTTCTTTAAAGCTTATTTTCCTATTCCGTATCGTTCGGGAAGAAAGTGAATTTCTATAAACGTGTTTTTACATATGGAATAAAAACAAGTTTTGCTTAAACTGTATGTCTTTGTGATTAAGTAAGAAAGGTCATTTAATTTCTAAATTAGAATGTACTTTTGTGTGTATAATATTTTAATTTATGTATAATTTTACGAGTATTACAACAGTTAGCAAGCTCTGTTTTATTAGGAAAATGCGGACCAACGACGCCAGTTGTCAGTTGTAAACATCTCTTATGGGTATCAACTGTGATCGAACGAGTTCATGCTCTACAATTACTTCCATTGTTACTAAAGTATTGTCCCCCGCTGTAACCTGATAATGTTAGGGTCCATTGTGAGAATCAGTGAGTTAGTCTAATACCGCCAGACATATATCGTTAAACACTGCCCGCTCATTGAGTATTTCCATCCGAATGTTAATATTTAAAAAAAAAAGATGACTATTTGTATGTTCGAAGGAATGTAAATTTTATGCTCGTGGGTAGGCAAGTGTGTAAATGACTATTTATGTGCATTCCTTTGCATATACTTTATGTTAGCATGTAGATAAAATAAATGTAGACAAGCAGGTATAGCTTTATATTCTATATTTGTGTTTTGTCTAGGTTTCCTTGCATTTGAATGAAGTTTATATATATATATATATATATATATATATATATATATATATATATATATATATATATATATATATATATATAGATATATATATATATATGCTATCGATGTATACTTTAGAATAAAACACTACCATGAGATGTATTATCTGTATTTGCTATAGATCCCAGTACGTCTATGACATTTGAAAGATGATGTGTGATTGGATAAATTGATAGTGACAGCCTACCAGATTCATCGGCTGATAAACTGTTTGAAATCGTTTTGACGTATCTTCCATCCTCATCGTCAGAACTATGTTCGTAGTTCGTTAGCGGGCATCTCTAAGCTTCCATTCTGTATTACCTATGACAGGATTATCAGTAGAGTATGGGCTGTACACAAAGTAGGGCAGTGTGTGTGTGTGGATTTGTGTGTGTATTTAGTGTGAGTGTGTGAGTATGCCTGTATATGTGAGTGTGAGTGTGTGTGGGTGTAGAATAAGTGTGAATGGGACGAGATAATCAACGCGGCAGGGTATGTGTGATGAAACATGTTAGTGAGAAAACGTGTGAGTCAGAGAACGTGTGAGTGAGAGAACGTGTGAGGGAGTGAACGTGAGAGGTAGATAATGTGTGAGTGAGAGAAAGTGTGAGTGAGAGAATGTATTGGTGATGGAGCGTGTAAGATGATTGTGTGGGAGAGGAAGGGCTGGGAGTGAGGTAAGGTGTCAATTGGAGGAGGGTATCATTTAGATGGAGGTATGAGTAGGAGGAATATCATAGATACATTAACAGGCGATGACGGCCATATAAATAGTTAGGTAGTTGGGTTAGTGAGTACTTATTTATGTAGAGATATAGACCGATGAATAGAAACATAGATTAAAAAATAGATATGTTAATAGATAGCTAGATAGAAGGATATATAGAGAAATATATATAAAGAAAGTTAGATGAATTGATAAGGCTGATTGATAGAAGATTGGATAGTTAGATAGATTGATTGATTGATTGATTGACTAATAAATAGATTTTTCCGTCAGATATATATATTTATTGATACAAGAAATACGTTACCTAATTCATTGCTCAATTCCTAACGCCTTGTAAGAATATTATTTATGTCCAGTTCATAACTGTATCTACAGTAAATTTCACTTACATACAAAAAAAAACATTCATAACTTTGGATCACTTACTGATCATATAATGTATAAATAATTATACGAAACTACCATTTGATGGTATAGACGTTATGAAATAACGATATCTAGGGTTTGTAAGACAGATTGTGGAAGGAAATAGACTTTCGATCATCTATAGACGAAGCAGCACTTACCATGGCTATGGTAAGATAACTCTGGATTCGCTGCGGCCGCGGTGTATGTAATTATGACATCGGACGTAACGGGTCAGAAAGCAACAGCTGAAGGAACATGTTGCCATAGATACCAGGCGATGTAGGACGTACCAGGATATAATGGGGATCAATACGTAGGACAGGTTCAAATTTCAGATAGCCTTAATCTTAGAAAGATACTACTACTTTTGTATTTGATAATACTAGATTTAAGAGGATATTTAAAAAAAAAACGATAAAAAGAAGAATTTTATCTCAATATCATTAACTTGAGTGTTCTATTTCTCTCTTTAGTCTTTTATCTTATCTTATATAGTTCAGACGCTCCTTTTATAAAGAAGATTATTGCGTCCTAACGTTCATCCGTGGGCCGAGTCTTGTCTTGCATCTTTATTAATGTTTTATATGATGTTAAGTTACTGGTTTTCCTGGTTTGTTCAGGCTACCCATTCCATGCCCGAATGCCACTTTGGAAGAAAGATTACTTATAATATGCATTTGTTCTCGCATAAGGGTTAAGGAAAGTGTTTTTGTCTTTATGTTTATCTGAGCATTGCAACAGGTTGTTATATAGTTGTATTTCTAAATTAAAGTTTAATGCCTTATGTATTATTACTACTTTACTCTTTGCCTTTCTGTCCTCTAGTGTTTCTTGGTTTATTGATTTGACTATTGGTGTTACTCTTGTCAGTTGTGAATATTCGCTAGTAACCAGCCTTGCAGCTCTTTTTTTTTATATTTTCTTTAGTTGATGGGTCCCATACACATGATACATATTCTAGTATAGGCCTAACTAATGTGAGATAGCATTTTAGTTTTATATTCTAAGCAAAGTGTTTTCGTACTTATGTTTATCTGAGCATTGCAACAGGCTGTTATTGGGTTGTATTGGGTTGTATTTCTAACTTAGACTTTAATGCCTTATGTATTAATACTTCTTTACTATCTCTTTGACTTTCAACATTAATTTCTTTGTCAGTAAATTTAATGTCTAGTTATTCCTGTCAATTTTATAACTTCTTTTAAATATTTTATAGAAATTTATTTTTAATTGTAATACTACATATTTTACTGTCTTCATTTTAATAAGGAGAAATTTTAACCCTTTTACTTTAACAATGTAGGCCTGTGTTAATTGTATCCTATGTTAAAAAAAGGCAATCCACCACATGAATAACATAATACTTTCTGTGTGTGTTTTAAATATTATCAGAGACTATAATACACATGGACCGCTTGCTTGAGTATTTCTGCACTATGACGACTCGAAATACTGATTTTCTGAATTCCCGAATCTAAATAAAGTAGTTGCTATAAAGTAGTTTCTATACTAGTTCCGTTTTATTTAATCGCTATGATTTTCTCAAGTAAAATTAAAATCGAAAATTGTATACAGCGGAAACATGAATAGATCAGTGTTGTATGCGCACGGAAAAAGAACAAAAGCTCTAATAAATAGAGGAAGCGGTCTATCTTATTATAGTCAATGATATTAGGAAAAATAGTAGAACATGTATTCATTTGAAGTCGAAAAAATGCGATTTAATAAAACGGCAATTGTATAGCAACTATTTTATTTAGAATCGGGAATTACAAAACAAGAAAATAAGAGTAGAAAAAAACTAAAGCAAGCGGTCTATGTGTATATAGTCTATAATATTATTGTGTACCAGCTGGTTTAGAAAAACGTTTTAAAAAACGAAATTTAACACACTTGTATAATTCTATGTATATTTGTGAGTATGTGTATTTTGTTTTTGTGTGTATTTTTAAAAATAGGTTTTGATATTTTAAAATGGTATATTCAGTAGAATTAGTATTTGCAGCTAAACTCTTCTTTTAAAATTATTGGCTAAATTTAAATAACAAATACAAAAAAATAATTTAAAAAGACGAAAGTAACTGAAGCCACAGCCCTACAGAAATAGAAAGCAAAGAATGGTGACTTATTCCGACTTATTCGATCAATACAGCAAACTTACCGAAGCATTATATTTCAACTTTGAACTCTGCTTTACTAAGACTAGCGCTAGATGAGACATCGTTTCTAGGCCATATCCCAGACGTCATTAGCAATTCGAAAATAATTTGTTTGACATTAATGTTGAATAAAAAGAACAGTTTTATTGTACTTTTACATTACATCTAGTTCAAAAAGTATTTTTTTACTTTTTCAGATAAAACTTTTGTCAGCTCGAGTCTGTATACCACCAAAACAAAAAGGATTTGTAATCTGCTTTTAAAATTACGTAAAATCGAACTGGATGTATGAGGTAGGTGATAATTTAAAACAAATGTGTAGATAAGAAAGTTTTTTTTATAAGGTAGGCCTAAATTTGTATTGTTCCTGTAGCTAAACTAGGGTAGTAGGAATATAAGGTTCTTCATGAATCAGAAAGTCGTAGCTAACTAACACGAAACAAAAGTAAAAAAAAAAGTTATTTTTTTAATTTGACATGCTAATAATGTTCTTTAATATAATATAAATGTAGTGACCTACAATCCTAGTGATAATTAGTAATAGCGCCAGGTCGCGCAGATTGATATCGTGTGAGTGAGTGGAATGTTTAAGTTAGTAAAATTTCTGAGTGAGTAGAATGTCTGAGTGAGTAGAATCTTTGAACAAGTAGCATGTCTGAGTGAGTAGAATGTCTGAGCGAGTAGAATCTTTGAACAAGTAGCATGTCTGAGTGAGTAGAATGTGTGAGTGAGTAGAATGTGTGAGTGAGTAGGATGTCTGAGTGAGTAGAATGTGTGAGTGAGCAGAATGTGTGATTTGGTACAATGTGTGATTTAGTAGAATGTGTGATTTAGTACAATGTGTGATTAAATAAAATGTGTGATTTAGTAGAATGTGTGATTTAGTACAATGTGTGATTAAACAAAATGTGTGATTTAGTAGAATGTGTCATTTAGTAGAATGTGTGATTAAATAAAATGTGTGATTTAGTAGAATGTGTGATTTAGTACAATGTGTGATTAAATAAAATGTGTGATTTAGTAGAATGTGTCATTTAGTAGAATGTGTGATGAAATAAAATGTGTGATTTAGTAGAATGTGTGATTTAGTACAATGTGCGATTAAATAAAATGTGTGATTTAGTAGAATGTGTGATTAAATAAAATGTGTGATTTAGTAGAATGTGTGATTGAGTAGAATGTGTGATTTAGTACAATGTGTGATTAAATAAAATGTGTGATTTAGTAGAATGTGTGATTTAGTAGAATGTGTGATTGAGTAGAATTTGTGATTTAGTACAATGTGTGATTAAATAAAATGTGTGATTTATTAGAATGTGTGATTTAGTAGAATGTGTGATTTAGTAGAATGTGTGATTTAGTACAATGTGTGATTAAATAAAATGTGTGATTTAGTAGAAAGTGTGATTGAGAAGAATGTGTGATTTAGTAGAATGTGTGATTAAATAAAATGTGTGATTTAGTAGAATGTGTGATTTAGTACAATGTGTGATTAAATAAAATGTGTTATTTAGTAGAATGTGTGATTTAGTAGAATGTGTGAGTGAGTAGAATGTCTGAGTGAGTAGAATGTCTGAGTGAGTAAAATGTGTGATTTAGTAGAATGTGTGATTTAGTACAATGTGTGATTAAATAAAATGTGTGAATTAGTAGAATGTGTGATTGAGTAGAATGTGTGATTTAGTACAATGTGTGATTAAATAAAATGTGTGATTTAGTAGAAGTTGTGATTTAGTAGAATGTGTGATTTAGTAGAATGTGTGATTGAGTAGAATGTGTGATTTAGTACAATGTGTGATTAAATAAAATGTGTGATTTAGTAGAATGTGTGATTGAGTAGAATGCGCGAGTGAGTAGAATGTTTGAATGAATAGAAAGTGTCTAAAAAGATTGATGATATTTTTTCAGCATTATTGCAATAATTACTAAAGAAAAAAGAATATAAAAAATGGCGTGTTCTTTGGCTGGAGAGGGGGGGTGAAGGGGGGTTACTATACACATTGATTTTAAGTATAAATCAAACATTCTAGAAATTTGAATCCCATGTGTCAGTTTTCTGTATATATTTCCCACTGCTTATCATTAGACAAAGCGAGATAAATATTGGAACATGAACGAAGAATTATGTCCCTTCCGTTTTCTCGTCACATGTCTGACAGTTTCCGGTTTGTTAGAGAAGGAAGTAGAAAGTATGTGTTTATTTTTTTTCATGACGTCATCCTACTATGTAGACTGTAGACAATTCCTTTCTCTTCTTGTATTCTATTTAAAAGCATATAGTAAACATATATAGGATTTATTGATTATTATAAATACAGTCCATTATCCCATGTCCTATTTCTGCCAACCAATCTTACTATTCTCTTAGTGTGGTGTGGTGTGTGTGTTTATACTACCGCCAGCTGTCAAATGTAGTTATTGGAACATCGATGTGTTATACAAATGTATAACTTCATATTCACTGGTGTAATTCCTTGTTTGTTTTTATATTTATTTAAAGCCATTGATGCCATAACGCCGACTGACCGGTCTTATTAACTCTTTCCAGTTTATTGGTTACTTTGAAGTCACTTCGCCTGTAAGTTTGTTTTGTATAACTTCCTATTTAGTTTTTTATTTTTATTTAAACTATGAGGCTTTATATAAAACAGAAGAATTAATTCCTACCAGTCCAAACTCTATTTTGTAAAGTTACTTGTGTCATTTATTTCTTAAGTGGTTTCATAAAAAAAAAGAAATTCAATGTATTCATTAAATGGTAGAGATTTGTTCGCGATGTGTGAAAAAAACAACATTTTCTCCAGTTTCATACTGGCCTTTTTAAGATTGTATTTCGAACAGAGTTTTAAGATATTTTGAAAACAAAAAATACAATTGTTTTGCATGGGGTAACAGCTGACCTCAAAACAATCCGAAAATCAATCCTTTACTATATTGAAGTCCAACAAAGAAAATATTTTGTATACCCTGACCTACTTTTACATACTACAATGAAATAAATCTTATCTTATTTGTTAAATACAATTCTTGTTTACAAAAGATTTTTGTTACATAGGCTTATCCGTGATTAAAGTCTAGTCTTGATCTAGTAATGCTTATATGTACAAGTAAACAAAAGGCAAATGAAACACCTCTAATAGCACATTAGCTTTTAATACACACAAATCCACATTACTAGACTCACGTACATCAGTACTTTTTTAAAATCCTTTATTCACATTTGCGCCGTTTTTATCCAGACCAGATGTTGTCGGATCTATAAAAGGAACTTACAAACATTTTGAAAATTGGCTTGACATTTCCATTAAAGCTCTCGCAACGTCTAATTTAGAGAATAAATGTTGTATTGGTCTTTGTCAACACGCAATATGGGGATCGTGTGCATGATTAATTTCACTTAATGCATCAGTGGATGTACGGGAATATTATTCAGTAGAACATTTAGACATTAAGCTTTTCAATGTAGCTACCACTAAAATTTTACATTAAAAGTGATATTTTAAAAACAAAATAAGAATAGTTAAGTAATCCTGTCGGGTCAAATTGATTTACAGCGTTCACCAGTTTTCATGGCCATGGCATATTAAGAGATCGTGTGGCCAGCATTACTGGGTAGACTTAGGGACACCATCGAGAACCGGAAAAAAAACAACTAACCTTCACCAGGATTCGGACCCTGGACCTTCGGTAAACCATCCGGCCACCGTGACCTCATAATGTTGTAAACATAAATGGACATTTTTTTGAGTGCCATAAGAGCTAAAGGAAAACATGCAGGTATATGACATTCAAAAGCGGACATTGAAACGAATTGTATGTGACATCACGACATCAATGTTCTTCCCCGATAAAAGCTAAGCGTTTTATGACTATTAGAGTGCACCATCTGTTCCAGTTGAATACAGTGTTACAGTGGGTCACCATGACCTGGGGCCGATAACTTGTTATGACTGGTGTTTACATAAGGGCTAGATAAAAAGCTATTCCCCAAAGTTTTGTTTAAAAAATGTATATAGATCTATATTCTTACGTAGTATAACTTTACGTCTAGGGAGCAGTTTGTTGTTGTTGTTGTAGTTTTGGAAGTAGTCGTAAGGGTAATTAACAAAAGAGCGTATTGAATTTTGATTTTTCTTCTTTGAATTGTGTTTTCTTTGAGTGGATGAAAAAAAAAAAAAACAACTGACGTACCAGCAATGAACATTTTTTTTTTTGCCACATAGTACATAGGTACAATAAAGGCAGTCAAAAGATAATAATTCATAAATACATCGTACAATTAGTTAATTAACATAACACATAGCGTAGCATTATACATGTATATTTTGACTTGCTTGGTGGAATGTTAAATTAATTTAGGAGTTTCTAATAAGCAAGACTTTGAAAACATTCCCTGTGTACCTAAAGTTTTGATTTATGAATTCACGTGCATTGAGTATACATAGGCTACATTTTATAGAGTCTATTTTTTTTCCGTATCTTGCAAGCACGCTTTATACATTTTTGGATGGAGATATTACAATGTCACTCTTGTATTTAAATGTATCATTGATTTCTTTAGATTGATTGTAGTACAAATTAAGACATTTTTTACGCTTTTTGTTGTAATTGGTTTGCAATTGTACTTCCCGTTTTCCCATTTGTTTTAACGTAAATGATAGCTTGGAGCGGAAATAGTTGCTTTTTTCTTTCTTTATACATTTACTTTTTTAAATGTAAAAATTGTTGTATAAACTAAAAATGTTGAAACTAAAATGACACTGAGAACGCAATTCTGGACATGTCCTTCATCCCATAGACCAAAACAATTGTACAACTAAACGTTATTCTCTTATGTAAATGTCCGTTTGTCATAAAATATTGATAGATTCTCCTGTCTTCTAGACATAACACCCGTTCATTAATGGGAAGAGGAAGAAAAAAGGAAAACACACTTTTGTCTGGAATCGATATAACCAAGGTCATCTGGATTAGCCACAAAGCTGTAGAGAATATTAGATTACCCTAGTAAACTTAGGACACGGATTAGATCTCAGACAATTTCATGCCAGCCAGCTACATAAAAAAAGTAACTCATTATTTTTCTGGATATATTTTATTGGCGCCCAAATCTTTTTTATTTTTAAGGCTAGAATTCTTTTAAAAGCGTTCAGGTAAAATAAATTAAGCAATGTAGCCATCAGATTGACCGTGTTGGCAGCATCTAGCATAATTCGTGGTTATATACGGACTAGTATCCTAGTCCGCAAAAGCCAATGATGATCATAAATCAGATTCTTGTCCCGGGCTTACAGCTTCAAGTTTAAAGGTGAACAGCCATCAGTTATCGGAAAAAAATAGAACAGAATAAAACGATTAGCCCCGTTTCCATTAATCAAGATAAGGTGCAGCCGATTATATCTTATCATTAGGGTATTTTCTCGTGTCAAAGCTACATATCGGGAAACTCTTGTGCCACTGCTAAGTAAAAAAAAAATATATAAATAAAAACAGCCTTAGTCTGATCGATTTGTCATTTTTGTGTGGCACGGACTATCCTTAACCAAGAATTAGATAGAGAGCCCTCTAAGCATTACACTTTTGGAATCGTTTGTTGGGTGTTAGATTTGTTAGTCTTAATTAATGAAGAGAAGTAGTCTTACCATAGACTATAGCTACACAAGTCTTCTTCTTCTTCTTCTTCTTCTTCTTCTTCTTCTTCTTCTTCTTCTTATTATTATTATTATTATTATTATTATTATTATTATTATTATTATTATTATTATTATTATTATTATTATTATTATTATACTCATGGACCGCTTGCTTTAATATTTCTGCTATGTGATGACTCGATAGTCTGCTTTACGGAATTCCGGATTCGTATGTAACTTTCCACTTCCGTTTGATTGAATCGCTTTGATTTTCTCAATGAAAAATTATAATTAAAATCGAAAGTTCTATACAGCGGAAACATTAAAGAAACAAGGAGGAGCGTAGAAGTAATTTAAGACAGCCTTTTTGGTTGCGCACGGAAAAAAAAGTACATATTATTTTAAGCTCTAAAAATAGAGCAAGCGGTCCATCTTATTATAGTCTATGGTTTTACCTTGTCTTATAACGTTATAGTCTGGAGATATATTCGTTGAGCTCAATTAAAACGCTGAAATGATTTATTGTTGATCTATTATTATACATTTATTTGTCTGCTTATCAATGTGAATAAATGTCTCTATACTTGCGAATGTGAGTGTGTGTGTCTGTGTCTGTATGCGTGCTAGCCCATAGATGTCGTAATATCAAACAGTCATAGTTTTAATTATATTCTTATTGATTGCACTTACCAACAAGCGTGTGTAATTCTTTGAGCTTTTGTTGGTCTCAGTGTAAAATGCAAAATTCGAATTAATCTTTTTGAGAATATTTATATCTAAATTTCTCACAATATTATGTTAACTACGTGCATTAGTATGTTTTAATAGACTTTTCTAGAAAATGCAATTACTAGTTGTTGTTTTCTTCTTTATGGCCATTAATGTGGGTCACCTATCTATACAAAACCTCATAGTTTTTGACCCACTGGACTAGATCTAGATCCAAACGTAACTTGACTCAAGCTGTCGCGCTTTTATCATTTTGTTTTTGTCGAGTGCTAGTCTAATAGACTCATCTATTGATCTAGATATAGTTTTAAAAAATGGACTGAGCACCTGTTGCCTGAATCGGACAAATACCCCCCCCCTTCACACACACACACTTTTAGTGTTCAACCCTAAACTTCTATTAGCATACCGAAGGTCTTGGGTTCGAATCCTGGTGCAGACTAGGATTCTTTTACCGGGTCTGGAAGGTTTCCCTGAGTCTACCCAGCTCTGATGGGTACCTGACCTTAGTTGGGGTAAAGTAAAGGCGGCTGTGCATAGTGTTGGCCACACAATCACCTAGTACGCCGTGGCCACGGAAACTGGTGAACGCTGCTTCACCGGCCCTATGAATCATATTGGTCCGACGAGATACTTTACTTTAAATCTAGTAAATCTTTACCTTCGTCCATTCCACGACAGTCTCTGGAGATCTATTTGAATATAGATCTATATGCCCATAAAATATCCGTATGTATTTTCTTGTTAATATATTTGGTTTTTCCCAAATTTATTACAGGCTAGGGTGGAAAGAGTTAATTTCTTTGTTCGTGCATGTCTTCGTCTTGGTTAGGGGACATTCGGTGCAAAGTCTAAATCCAACATGATGTCAATATTTAGTCAATATTTAGTCAATATTTTCATTATTCTCCTGTGTATTAATACGATAATTTTATTTGCAGATTTTTCTTTAAATTCCACTGAAAGATATTAATATCAATGTTAGGCTTAGTCGTAGCCACGGGGAAGGAAGGGCCACATACTTCTCCTAACTTCATCCAGACCTTCCCACTTCCAAACCGGTTTTGTTTTCAATTTGAAATTCTTATTTGAGAAATTATAATAATGCTAAGAACTGATTTATATAGTGAACAGATTTATAACTATCGTTCAAATATTTACATTATTAAAATGTCAAATTGTATCGGTATTTATACTCCTCCCCCACAATGCACTATTCCCTGGTTTTACTAAATTGCTTCTTTTCTTGCTCTACTGCATACTCCTATCTAACAGTATATCATAACTAACTCGAAATCCTGGTTCTGTCATATCCTACTTGAAATTATGTATTAAAGTTTAGCAATCTATTTGCTGTGTCCACCCAGGTCCCCTCCCCAATTTTACGCCACAAGGGTGACCTGCTCCATTAATCAACTTGTGTCCACCCAGCCGCCTTCCCCACTTGTGCGCCAAAAGGGTGACCTGCTCCATCAATCAACTTGTGTCCACCAAGCCTCCCTCCCCAATTTTACGCCACAAGGGTGACCTGCTCCATTAATCAACTTGTGTCCACCCAGCTGCCTTCCCCACTTGTGCGCCACAAGGGTGACCTGCTCCATTAATCTGCTTGTGTCCACCCAACCTCCCTCCCCAATTTTACGCCACAATGGTGACCTGCTCCATTAATCTACTTGTGTCCACCCAGCCTCCCTCCCCACTTCTTCGCCCATAACGGCGACCTGCTCCCGTGATCAACTTGTGTCCAACGACTTTAAGATGTTTTTTCTATCTTTCGAGAAATCAATACACCGATCTGTCTGGACAAACTTACCATATATATAGCTAGTGGGTGGAGGGGACGGTGTTGGCATACATTTTTATGACTACATTCCGACTTGTCTGAAATACAGGAGGCCATGAGGGTTACTTCTTATAAGACCTAGACAACGTACAGAGCCAAATGCTGTATAATGTTGGCGAGTACTTGTAGCCGAGACATAAAACATTATTGTTACAGTGTTCCTCAATATTATGTAGATATATGGATGAATACAAGGACCTTATCAAACCCAAACTTTCATGTAGATGTATGATTCATTGACTGATTCTCAGTGGTTCCCGAATTATGCTCACTAGTGGCTCCATTTTTTTTTTTGGAGTGATGGGTACCCTTAGCCTTTGTAAATGCCATGGATGACGCGTTTTATAATAATGAGTAGTGAATTTAAATGAGATTGGAAGCCTTTGCAATATTCCGCGGTACCCTTCCAACGCCTCCACCAGGAACATCACTGCCTACAAATTGAGAACCACTTTATACAATGTTAGTTTTAAGTTTGTCGTTAACACACTATTTGGAAATCAGGGAAGCGGCGAGAAATTTGCATATTTGAGATTTTGAGATTATACTTGTTCACCGTTTGCTTCACGTATGTTTGGTGTCTGGCTTATAATGAGTATTATTAGTATAATTAGTGTCTAGCTGAGTGGTCGCTGTGATACCCTTCAGGCTACTGGGTGTAGGTGGACACTGGGGAACGTCTCAATTGATCCATCGATTAGAAAGAAAGATAAAAAAAATTGTTGGAATTTCATTCAAGAATACCTTGCGGAATGTGGTTTATGGTGGGAGTGGATAAGGGAAGCAACTGGTTGGGGAGGGTAGATGGGGGATAAATCAGACCGCGCGAAACAGATGAGAGAAAGCGGATAACGCTTGAGAGAGAGAGAGAGAGAGAGAGAGAGAGGGGGGGGGACACATTTGAGACAATCGAATGCCAGACATCTTGTGACATAAGAAAAAAAACTTCTGACACCGTGTGACAAGTGACATGTGAATTTCAATCTGTTTATCACGATATGTCACACCCCTTCTCTCGTCACAAAGTTGAAATGTTCTTGGTCAATAATACAACATAATTCCACTATAAATGGTATATGTATGTAATGCACCGGATAAAAGTTTAATTTAAACACGTAAATGTGAATATGTCTAGAATATTTGAACAATCACAGACGAGATAGTTTCTGATTGAACTTTCTTGTATCTTTCCTTTCTACTATCTTCGACTCTACGTGTCAAAAAGCCTTAAATGTTTTCACAATTATGGAAGTTGGTTTTTTTGGTGTTTTTTTTTATTTCGAGTTTACGTCTATGACTGTGATATATTCAATAAAAGGCCTATACATGGAGTGTATTTCAACATTTAATTCAAATGTCAAGTTTTCACAAAAAATCCTTGCAACGGTGAAGCATCGATAAATGAAGACTTCTGTTAAATGGTTCGTATGTTAATTGTTGATTGTTAACGACATTTTTAAACAGAAAATATTGTTATGTGAAGAATATTTTGATTCAGTTAAGCTAGACTTGATTGAATGTATGTATGTGCGTGTATATCTTTTATATTGATAGTTATTGGTAGTTGTATAGCGGCCAACTAGCTATCTATTGCTTTAGTTGTTGCGAAGCGACTATACATTTAGTATTTCTATAGATAGTCTTGGTCAATCTTACTCTCAGTATGGAGTCAGCACTAGAACGGTCTAGGTTAGACTTATGTTGCAGACCTAACTGCTACCCACTAGATTGTTCTGTTCACCTGCGATGTGCGGTACCTGGTAGAAATACAGATCGCCCTGGCATTGTGCTGACCCCACGCTGTGCTAGTGTATTATAGTTCACCTGTCCTGTTTCTAAAAGGTCTTCAACAAAGCAAGATTCAGTAATTGATATATTGTCTTCTATCAACATTTTAATTCAAAGGTTATTGTTAGCATAGCATGAGGATTAAGCTGTCAACCTACACACTCTGGTCCCAGCAGGACGCCTCAAAATAGATCATTTTAAAAAGCCCAAGTAAAATCCGGCCTCGTTATCAGCGCGTGTGAGTTGGCACCAATCTTTTAACGTCAGGCGTATCTCTTGTTGTGATTCTTTTTTTGACGTGTCTGACCAAAGGTAGCCATCACAACTAGTGCCAGAGGAAGCTGATTTATCAATGTTGTCCGGCCACCTTGTTGACTAGAAAGGTTATCAAGTAATGTGAAAAAATAAAATGTAAGCTTTTCATGAGTTATCATACTAGTCTGTCTGGGAGTTGGCAATACGTCTAGACTGAGAACGAATTTATTATATAGGCCTTTTGATACATACAATTACCATCATGTAGATGCGGACACATGTATATGTGTGTGTGTATGTGTCAACACTTATAAAAATGTTCTGTGAAGCCGCCGTCGATGGCTTTAGTACACTTCCGTATTATCGAATGACACGTCAACTCACCTATGTCCATAAAACATCCATTACATTACCAAAGTCCACCATCTTGACACACAAACATCCATTACAGTATCAAAGGCCATCATCTTGACACAGTTAAATTCACAAACGTTAGATCAGTCTATCCACGATCTGGGAGAAAAGTTCAAAGTCAAGGTCGAAATAGCGTGGTCCACTAGCGCTAGACTCATACCCGTAGATTTAGTCAGTCACGGAAATGTTATGATGTTTAAAGCTAATTTTAGTTACAGTCTTCAAGCTAGGACGTCACTAGTCTCATAAAATGTGCGGAACTTCATAATATGTTATTGCGATATATGTTGCGGTGTTTGGTAGCGCATTGCAGGCTTGCTTGGCTTTTCTATTTGTACGTTTCTGTTCAGCCCTGGAGGTTCTGTTACTGTCTGCCAATTGTACCCTGACGATATAGCGTTTCGCCACCTGCTTCTGTCAGCCGCCAGTGCTTCCCATCCGTCTGGGTCCACGTCTAGTACTTTTAAGCTTGCTTTCAGACCATCTTTAAATCTCATTTTTTTGGCGGCCGGTTATTCTTTTGCCGTGTGCTCGCTTGCCAAATAGAAGCTTCTTCGCAATCTATGATCTGACATTCTTACTAAATGACCAGCCCATCGCGCTTGCGATTTCAGAAGCTGAGTGTGAATGCCTGACGTTCTTACCACTCAAGCACTTCTGTGTCTGGGACCTTATCTTGCCATCGTAGTTTTAGTACTTTGCGTAGAAAGCCAATATGAAAATGATTGAGTTGTTCTGCATTCCTACAATAGACTGTCCATGTTTCACTCGCGAACATCTATGTGAGCAGTATTGTAGCACTGTATACTTGTAGCTAGGTGTCTTGAGTCTTGACGGAGTCCTTTTCTGTCCCAAACGTTTTTACCGAAAGCGCTCAAAAGCGATGCTTGCTTTTGCTATTCTATTGCAGACCTCGTCGACTATATTGGCAGTGCGTACTAGTGCGCTGCCAATGCAGGTGTATTTGTCGACAACCTTGAGGTTATCACAGGCTTTAGTAAAACAATCCATGAGATTTTGCATTTTGCTTTATAATTCAGCATTTAGGGCGTAATCGTCCGCAATCAGGATGTCGCGAACCAGTGTGTCTTTCACCTTTGTATCCGCATGCATATGTTGTTGGTTAAATAAGTTCTTGTCTGTTCTATAGCTTATATATATGTCCTCGTTGCAATCATGGAAGGCATCTGTTAGCATGGCTGAAATACCATACTTTTTTACGCCATTTGGAAAGGCCTTGGATTCCTCACCATTTGGCCATCACGCCGTCGTGAAACTGTTTTACTTTTATTTTAACTCTGAAAATATTCCCTTTATTTGCTCTGAACTATATTGTTTCGTAAAGTATTGAGAATAGCAATTAGCTCTATATCTGTTGATGTTATCCAAGAAACCGTTTCTATACTTATTTAGCCTAGAGAATTATATTCGTTTTCTTGCATAAAAAAGTCATTAGGAATTTTTTTATAGCTTACATTATGTTTGTTGGCAGCGCTATTTAAATATACTTATATATATATTATATTTATTTTATGATATCTAAATCGTATGTAATCACTTATCTTTAATATGAGTCTACTCATGTATTAATAGTCCAACCCTAAAATTGTTTATTTCCGTACACAGAGCTAATCTAAATGCTCTGATCTATGACTTACACACATATTGACCCAACACATATATAGACTCAACACACATATAGACTCAACACACATATAGACTCAACACACATATTGACCCAACACATATATAGACTCAACACACATATAGACTCAACACACATATAGACTCAACACACATATAGACTCAACACACATATTGACCCAACACACATATAGACTCAACGCGCATATAGACTCAACACACATATAGACTCAACACACATATAGACTCAACACACATATAGACTCAACACACATATAGACTCAACACACATATTGACCCAACACACATATAGACTCAACACATATATTGACCCAACACATATATAGACTCAACACACATATATACTCAACACACATATAGACTCATCACACATATAGACTCAACACACATATAGACTCAACACACATATAGACTCAACACACATATAGACTCAACACACATATAGACTCAACACACATATAGATTCAACACATATATTGACCCAACACATATATTGACTCAACACACATATAGACTCAACACACATATTGACCCAACACACATGTAGACTCAACACACATATAGTTCAACACACATATACACTCAACACACATATAGACTCAACACACATTATATAGACTTAACACTCCTCGAGTTTCTCATTTCGTTGTGTCTCGGTCTCTAGTGTAATCCTTTTTTTTATCCTCCAATGGCTTTAAATTGATTCCGCTGTTTGATGTCGTCTTAACCTCATAAATAACACCGGGGAAAGAATTCACTTCTAAAACTTGCATTTTATCCTTGAGCATTGTGCTCGGCCAGTAATGTCCGACAGCCCAGGGATTCCGTTGTAAGTGCCAATAATAGTCTATCTACTGGGAATCTTTTAGTCTCGTAATGTCGTGATGCAGAGATCATAGTCTTTCTTCGTCTAAGGTCGAGGGGTGAACACATTTTGAACGGACAGTTAAATGATTGAGAAATCATTATTATTGACATAGGCGCAGCCAAGGAAGAAGGAGATAGACAAGAGGGCGTGTCTCCCCAAACTTTTCAAGAATTATTTTTTTTCTCAACCCGAGGATTGTTTTATATTTATAATCTTAACAACATAAATCTATATTCTGCACAGTTAACAAATTTCTTCTTGAATAGAGTTTAGAATAAAAAAAAATTAAAAGAATACATTTTATTTGTCTCTCCATTTATTATAAACTATTGCATCCCCCCACTCCCATTAAGTATCCCCCCCCCCCCACTGTTTCCTTAGTCTTGTCTTTTTCGCAAGAGGCGATTAATGTTTCTTTAGCGATTGACGTTACCTAACAATAAATGGTCTGCAGACGCGCCGGCCATTAAACATCCGGGTGATTTTGAACAGGGGTCGGCAACCTGCTAATGGTGTATCGAACGAGGATTTCTAAATCATTCCGCTTGCCAACAGCCTTAATGTCAACCTGCTCTATTATACTGTTTCTTATTTTTATAAGACAAGTAGGTAATTTAAATCCGTAGCCAAAAGTAAAGGAACTCTATAGAGAAAATATTTAAAGCGTTTTGTATTTAATCAAAAAAAATTATGTGTATGTGATTATCATCCTTTTTATTAGCATTTTATACCAAATAGAAAATTGTATTACCAAACTTTCCCATTTATGGTAACTAATTAGTAAAGCTTATCATTTGGTTGTCAAGATACAGATATTTCAAATGCTAATAACATTGATTATAATATTTTGTTCTCAGTTTATATGAGATGTTCTTTAATTTGTTCAAGCACAAATATGATAATGAGGTACACCTGACTGTCGTTAAGAGGAATAGATACAAAGTAATCATGCAAACTGGGTAGTTAATGTAATGTTCAGGAAATTTGCATATACTATTTGAGTCATTAAATATTTATATCATGTTAAACTACTTTTTACAGATTGGTCATTATAGAGTCTTAAGTTGTAGTCTGTTTAGTCTTTTATAAAATAAAATAAAAAAACAACAACAACGTAATATTAGATATATATTAGCGCAAATCAAAGTAGCTAATTATCTCCCTTTAATTAAAATAGAGATTCTAAATTTGATTCAATAGTGATGCCAAACAAGTTATGTTTTGTAATAAAACAAATATTACTGACTAATTATTATTTCTTTACATAAACTAGCATTGTGGTATTCATTACAAGAATTAATTATTAGAGGTATAAAATTAATTTACTAAACAGTTGTAAATAAACATTTCCTGCATTTATTATTTGTCCATTCAACCTTAAGGAGTTTATCTTTTAAACAAATTGGCAAATTTCGATGCCCATTTCTTTAAATGTTTAAAATTCATCTGGCTACGTTTTAAAATCGCCAATATCCCGACACTTAATAAATAAAAGCATCTACATCTAAGAAGGATGTAGTAAGATCAAGTCAGTTATGCTTGATTAAGAATGAAAAAATTAGTCCATGAATTTGAAAGCCTTGCCTTTGTTTAGAAGACTACGCTTTGAGTGGCTCGATGTGCTTCTGAAAAAGCCCAACTATCTATCTTAATATGTGCCTTAATAAAGGGAAGTAAATATAGTTAAATTTTTGAAATAGATTTATTAAATTGATATATTACCGGAAAAATATAGTTGTTTTTTTTCATCAATAATAAAACACCTCTTGAAGGTCTCTCGCGTGCCATTGAAAAAAAATCGCTCTGCGTGCTAAGTATGTCACTCGTGCCTAAGGTTGCCGACCCCTGATTTAGTACATCCAGTTTCAGCGCAATTAATTCTTCTCTGTCATCGCGAGAAGCATGCCGCCAAAATGGCTGCTTTGAGAAATCTTTGACCTTAAAATATGCATATTATGTCTATTGGTCCATATTTTAATATAAATGTATAAATATAAAATAGGTTAAGTATAATTTGAAAAAAACATATTTTAAAAGCAGTTTAAGAGAGCTAATAAGTACGTGTTGGCTGAACTGTTTAGAAATAAATATATTTTGAGCTTAATATTTATATATATATATATATAATTTGTGACTGACTTTATTGTATTTATGTACTATATGCACTTGGTAATAAATAAAATATATATTCCTCATTGTTGTTTATTACGATGAACACATGCTTAGATAAACACAGGGGCGTTTGAAGTAAGCGGACTAGTGTTGTAGATAAGCCTTTAATCGATTGACCCTATTGTTGACTGACTTATCCTAATGTCCAATGACTTAGGATAATATTGACTGACTTATCCTAATGTTGACTGACTTATCCTAATTTTGACTGACTTATGCCAATTTTCAATGACTTATCCTAATCTTGACTGAATTATCATAATCTTGACTGACTTATCCTAATGTTGACTGACTTATCTTAATGTTGACTGACTTATCTTAATGTTGACTGACTTATCCTAATGTTGACTGACTTATCCTAATGTTGACTGACTTATCCTAATGTTGACTGACTTATCCTAATGTTGACCGACTTATCCTAATGTTCAATGACTTATCCTAATCTTGACTGAATTATCCTAATCTTGACTGACTTATCCTAATGTTGACTGACTTATCTTAATGGTGACTGACTTATTTTAATGTTGACTGACTTATCCTAATGTTGACTGACTTATCCTGATGTTGATATTAAATTAAGATGTCGGATTAATTCTTGTTATCAGCCGTCAAGAAATTGAGGTGTAGATGGTCTATTTTTCTACCATCTTCTTTCCACTCCCCTGACAAAGCACCGCACAATAAGCCATACACACATAATATTATGGTTGTCCGATGAAGTCATTATCAAACGGGGACCTAGCGGTTTGTTAGTTTGCCTTGTACCATATATTATCTAAACACATAAGTGGTGTGATTGACTAAATAATTCACCTTTAAATAACCATTAACTCCATCTTTTTTTTTATGTCTATTAGTTGAATTCGCTAGTGTTGTTTTTAACCCTTACAGTCCCGGGCGCGTACATAGCGGAACTGAAGGCAGCATAGATAGAAGTAGGTCGGTACGGGAAGGGTTAAAAAGAGCTATTGTGGATACCACACTTCAGATTATACAGTTAAACTCACGGTCAGTGCTGTCCCACATCTAGATACACCAGCGCGCGTCCTATATTGGGAGCCTTCGATACTGAAGGCATTTAATTGCATCTGGCGAAACTTTAGACATATTGTCTGCCTCATAAGCCAACATAAAACGTGGCCGACGGGTGTATGTATGCAGGTATGTCTATAATATGTTTTTATCTTTTTTCTCTATGCCTGAGTATGAGTGCTCAAAGGATATACATCAGCCAGCCACAGCTAAAACTTCAAACGTTTATAATACCAGATGTTGCGTAGACACAATTCACTCAACTGTTACAGCTCAGAATACATGTAAATATTTACAATTATGTCATGTTGCGCAGTGGAACAGCTCATATTAGACATATTAGTTTATATATTTAATATAGTGTGTAAAATGTATGTTGAGGATATTTAATATTTTTTATTATGGGTTTGAGATTACCTGTGTGATTAGATCAAATAAAAAAAAAAATCTTGAAGAATCTACATTTCTCAAGGCTTCATGACGTCATTATCCTGTATTTCTAAAGTGTAGAGGGATTACCATTCTTGTACTCTCTACACCAAAGTTGTTTAAAGATGTTACTCTATAACAGTACGTACTTTTAAAAAAAAAAAAAAAAAAAAAAAAAAATGTGTTTGACAGTTGTATCTGAAACTAAATTCTATTTTTTCATTCTAGTTTACCAATAGTGCAAAAAATGTAAATATTCTACATCAGAAACCAATTAGATAGGGTTTTTAAGCTTTCAAACGTTTCTCTATTGTTTGCAAACATTGTGTAGTAGTTCAATGACTCTCTGCTGGATATGACTCAGTATGAGTAATACGTTTTACAGTACATATAAAATTCAACATAACAATAGTTTATCTATTAACTTCTTTGTACATGACATTTTTGTGTTTCTTATTTGTATATGACAAGGCCGACAATAGTGAGGATAAGTTAGCTGCATTTTTAATTTTATCTTTTTGCGAGCTTTCTCATAAACTGTAAGGCAGTGAATACAGTGTAATATGAACTATATGGAGCCTTTAGAATTCCTCTTACTATAGGATTAAATTATAGAAATTAACATTATATCATCATTTTTAATTTAGCTTATATTTTACTTTAATATAGTATACTGTTTTGTATCAAAAGAAGTAAATTAAATTGTACTTTATTACGTACCTTGAAAATATAGCTCTAACGCAAAAGTAGATGCCAAAGAAAATATGTGGTGAACTCGTGAAGAGCACATTTCTATTTTTTTTTCTCTCAATCTATTTATCTCGTCTGTCCTTATCTATCAGATATTTTAAAACGTGTGTCTGCACAGCAAATTTTTCTTTACTGACATAATAAAAGACAAAAAAAAAAAGGGAAAGGGGGGGGGGGGATGAATCTCGACTCAGCATTGATTATCCAGACATTATAAACCATTGTTTTGACCATGGTTCCTCCGTGAACTTACAACACATACTCATAAAACATCACAGATTTGTTTCAAATTGTCACATTGCTTTCGTTTCAAAGAAACACACAACTATAAACAAAATGTTTGGGGTATAAAATGTTTACGGTTTAGTTTTGTTGACTTTGTTTTATTTGTTGTTGTTTTTTTTTGTACAAATAATTTTGTTTTCAAGTTTCGGGAAATTATTAAACTGTAATTAATTACCTTGAAGTTACTTTTTCAGCCAACTGACGTAAACTTTCACTTCATCAGAATATAGCTTCAAAATATTACCTCAAAATATTACCTCCAAAGATTACCACTAACTATTAACTCAAATTATTACCTCAAAATATGACCTCATCAAACATGATTACATCATTACAACACATCACATGCATAAATCTCATCAGCCAAAATGTTATCATAGTTGTCAGCTCGTAAAAAAAATGACACTTTTTTCTTTCTGAACTTTTTGGAGCCTTACTTGTGTTCTTATTGAGATCTAGATTTTCCCCAAGCTTAGCCGCTTAATCTTTTCAGGAAAAGGATTCCTGCATATGAAATGAACATGTAACAGATTTGCATTCTGGAGTAGAATTTGATGACTAGCATCAACCGATGTTCTTTTAATCTAAAGCTGCACAACGTGAACGCTTGATGAGAAAGATTTGTTGTTGATGATTGCAGGCACATGCTTGGTGATAATACTTTGTATATGGCATGTTTCTATTATTTCTTTGTACATGACATGTTTGTTTTACTTCTCAGAAGATGACATGTTTTTATTACTTTTCTGTACAAGACATTTTAGTATTTCGTATTTGTACATGACAAGTTTGTATTACTTCTTTGTACATGACAAGTTTGTATTACTTCTTTGTACATGACAAGTTTGTATTACTTCTTTGTACATGACAAGTTTGTATTACTTCTTTGTACATGACAAGTTTGTATTACTTCTTTGTACATGCCCTTTTTTTTAGCTTAGGGAGCAAAACCCAGACATACTATGTAACATTGCTAAGAATTTTTTTTAAAATTATAATAAATCATGTACTAAACAGGTCACCCAATACTATTTTACAAAATTTTGAAATAATGTTTGGTTTGAATAGAAGCATTATTGTCGAAGATTTCCTTCAGTTTAATATCAACTCCTTATTTTAAACCTATTCTCAAATTTGTATTGAATGCTTTTAAAATTACTTTTCAATTACTTTTGAATTAGAACTTTAACCAAATAATTTTAAAACTGTTAAATTTCAATTCTGAATTTCATGTGTTTTTGTTTACTTTAACTTAGTGGAACAAAAATATTTCTCCTATTACTCTATAGTATGTTAATTTGTATGGAGGCTGTATTGAACTATGGATCAAATTATGAAAAAAAAATACAAGTTAGTTGTGTTTTTTTTAATCATAAAAACGATATTATGTTATCAAGTTCTAATTTAGTCACTAAATAAAACGTAATAGAAACTTTTGAAAACAAAATCCTTTGTCGTGCTTTTACCGTCTATCCGGCACTCAGAAAGTTTTGATTAGATTTTTTTCTAATTGAATTTGGAAGCCATCTATTGAAAAGAAAAAGTGATACATGATATATGTGTAATATAAACCTTATTACTTAATTCTTAACTCAAAAGTTATCATAAGCTTTATTCATAATTTGTTTCATTTACCTAAGAGTTATCAGTGTCGGGAAACTGAAATTGGCATTAAATTACTTTTAAAAATGTTTTCTTTAATGCAGTTGTAATATCCCATAAAAGTGTCTAAG
Organism: Anisus vortex; assembly: GCA_949126835.1. NCBI lineage: Eukaryota > Metazoa > Mollusca > Gastropoda > Planorbidae > Anisus > Anisus vortex. Next base: position 34,545,929 of record OX421492.1, read on the forward strand.
CTGACATGACCTAATGTAAACATTCTAGAAAAAAAAAGACAAATGTTTAGTATTTTCAAGATTATATAAATACGTTACAGTGTGGTATTAAGTATATATGTAAGCTATTTAAGCGAGCTTTGGTGTGCGTGAATGCTTAACTGTTTAAAGTTATATGCATTTTGAGCTTACTGCATTATTCTTTACAGTGTTACATCGGATTAAGAACTTATTTGTTTCAAAACTCGGATCGTAACCCAAAACGTTCGTGACCCAAAACTGTTGACCGTCTGCTCCTGCTGTTAATACACCTGACTCTCAACAACACGGCCCGGGCTCAAGCTTTGCCGACAACCAATCCCCGCAGACCTGCAAGAGTTTAGTCTTTAGGATGTAATAATCGTCTGTCTAGACAGTATAGACTGAGTCTAGAAAGAACGTCTGTAGACTTACAAGTCATTGAAATCAATCATATAGAGTAGAGAGCTAATCCGTTTTTGTTTTTTTTAACATTCCGTCGTTTACCTGACAAAACGCAATAAAAAAGTCTACTTTACGTATTAAATTAAAAAAAAAAAGAAACCAACCAATTCAATTAAAAGGTAAAATATACAACAAATTATATAGTCTACCTTTCTTATACTGTTTCTTACCTTTCTAACTCACTTTCTTTGCAATTCTGAATCATTAGTTTCAGAGTTTACGCTCGCTGTTTCAGGCAGCCGACTGGAAATCTTTCTGCACCAAGAAACTATCATGGGAAATTTAACGCTTTCTTTGCTGGAGAATCTTTCTGAAGTGGACCATCACGTTATCATTCATCAGGTTTATTGCCCTGTTTACAACAAGTTTGTTTGGACGAAGGTTCAAAATGAAGTTTTCGACGTCTGCCCACTTGCTGCACATTGTTTATTCTTTGAAGTTAAAACGGTCACTGGCTCCTCGTTATCGGATGAGTTCTCCCCCTTTAATTTCTTTAGCTGTTCATTTTGAAGATCCACGGGGCTTTCGTTTTTACTGTGTTCGATCGTACTGTACCTGTGTACTTTGTGGCAAATAAATATTGTTCATTGTTCTCTCTCTCTCTCTCTCTCTCTCTCTCTCTCTCTCTCTCACTCTCTCTCTTTCTCTCTCGCTCTCTCTCTCTCTCTCTCTACAAAACCATCACACATTTTACAAGTGTTACGTAACTTTACTGAGTGTATATTTGTTTCATATTCAGACTGTCACGGTATACGTCCCTCCCCCCCCCCCTTTCATCAAACCCACACACATAATAATGTGACTAATGTGAATAATGTGGACATAAAAATTTGATAGACATAGACAATGAACTTATTCAATGTACTACTTGCTGGAACGACCCCCAAAACAGATTGACCCTGTTGGACTGACTCCTGGAACTGTTGAGCTTACCCCTGAAACTGTTGGACTGACCCCTGAAACTGTTGGACTGACCCCTGAAACTGTTGGACTGACCCCTGAAACTGTTGGACTGACCCCTGGAACTGTTGGACTAATTCCTAGAACTGTTGAGCTGACCCCTGGAACTGTTGGACTGATGCCTAGAACTGTTGAACTGACCCCTGGAACTGTTGGACTGACCCCTGGAACTGTTGGACTAATTCCTAGAACTGTTGGACTGACCCCTGAAACTGTTGGACTGATTCCTAGAACTGTTGAACTGACCCCTGGAACTGTTGAACTGACCCCTGGAACTGTTGGACTGATTCCTAGAACTGTTGAACTGACCCCTGGAACTGTTAAACTGACCCCTGGAACTGTTGGACTGATTCCTAGAACTGTTGAACTGACCCCTGGAACTGTTGAACTGACCCCTGGAACTGTTGGACTAATTCCTGGAACTGTTGGACTGACCCCTGGATCTGTATAATAGAGGCATTTGGAGAGAAATTAGTTCAATGCAGCTGATTGAACGAACATATTTTTTGTTTTATTTTGGGGGAAGGGAGTGGGGTAGGGGTATAATTGTGTTCTGTTTTAGCTTGTATTGAATTATTTCCTATTTTTTTCTTCTGTTTGTTTATTTTTTTTTTTACAGTTGTTGAATTTTTTTTTTATGAAGTGATAATTTATGAAGTGATAATTTATGAAGTGATAATTTATGAAGTGATAATTTATGAAGTGATAATTTATGAAGTGATAATTTATGAAGTGATAATTTATGAAGTGATAATTTATGAAGTGATAATTTGTGAAGTGATAATTTATGAAGTGATAATTTATGAAGTGATAATTTATGAAGTGATAATTTATGAAGTGATAATTTATGAAGTGATAATTTATGAAGTGATAATTTATGAAGTGATAATTGTTTTTGTTGCTACGTGGCTGACGAAGGCAACATTTTCTGTTACTATGGCTACTTCTAAATGCTACTCAATCTTTCTTTCATAACCTTATGTTTAGAAGCGCACAACTACGACTTACTTATTATGACTACAAGAATTTGGCTCTACTTCAAAATGAGATTTCATTTCAATGACATAAGTGCTTTGGTTCAATTTTTTTCTTCAGTTTCTCTGATGTTACACGTTTTCAGAGTGAATTGATCACAAAACTAGTTACATCAACATTCGTATGCTGGCGTGTGTATTTGCGTATACCGTATGTGCTTGTGTGTGAGTGATTTGCTTGGCATTTGATGTGAGTTTCGTTTGCTTGTGGAGAAATCTGTGATTAGATTGATTATGCCATAGCCGTCCTAGAGAGAAAGACGTTTCAAATGTTGCATAACTAGATCTATCACTGCTGATAATGTCATACAGTTGACCTATTAAATGTGTCACACGGTGGGTGATTCAACACAGACAAAATGTTAAATTTACCAGTTCTAGGACAAGAGGAAAATCATTAGTCAATCGGCCTTGGACTTCTTTCTAGCGTAAATATGAAGTAATGTAGTTTCAGGGTTGGTTGACTTCTTTACTGAAGTAATGGTTTTATTCGATGTATTTTAAGTACAGTCAAATACTTTAAAACATCATACTTGACATATAGTATGTGCCTTGTTGTTGCACAATATCTATAGCAGACTGCTTTATAAAATGTATGTTTTCATTCTAAATGGTCCGAACAGTTTTAATTCGCGCTAATCTTACATTAATTCAGTAATATGTTCCAGTTATAAGGTCTAAAAAGATGTTATAGGGATATGTTCTAGTTATGTGTTCTTGTGATTTGTTCTAGTTATTTGTTCTAGTTATTTGTTCTAGTTATTTGTTCTTGAGATATGTTCTACTTATATTTCCATTCATTTGCTCTAACGAACAATTCTAGTGTTAAATATATTTTCTAGTCAAAAGTTCACATGAAATGTTTTAGTTACATAGTATATGTACTAGTTAAAAGCTCTAGTGAAATGTTCTAGTTATACGTTCTAGTTTAAAATTACAGTGACAGGTTTTTGTAATATGTTCTAATTATATGTTCTAGTGATTTATCATCTATATCACTAAGCAACGTAAACTCTTCAATTCGACGAGTAATTGAAAAAACGTTTTTTAAACAATTCGCAGGCAAATTATAGTTTCTACAGAGAAATGTTGTTAGTCTTCATTCTGTCTTTGATAAATAAACTCTCCTTCTCTCTCTCTCTCTCTTTCTATCTCTCTCTCTCTCTCTCGTTCTCAACAGTTCTCTTTCTTTGAATGAAAACAAAGTTTTTGGTGCTATTTGTGACTTTTTTGTGATAAAAGCAATTGGGCTTTATTATAGAGTGTCAATCAAGATGGTCACAATCACAAAAAGAATCAGAAACACAAACACAATCAAAAGCACAAACACTATCAGAGACACAATCACAAAAACAATCACAAAAAGAATCGAAAACACAAACACAAGCGCAAACACAATCACAGACACAATTACAAATACAATCACAAACACAATCACAGACACAATAATACGCACAACGAAACACATTTGCCGTCTCTAGAATCGAACGGAAACTTTGAATTCAAATGGATTGTATAAAAAAAAATATGTCACAATCATTATGATTGTCAAATTATTGTATTAAAATACTAGAATAAGCTTATATGAATGTTGGATTAATTTGTTAAATGTAATTTATTTATTTTTTATTTTGTAGGTGTTGCGGTAATGTTGTATTTTAACGTCTTGAAATAACTCAACTACTTGAATTTAATGAATCAATTTGCAATTCAACTTCAAAGCTTCAAGTGGTTATTATTTAACAAGGTAAGTCTTATCTAAACGTACACATGTTACAGACGATTCTTCTATAAAAAAGATATTTGCATTCTACGCTTAACCATGGTTAGAGTCCAGTCTTGCATATTTTTTTTTTTTACATTCTAAATTACTTTAAGTTACTGGTATTCCTGGTTTGTTCAGATAACCCATTCCATGGCCGGATGCCACTCAAGAAGAAAAAGTACATTTGTTTATAGTCGTAACGTAAAAAAAAACAACTTTCAGTTTGAATGTTTCAGAGATCTGACTGGTTTGTTGAACATGAATGAAAAACAAAAAGGGGGGGGGGGGGGGGGGGGGGTAAATCAATTAAGTCACTGTCCTGAATGTTTGCTGTGAAATGTGTATGTGTTCGTGTGACGTGTTTATTATTCCGTTGATAGAAAAACGTACAACCTACAATGTAATAATCTAATATCAACACAGGAGCTGAATATAAATTCAGAAAACTGCATAATATATTAAATAGTAGCTAATTCATCCCGACGTTGATATTGTGGTTATGTTAAATGGGTCATGGCAGTCCAGCTGCGTTCGAATCCATGTAAAGAGGCCAGGAATTCTTCCTGGGTCAGGAGGACACTGGCCCAATTGTCCATTTCTACACTGGACATTGTAGGCTCTACTTGTATCTCAACTCTATATATCGGATCGTTAAAACTATCACGTGCCTTGGATACTGAAGAAAAAAATTGTCGACAAGTCGAAACCTAATTAGAACCTACACATTAAAATCTTTACAAAAATTTCTGTTCAAATTCTTCACCGATATGATTAGACCTAATTTTTGGTCTCCATATCTAATATCAATAAAACAAAATCGCATGACCTGAATATATGTAGGCCTAGAGCAACATATCGTTCTTCTGCTCCTCTTTCACATCATCATTTATTTGACGCTTGGTTATCGATCTGAAATCTTTTAAGCCCCATTGAGAATGTGTGACGGTATTAAGCCCCCACGACCTAGCACTTAGTAAGCTTGTTTGCACGAAATCAAGGACTGCAACTCCATTAGCTTAATCCTTCCCCCCATGGAAGTCAAAGAGTTATGCGGACATATTGCGCACGAGTAAATCGGGTCTCTGCATGACACGTGACGTAGACTGGGTCACTGTGACAAAGTCGTGCTAAAAGGTGGACCTGATTTAAACGGCTCTGTTAGAGTGGAAATGATCTTCCTGGATATTCAATCAGATGATCAGATTGATAAGGTGGACAGAGTGGGTTTTTTTTTTTTTTTTTTGTGATCAAAAAGACATCGTTTAGGTCTTAGTTGTAGGTGTGACGTTAGGTAGAGTTTATCCACTGAGTACTTTTGGGCTTGAATCCACCAAGAACCTTGTCGGCTATATTGTCATTTTATGTGTGTTTATTAAAATCATCGTGAAAAGTGTCCTTGTTTCATTCCATTTGTTCTGTTTAAATAATCCTTTTGTTCTGTTCAAATAATCCTTTTGTTCTTTTTAAATAATCCGTTTGTTCTATTTAAATAATCATTTGTTCTATTTAAATAATTTTTTGTTCAATATAAATTATCCTTTTGTTCTATTTAAATATTCCTTTTGTTCTATTTAAATAATCCTTTTGTTCTATTTAAATAATTTTATGTTCAATATAAATTATCCTTTTGTTCTATTTAAATAATCCTTTTGTTCTGTTTAAATATTCCTTTTGTTCTATTTAAATAATCCTCGTGTTCTGAGTTATCATTTTGTTCGGAGTTAACGATTTCCAGCCATCTTGTAGTTTTCCTACAAATTATGTTGTTGGCAAGGGCTATTTATTGTACTTAACATTTACCTAACGATGCTACACCAATCATCAGACCTTTTTTTGACCTATGAGGCAAGTGAAGCTGCGTGTACAGATTTCCAAGGTCTACGCCAGTGGTTCCCAAACTATTTGCCCCCTTACCTGGTTTATTTTTTTTTCTATTCAGCTGCTTCGCGACCCAATTACATGGTTGTCATTTTCACTAACATTGAAGTAACATACAGCAGCTAGCAGTGTTGACACACGTATCTAATACAGAAAAAATATAATATAATAACCGCTATACTCAAGTAAAGTACCCGTCGGACCGAATTGATCCATAGGTTCACCAGTTTCGGCATACTAGGTGATTGTGTGGCTGCGGCACGACCACCGTGCCTCCACTATTCTCAACGGTTATCGCTAAACTTGGGTTTGTTTGTTGATGTTAAATACATGTTTATATGTTTTTCTTTATATCATAATGTAGACTATATTTTATCTTTATTACAGTATGATCATATATTCTCTTTCTTTGCAACCAAACAATTTTACATTTATGGCCAGGTAGCGAGTCTCGAACATAAAAACGAAATACACTGCAATATTCGACCTATTTATAACAAAATCAATTTTTTTGAAAAAACTATTCCCAAATTTTTTTTTATTTAATAAAGTAAGGATCTTAATTTGTTCCCCCCCCCCCCCCCCACACACACACCCATTTTATGAAGGCATTGGGTTGGATACACAGATCCCTTTGTTTTTCTCGTAACGTAAACCTGTGCCTACCCCGTGGGTTGAGAGGAACTGTAGTTTCACATCTCTCCATAATATCTAATATTTCAATCCCATCTAGATAAAGTTGTGTCAGTGTTTATGCGTCAATGAACAACAATGAACCACTTTTAATATTATACTAACACTTCAATATCGCGTTTGAAAGAGTTCCTTACAATGTTACTTTTGATACGGCCGTAGCGCTTACAAAAAAAAAAGGAACTTTAGGAATTTTAACTGTGAGGTACTTTTTAAATTTCAACTATGTGCAGTAAAGACCGATAACTCAGATATTACTGAATGAAAATCTAGTTATCGCGATTGTTTCCCTTCTACCTTTTACTAGTGGTGTTTTTCGCCACAATGAATAAAGTGTGTCAATTTAAATACAATTTCTGTACGATTATTACTACGATATACTCACAATATAATGGACATGGATATAATAGATGCCGAAAGATTGTTGTGTTCGTTCGTGTGTTAATTGCTCTGTCGATTAATTTTCAAATATACTGTTAATTTGCAAAAACTTGAATAAATAATCGCCTTTAACAATTCAAAATATTTAAAATTGCTGAAAGAAATTATCTACGTGGTAAAGGCGTGCAGGAAAAACGGGTCAAATATTCAATAGAGGAAGCTTACATCTCTATTCACATTGTAACGAGAGACACAATCTTACAGTTGAAAATTGTACAATAAAACAAGCTGGGGATCCATATTACGTCTTAGTCACATTAAAACACTACTCACTTTAACATAATATATCAGTTGAAGATTTTTTTAGCGTATTTTGTCTTAAAGAGGCAGAATATCGTTATATGTCTTATAATTATCATATCATATATTATAAAATTTCCACTGCAAATCCAGTGAAGATGAAAATTGGAATGCTCTATCATATCTTCGAGTTGAAATAATCAAAAGAGGGAGTTCTTTATTTTAGAACAAAGACGATCCTTTCAGTGTTGTGACAAGACAAGATGCAAAAGCTAAAGGAGATGTGCGTCAGCTAACAAAACAATGTTTCTACAAGGTAATGCCCCATGGCGAGAAAATAATGCGTTCAGAGCGTTCATGGATGGTTTACTCACGACGTCAATGAGAAATTATACTGTTGTTTTTGCTGCAGATTGTTTGCTGTTTATGTTACCGAAACAATATCTAAATTTGTTACTGGCTTTGATAAGTGGTGGGAACTGAATCCAAATCTATATAATCATGAGACATCTGAAAAGCACCTATGTTGCATTGAAAAATGGCAAACATTGGCAGCAGGACTTAAAGCTACATAAAGGAAACTGTCTTGAGATGGTTAAAATGCTTTCCAAATATAACCCAGTTCTGAAAGAGCACCTAATGAGACTAAAGATAAGTACATGTACAGGGAAAGCATCTGTATCTTATCTTTCACCGAAAATTCTAAATGAATGTATAAATGTACTCGCCAACCGAAGAAACACCTTGTTATGGATATAATGGCCGCAATGTATTTTTGGAAGCGCACGTGATATATCACACACTGACCAAATGTCTGAAGTGATCAGATATGTGAAAAGAAAATCCACAGTGGGAAAGTTGTGTGAGAGGAGGGTTTCTTTGATTTTTTTCCTCTAAGAGAGAAATAAGCTCATTTCTGACATTCTTAATAATTTTTAAAGTGACGGACTTGATATAATGATGTGCAGATGTCAAGGTTACGAGAATGCTGCCACAATATCTGGAATCCATGGAGGTGTTCAAGCCATTTTTAAAAGAAAGAACAATAATGCTATTTTTAATGGATGTGTGGGCCATTTCCTTAACTTGTGTGGTCAACACTCTTTTGCTGAAAATGCTTCATGTATAAAATTTTTTGGTACCCTTAAGAAAATGATTTCCTTCTTTGCTGCTTCCACTCATTTATGGGATGTTTTAAATGAACACACTGGGGTGTCATTGAAAAGGTTATCTACAACACGTTGGAGCGCTCATCATGCCGCTGTTTAAACCACTGAAAGATAAGTTTGATGAATGTATTACGGCGATAGTACAGCACAAGGACTTTTACATGCTGTCTGTGATTTTACGTTTATCTGCTACCTTAACCTTTGGGTTGATATACTTGAAGAAGTTAATCTTACACAGCAGTACCTGCAGACTAATGACTGAACTCTTGAGTGACCAAGTTAGACGCCTTAAGATTGTTTTTGCACGAAAAGCGGGGTCAATTAGTGAAGCATGCTATTGGACAAGCACTTATAAAATCAGAACAACATGGGATTTTGGTAGAGAGGAGATTAAGATTCAAGAAGAGAATGGCAGGTGAAAACTTAAGAGATGCTGGAATTTCTATGCAAGAAAAAAGTAGTAGGGAGATGGCAAAGTGATTTGGTCGCTTTTATTCTGAACTCCAGATCAACAGCGTTTAAGGAAAATGCAGATATGTTTGAGGCTGTTCAGCCCAAGATACTACTGTCAGCAAGTGAAGAAGAATTATTGGTGTCCTTCCCAAATTAACCTCTTTCTACGATGAGCTATCCGAAGATGAGCTCTTAAAAGAAGTACCACGGTTTAAACGACACCTAAAAGCAGCTGAATTTGACCTCAAAAAGCCATGGACTGATCAGTATTAGATATTTTGAAAATCATATCTGAATGGGACTTCATAGAATCTCTCCCAACACTCTCGCTAGGTCTTCAATTATTTCTAACGGTTTGTGTGACTGTGGCTTCGTGTGAACGGAGCTTTTCAAAACTAACGCTTATAAAAAGCTTTTTACGCTCCACCATGAGACAATCAAGACTTTCTAATCCGTCTATGATATCGATTGAAAGGGATACTATGAATGATATAGATTTTGATGAGGTGATTGACAAGTTTGCAGTTTTGAAGAGCAGGAAAAGAAAAGTTTTAAAAAGTACTTTTATTGTAAAAATAATTAACCTTACGGTTGTTTCAGTTGTTTATTGCTTTTAATTTCTAATATTAAATTAATATTTTTTATTGTTTTGTCATATTTGAACTGTAGGCTTGTTTTAAGGAGTCGAAAACTATGGTGAAAAGGGGTGGGGGGGTGGACACCCATAGTTTACCGCACCGGTTGACACCAGCTTTCGGTACGCCACTGCTCCATGAGAGATCATATTCATATTATAAGACAAAATCCAGGACTGTGAATAACCTTAGACACCATCCAGAGCTGAATAGACTCTGAGAAGACATTTAGAGCTGAGTATAAATAATGCCTTTTTATCTGCATCCCAAATCAAAACTAAGACTGACGCTTGAATAGTGTCACATTACGGCCATATTTTAATTTGATCTTTGGTTGACTTTAACTCCACACATCTTCGTAGACTGGATCATGTGAGAAGCCACCAAATCTATTACGCCTGGGATTCAATAGATCGACAACCATAAGGAACGCGTGCCAAACTTGACACGCAGAGCCGTTTTTAATGGCACACGAGAGTCCTTGAGGAGGTGTTTTTTTAATGATGAAAAAAAAAAAAGGAAAACATCATTTTCCGGTTCTGAAAAAGGAAAATTGACTGTTGAAGGCGATGTTTCTGAATGACAGAGTGACACATTTAGGTGAGCTGATCGCATTTACAAGGACAGGGTCAAACAGCACTTGAACTGTTAGACCACTGGAATGGATTAGCATGTATTTTGAGTGAAATAAATTTCAAAACATTTAACTATATGCACTTCTCTTTATAAAGACATATATTAAGATCGAAGCAGGACGTTTTGGCGCGGCCGTTTTGGCTCGACGGACGTTTTGGCGCGACCGTTTTGGCGCGACCATCACATAATTTAATCAAATTAACTTAATAACTTCATTTGATGATAACAATATTTTTTGTATAATAAATGAAATAAATATGAAATAAAAACATATTAAAACCATGTATATATTGGATTATTAAAGTTTAATAACCTAGTTTTTTATAAACTGATTGAATAATAAATAATGTAAAAAACGACAAATAAAGTAATAATATTAAATAATGACAGTTTAAGACAATGTATTTTAACAATATTCTGAATGAACAAGCTTTTATGGCTCCATAAACTAATTATTGGCTAGTCCTCTTAAGTATTCTATTATGTTTCTGCTTCTATACGTTTGAACGATCTTACTGATTCTGTTATCAGCGTCCACATAATTTTTGCGTTTCACTGTTGGCTGATCTCCACGAACGAATTGTTCATATACTAAGTCACGTCCTTTCTGAACCACACGAATCCCATCAATGAAATTCTAAATATGTGGGTGATCCATCCCGAATTCAGCCTGTAACCTTCGATGGGCTGCTTCAACATATTTGTTGGTGCGATCATGGCCATTTAGCATAGTCTCATACACAGACCACATTGGAGGAGGAAATAATGCACGACGTCTTGTTAAATTGCGATTTTGACGTCCCACATAGACGTCCTCAAACTAGTTGAGTATTGGAGTGAGCTCATCAATAATCACATTGCTCAGTGCCTCCAAATCAATACCCAAGTCTTCGATTGGAATGAAAGAGAGCGCCACAATCATTCTCGCCACCATTGCAAATTCCGGATCCGCAATATATCTGGAAAATTATCCTATTTCTGCCAATTTCTTTCGCATGTTTTCTGTGCAATGAAATAAACATCCATGAATTGCACAATTTGGAAATGTTGATTGCGCGGCCTGTTTTACAGGTGTGGCCATTGAGTTACTTCATGAACATGTGTAGTTATTAGAATTTTTTTGAAAAAATTGCACACGTAATTTTCGCATATAGGCCTAACGTTCTAGGGGTTGAATAAAAAACAACAAACAAATTCCTTATTAAGACGACATATACATAAATAGATAAATAGATAAGCATTTTATGCCCATAAATAGATACTTAAGTCTTTATGCATATATAAAAAAAAAAAAAAAAAGTTTTAAAAGTTTAATAGTCCTATAAATGCATTAAAGTAGGCCTACATCGTTTTAAATTATTACTATTTATTGTTAGTTTCCTTTATTATACAACAAAAAAGAATGTTTTTCGCAATTACGTCCTCGCGCCAAAACGTCCCGCGCCAAAACGTCCCGCGCCAAAACGGCTCGCACCAAAACGTCCCGCGCCAAAACGTCCCGCGCCAAAACGTCCCGCGCCAAAACGTCCCGCGCCAAAACGGCTGCGCCAAAACGTCACGTACCGTATTAAGATAGATAGTTGGACTTTTTCAGAAGTACATTGAAGGACTCAAAGTGGAGTTTTCTAAACAAAGACAAGACTTTCAAATTCATACTCATTTTTTCAAACCACATCGAGCCTAACTGGCTTGATCTTACTACAACCTTCTTAGATGTAGATGTTTTTTTTAAAGTTGAGATATATAATATACATATATTTAAAACGCAGCCAGTTAAATTTTGAGCATCCAAAAATGCGCCTCGAAATGTGCCTATTTGCGGGGATATCCGGAAGGAATCTGTTAAAGACGTTATCTGATATTCTCAACTGACAGACAATCCCTCTACTATTAGCTTTTGGATCAATTTACACTTATGAAAAGTATTTATTGCACATGAAAGCTTCACTACTCAGAAATGACAAAATATGTATCTGCCATTAAAAATTAACGAAGAGCATTCAAGACAAGACTGTCATTAATTAATACAGACTAATTACATTTAAAAGAGGTTTAATGCCGATCTTCTTAGATTAAACATAAATAAAATTAATTATAAAACTAATTTTTCTTTTTATTAATTTAATAAATATAAGAAATTTATTAATAGCATTATATTATGTAATTGTTGTAATTAATAATGTTTAAAAGATAGCCTCCTGGAGGTTAAATTGGCAAACAATTAATGCAGGAAATGTTTATCTACAACTGTTCGACTTAAATAAATTTATAACTCTAATTATTAAACATTTTAATGAATAACATTATGCTGGATTCATAGAAAAAAAAATTAGTCAGTAAAATGTTTATACTATAAACATAACTTGTTTGGCATCATTGCTGAATCAAATTTTAAAACTTTATTTTAATTAAAGGGAGATAATTAACCCGTTTTATTAGCGCTAATATTTCTAATATTATGTTTCTTTGATTTCTTTTTATAAAAGAAAAAATGGCTTAGAACTTATAACTTTATAATGAGCAAACTGTAAAAAGTAGTTGAAAATTATATAAATATTATGTGATAAAAAAATTATATGCGCATTTTGTAAACATTACATTAACTACCCCGTTTGTATGATTACAATGTATCAATTCCTCTTAACAATAATTGTTGTTCGGCACTAATAATTCCAAAGAATTAAATAAAACCTCAGTTAAACTGAGAACCAAAGATAATCTACCATTAGCAGATCCTAATCTGACAACCAAATGGTGATGTTAATAAAATTCGTTGCTTTTGGCCTTGGTCTTGCTACGGAGTTAAATTAATTGTTCTATAAATATAATTTTTAAAAGTATAATAGATCAGGTTGACTTTTAGGCTGTTGGCACGCTTAATGATTTGGAAATCCTATTAATTAAAGGTTGCCGATCCCTGCCCTAGACCAGTGTTTTGAAGATCTGGACTAACTGGGTTGGGTTAGACATATTATGTTTGTCATACCAGAAACAACACTTGTAGAAGAAGACGGACAACTGGCCTACACATCAACATAGACAAAAATAAAGAAGTAATGAGCTTATGAAATAAACAACAGGCACCAGGCAACGCGTCAGAAAGTCGACTACCGTAATTCAGCTACCTTTTCAGGATTGTTACAACCAATGGCGATTCGGGTATGTCAGTCAAATCCAGAATAGGAAAGAGAAAATGTGCAATCATCTCCTTAAGGTATTTGTGGTCAACGACGGCCATGTTCACACCATATAAGCTCATTATATGTAACATCAACGTCTGAATGGTCTTGCTATATAGTTCAGAAACCTGGACAAACATTAGCACTTTAGCCACACTCCAGAATATTGTCAACAGTCGTCTCACATGAAACGTATGATCATCATCAGGGTAAAGAAAACGAATGCCTATGACAGAAATTAGCAGCCTTTTGATAATATTGTACCAAAGTATCATTTGTAAGTCATTAAGCGTGCCAACAGGCTAAAAGTCATGCTCTTTTCTTATATAAGATACTTGAATTGCCTCTTTGGTTGTCTTCCGCTTGCCATTGAAAATAGCGTGCCATAGATTGCCGACTCCTGGCCAATGGGGAGACACAGACCCACTGGCCAACCGATAGCTAGACAGAAATAGAGATGGGATCGACCACTCATCCAAAACATTAGCTAAAGATGTTACAAGATAAACACTCCAAAGAAATCCCAGGGACGTAAGAATAGTTGGTTGAGAAGGCCATGCGAAAAAACAGATGAAGCAGTGCACTAATACGAAATAGTAAGAGCTAAAACCGAGTCTGTGGCATTTTACGTCTTGAGAGACGAACTTTTTCCCCTTGCAGGTCTTCATGTTTTCTGAAGAGACCAATCCTGGAAATACAGGCACGGTCACACTCGGTGCAAATGAAAACAGTGGAGGGTATTACAGTTTCTACAACCTTCTTGTGCCTTGTGCGATTTTCTCCTGCAAGCCGGGAGCCTTCCTTGATCACTGCCCTCCAGATGGACCTTTACTGCGCCAAGTCCTCCAACCGAGTGAATTGGAGACATTTCCCTGTTTTCCTTTTGTCCCCAAGAAATCCAACTTCAAGTCTTGTCTTCGAGACAAAACATCTTTTTCAAAAGATGTAGAGGATCAACATTGTACAATTACAATGTACATTGGGCAATTATTGTACGATATACTATTGGCCAATTATTGTACAATTACAATGTACTATTGGCCAATTATTGTACAATTACAATGTACTATTGGCCAATTATTGTACAATTACAATGTACATTGGGCAATTATTGTACGATTTACTATTGGGCAATTATTGTACAATTACAATGTACTATTGGGCAATTATTGTACAATTACAATGTACATTGGGCAATTATTGTTCGATTTACTATTGGACAAATTATTGTACAATTATTGTACAATTACAATGTACATTGGGCAATTATTGTACGATTTACTATTGGCCAATTATTGTACAATTACAATGTACATTGGGCAATTATTGTATAATTACAATGTACTATAGGGCAATTAATTGTACAATTACGATGTACTATTGGGCAATTATTGTACAATTACGATGTACTTTTGTGCAATTATTATACAATTAAGATGAACTATTGGGCTTTATTACAATTATGATGTAGTTTCGGGCAAATAATCAACTTAAAGTTACATTTTAAAGCAAAGGCGGCTGGGCATTGTACTGACCACACGATCTTCCAATATTCCTTGGCCACACAAACTGGTGAACGCTGCTTCACTTGGTCCGATGGGATACTTTACTTACTTACTATACATATGCAATTAAAGTTGTATTCTAAACTTTTAGTTAACTTTTTTCAATCCTAAAGTTTAAACATGATGTTGAATATATGAGAAAAAAAAAAGAAACAATATTATGGAAGACATAAATATAATGTGGAATCATAGCAAATCCACCTTGATTGACACACATAAGATGTCTGCGTGAGATGTATGTATCCACCCTCAGATTCTATCTGTCACGGGCCACTAGCTTCCGCCATGCTGTCAGACGTCACGTTGCTTACGACCGATACCACCACTAGGCTCTTTCTCGCTGGCTCGTGATTTGACAGTTGGTGAATTCAGGTCAGCGGGCACGTGGGACATCTCGGTATTACAACCCGAGCCGGGTCACCATTTTACTGGGATGCAAAAAGAAGGGGGTGTGGGAGGGCGGGGAGAGAGATGTTGCCATGGAAACATGTCAACAAGGTAATATTGTTTAGGCAGTATTTTCTATGATACTCTACGGATAATCTAATGTCAACAAATGGAACAGCTGCCAGAGGTACTTATTTATATCCTCTAATGATTTTTTGTAAAACTAGGAGGAGGGGAGGGCAACAGAAGAGCAAATTCCAACTGTATTGGCTATAATTATTGATCCTCTTGACTAAAACCCTTTACATTCCATTGATGCCACTTCTTTATGGGCAATTCCCCCTTTTTATTTTAGGGTCTTTGTTTAATTAGTTCTATAAACATAGCCATGCCGCTATATAACATTCACTGTATCGATTAACCGGCGTCCCATTATCAGGTTTGAATGAGTGGCCGAGCCCGGAGACTTTAGTGGCAAGATTGTTTTTTATATAAACCAAAGACATGCCCCCCCCCTCTCCCCTCCTTTACACAACATGCATGGAATATCCCCCTCCACCCAAGATGGGGAGGAATGCAGGAGCAATTTTGTTTTGCGGTGTGGGTTCTTGTACGGAGGGATCAATATCAGGGGTTGGGAGGGGCTTGCTTTTCCATTTCCTTTAGCACATATTCATTACCTCTAAATGTTAGATTTTATTTTTCAAACATTGTACTTTTAAGGAGGAAATCATGTTGCTAGCTTATATAATATCGTGTTTCAGATCTCTCCCCAAACTAATAACCGTGAATAAACATTTTCAAAAACTTTGAATTTTAAGGAATTTTTTGTTATTGTAACGTTGTTTAATGCGTATAAAAGATGTTAACTGCAGTCTGTAATAAGACTAAATCCGTGTAACTTCTTAAGTACTGGCAAACATAGAAATTTACACATATTATGTAATCTTGTCTAAAAACTTGCATGTTTGCGATGGGGGGGGGGGCTATGGGGTCACTTTTATTAAGAAACATGAGTTCATTAATGGCAGGATGATTGTGCTAATTTTGGCCTCTACTGGACTACAGGCCTGTTCAACTTCTCTTCAAGCCTGTCGCTTATGTGTTTTTATCTCGCCCGAGGGTCAACGTGATGTTTTTCATTTCCGTTTCTTGAGTTTCGTTTCCAGGTCGAGGAAGACCTCCTTGTGCTTCTTTAGCCTTAGGGGGGTCTGGGTTCCATTATAGGTCCCACAGTCTGAGATATTGCACTCTTCATAGTATGTGTTCTGACTAATTTTACAGTCTTGATGTCTCCTTATTGAAATGAGTTTCTGTGTAGTGGCTTTATATTGAGGAACTATTAAGTAGCTCTCTCTATATATATAAATACTTTAGGACAGTTTTAAAAAGAGCTACACAATTGTACTCATCTCTTTTTCTCATTATCTCCATCCTCGCCTCTCTCATTCTCTCAAACCCTTTTCAACTTCTCTCTTTGTATCATTTACGTGTTTGTAATTTTTCTTTCTCCAATTATAATTTCGTTTTATTCCTCTAACAAACACAATTCTCTCTCTCTCTCTCTCTCTATCTCCGTCTCACTCACCTCTCGTTTCCATTGCCACATTATAACGACAATTATTGTAAATGCCCCAACAACCTACTGCTTGTTTATTCAAATGATTCTAAGAAAGCTCATTGCTTGACCGATTGTTTTCTCATTTAAAATCTACACTCTACAATATCAGGAGCCACAGTCATGCAAGAGAACGTATAATATATATTATTATGTATGTTGTTCCGAAATTCTCCAATCAAACTCTCAATAGCTTTATAAATTATATATAAGTCACTACATATTATAAAGTTAAACCAAACCAATTTTACGTAATAAAAACATCCCATTTTAGACATACGTGACTTTTGAAAATATTTGACCAACTGGACATTTTAAAAGATTTGTCCAACTAGAAATTTTAAGATATTTGATTAACTGGATATAATAATAAATGTTTAAACAAATGAACATTTTAGAATCTTTAACCAACTGGTCAATTAAAAAATATTTAACTAACTAGCCATTTGTGAAAAAAATCGGATAACGCAAAGAAGCGTAAAAAAATCAATGTTGACCATGCAAAGTAACATTGTAGTGATGTATTAAACAGTATTGCAATATTAATTTACTGTGAAGTAATTTTTGAATCCATTGACATCTGACATTGAATCCATTTGACATTAGTTCGTCATTTTAATAGCAGCTTAAATGAATGTGTGCTTTTTCAAAAACCGCTAATCAAAGCTAATATTTTTTTATTGAGTCGTTAGTTTGATTGGTGCCTGTTGATTAAGTTGTATGGGATACAGTAATACAACATTAGCTTGTGTTATATAAATACTCGCCACTTTGCCTATATAAATAAATGTCACCTACCACAATTATGACGACAAATATGAAGTATATATTTTGATTAATAAGCATGGGCATACATATAAAGTACATGTACAGTGAGTACATTCAAAATATAGCAATGCATCCAACGAAAACGTCTTTATGATTAGTTCAGTGTCAGCAGTACTACATCAAAGAGTCTTTCAACTCAACTTGATAGTAAAAGAGTTTTCATTGACGCATACGGCGTCCCCACCCCACCCCCCCCCCAACCTCCATCCGCTTGTCACAAATAATCAAGGTGATTAGTTCGCGACAGGTGGTCCCTATAACTATAACAGAGTAAATCAATATCGATTTATAACTAACAAACTAGTCGCATGTTTAATGGACTTAGACGGGAGTTTATTTTCATTTTGTGTTCCACTGATAGATGTAGGCCTACTATTGTTCACAAGTACTGTTCCTTAGTTCATTGCTGTTCTACTTCAATGTATAGATCAACTATTTGTTCCCAAGTACTGTTTCTTAGTTTGTTGGTGTTATTGTTCTACTTCATATTTGTGCTGTTGTTTTCGGGAAAGGAAACAGTTGACTGAAATGTTAAGTTCTATTTTGGGAGTCAGATAAACAGATCATCTGGGCAGGGCGGGTTGACAAACAAACGACATTTTAGAAGATAGAGTGACACCAATGGGAGAACGAGATACATGGATAATGAGACTAGATGACAGTCGGAAAGATTTCAATAGTTTCATATTTAAAAGCTAGCTAGATAGATAGATAGCTAGATAAATAGATAGTGAGATAAACAGATAGATAGATAGAGAGAGAGAGAGAGAGAGAGAGAGAGAGATAGAGAGATAAATTGATAAATAGAAGGATAGATAGATAGAAAGATAGATATATAGATATATAGATAGATGGATAGATAAATATATAGATAGATAGATAGATAGATAGATAGATAGATAGATAGATAGATAGATGATATAGAAATAGATAGACGAAAAGATAGTAAGACAAGCATACAAATAAATTAATTAATTAATAGACAGATAGATACATACGTACATTCATACATACATAGATATGTTGATGGATACAACGATAGCCATTTAAATAGATAGATAGTCTGTAGTCATGCATATTTCCAGGTATTTCAAGTCACCACACCTGTTCTAGGCGCCACAATCTCATGATACCTCGAGGCTGGCGATAAGGGAGGAGACTGGGGTAGCGGGTAATAAATTAGTGGCGGTGGGGGGGACTGGCTGAGGGACGTGGGGGCTAGGCGATGAAAACAATGAGCGATGGGCAGGGGACAGGAGGGCGAACACAGAGTGAGTGGAGGCCAGGGGGGACAGGAGGGCAAACACCGAGTGAGCGAGAGAGAGAGAGAGAGAAAGAGGAGAATAAAGCAGTGTTATGAATGGGGTTTTTATTTAGTCCAAACGGAGATTTGAAAATGAGGTGGACAAATGTGGTGTTGTGAAGATGGTTTAATCTATTAGTTTCCATTCATTGCGATGGGATTTCGCTGTGCCATTTGGATTTCTTCAAAACAGCTGATTCAGTAAAACAAACAATTTCAACGTCTTAAGCCATATGTTGTTGTTTTTTTTAAATAAGCTATTAGAGCGAAAAGACTTTAAAAATTTTTTATTTCGTTAGATGTGTACGGTTAATGTTTTTAATTCAAAATTTTTTTTTATGTGTAGGTGACCAAAGAAAAATAATTTATTATTATTTAAAATCAAGATTTAAGAATTCAATGCTCTATTCGATTTTTTTTTGAAAGATTAGTTTCCTAAAATTGTAAGAACAAATATTTATATAATCTATATATAAATACTTTTAAAAAAATGCATTAAACAACGGTAGGTCTATTCACCTGGGCGAGACGTCTAATATCTGTTTTCTATTCTCGTTATTAATCTTTCTTTTAAACATGTTTTATGTCCGATACATGCGTGTCTTTGTGTGTCTCAGATTATTTTTATATTTATGTGTTTAAATAAGTGTGTCTCTTTATTTTCATTTATTTTCGTTTCGCTAATTACAGAACTGGGATGTATAATTGTGATATGGATAGATAGATGAATAGATAGATAGATAGATAGATAGATAGATAGATAGATAGATAAATAGATAAATAGATAAATAGATAAATAGATAAATAGATAAATAGATAAATAGATAAATAGATAAATAGATAAATAGATAAATAGATAAATAGATAAATAGATAAATAGATAAATAGATAAATAGATAAATAGATAAATAGATAAATAGATAAATAGATAAATAGATAAATAGATAAATAGATAAATAGATAAATAGATAAATAGATAAATAGATAAATAGATAAATAGATAAATAGATAAATAGATAAATAGATAAATAGATAAATAGATAAATAGATAAATAGATAAATAGATAAATAGATAAATAGATAAATAGATAAATAGATAAATAGATAAATAGATAAATAGATAAATAGATAAATAGATAAATAGATAAATAGATAAATAGATAAATAGATAAATGGATAGTTAGACAGATAGCAATATAGAAAATAGCAATATAGATAGATTGAAAGATAGATAATAGATAGATAGATAGATAGATAGATAACAATATAGAAAATAGCAATATAGATAGATTGAAAGATAGATAATAGATAGATAGATAGATAGATAGATAGCAATATAGAAAATAGCAATATAGATAGATTGAAAGATAGATAATAGATAGATAGTTAGATAGATAGATAGATAGATAGATAGATAGATAGATAGATAGATAGATAGATAGATAGATAGATAGATAGATAGATAGATAGATAGATAGATGCGTCTATAACGGGTTGTTTAGTATTGTTTAAATAAATTTGACTTTATCTATTATGGTTTAATGTTTCACATATCAAACCACTCAATGTTTGTACGTATTAGTTCCTTTTTTGGCTATAATATGTTTAACGTTTAAATGTATATTATCTCAATGTCATACACATATCTTTTAGAAAGTATATAACTTTATGATAACGAATATGAGTCGTCATCTATATCTAGATCTTATCCAATTATTTCAAATCGCCCATTGTGAGTCTTGGAATCGTTACAATTCTACATAATAAACCCTTTAAATCGTTTCATATCTTAGCTCGTTGGCCTATGTATCTGATCGTACCGAAGATTTGTTCGTCTTAAGCTTATCCATGGATTAGGTCTAGTATTTTGAATAGGGTAATAAATTAGGCTAAGTGGTTTGCTTTTCAATGTCTGTTCAAGTAGCCTATTCCAATTTCGAATTCCACAAAAGTCATAATTTGTTGGCGTTTTTATTTATTGCATCTGTCCAAAGACTATAATAAGATGGACCGCTTGCTCTATTTTAAAAACTTATACATTCTTTTCCCGTGCGCTTCCAGTAACGCTGTCTTAAATGACTTTTACGCTCCTACGTTTGCCTAAATATTTCCGCTGTGTACAACTTTCGATTTTAATTTTTCATTGAGAAAATCATAGCGATTTAAAAAAAACGGAATTGCAAGGTACAAAAAGAAATCGGGAATTCCGAAAGGAAGTCACTCGAGTCATCAAGTAATAGAAATACTAAAGCAAGCGGTCTATCGTATTATTGTCTTTGATCTGTCATTAAAAAAAAAAAGTTTTTATTTTAAATTCTGAGTATCGTGATAGATTGTTGTCGTGTTGTATTTCTAAGTTAGAATAGTGTGCTTAATGTTGTATGGCTACTTCTCTATTTACCGTCCAGTCCTCCAGTGCAGGAGTGTGAAACTGTTTTACGTCAATGGACCGTTTAAGAAATTTGATATAAATAGACACGTGCTGAAGATTTAGACAATGTACAATGAAGGTAACAAAATGAATTTATAAAAGCTGCTATATGGAGCCTATAGTAAAGGGCGTGTTGTGGACCGCGGGCCACATGTTGCACGTCCCTAATGTTGTGTTTCTAGGTTAAGTGATTTAACTATTGGCATTACGCTCGTCAGTTGTAAATATTCACTGGTAATAAACCTTGCTGCTCTTCTCTATTTCTTCTAGTTTATTTTTATGGTTTTATAAATTGGTGGGTCCTTGGCAGAAGATGCATATTCTAGTATAGGTCGAACTTAGATAGCAGTTTGTATTACCTAAAATTTGTTTGATTTTTTAAATAGATTATTAAGCTACTTCATCAAGAAATGGATTTCATAACAATGTTTCATTTATTAATAAGTAAAGTACCCGTCGGACCGAATTGATCCAGCGTTCACTAGTTTCTGTGGCCACGCATACTAGGTGATTGTGTGGCCAGCACTATGCACAGCCGCCTTTACTTTACCCCAACTAATTTCAGGTACACATCAGAGCTGGCCTACTCCTAAGTACTCTGCATTTTTAGTTTGCGTTTAATGTTTTTCATTAATGAATTTGTTTGAATTATTGTTTCTGATATTTTAAAAGTTGACACTTTTTTATATGTAAATAAATACTCCCATTAGATTGCCATTATTTTTAAATACATCTAGATCATTTTGTAGGATTTCAGTATCCTGTATTGTCTATATTTTCCTGTATAGTATACAATCATCAGCAAAAATATAACCTTGCTTTTGATCCAGTCTTAATGCGTTAATGGTAAATCATGTATAAGTAAAGTACCCGCCGGACCTAATTTATCCGTACGGCCAGCGAAACCGCGCTCTTTAGTTTCTGTGGCCACGGCATACTAGGCGATTGTGTGGCCAGCACTAAGCACAGCCGCCTTTACTCGTATATAGATCTATAAATTAGAAATAATATTAAAAACAATTCTTTGTTGAGCTTGTCAATCTACATTTTGTTTTTACCACACAGAACATTTATCTTTTTGTTTACACTTATTTAGTGTCAAAGTTAACCCGTACAGTCCCGGGCGCGTATATAGCGGGACTGAAGGCAGCATAGATAGAATTAGGTCGGTACGGGAAGGGTTAACATCACACTCAACAATCCATTCTATTAATGTGGTATGTTTCTTATTTAGACATATAACAGCTCAGATTTCGATCTCAAACGAAATCGGACTGATAAAATGAAATGTGCAATCATTACTCTAACGCGACTGAATCATTTAATTACATACATACACAATACAATAATTGCAGACATTTAATTAACCTCCTAATCTCTAAATTACATGTTCCCTAATTACGTAATTATGAGTTTTGATATTTCATCATTTCCATGGGCACGATAGGGTTAATGATCAACACAACGGTTTTTCTTCTGTCTGAACCATTGAGCAAGAGTTAATTAACAAACTTTAATTTTAAATCTTTGCACTGTTACAATTTGCCGCGGACATAAATCATATTTTTTTAAATAATCTTCTGGCACCTGAGTTCAGGCTCGTCTCAATATAGAAACTGTCTCCGTACTATAGAATCCTAAAATAAGTTCTAATATCCTCGAAAATAGCTCGTTTCAATTTAGGTTCAAGACCTAATTAGTGAAACGAGTACGAGATAATTTTCCTGACACGCGCTTAAATCAATTAATCTATGTCAATATGCTTGTAATACGCAGTTGTTGCTTTTTTATTGGCTACTCATATTTTATCTTGACGAATCGTCGTGTGTGTATCAATTTGAAATAATATTCCATGCCTTAGTTCATAGCTTCATAGCAATACATCATCAACTCAATAACTATGACGATATCAATCGGTAATTGAAAAAAACGAGAAAAATAATGACCGGCGGAGAACCTGTTTTCATTGGATAATCAATAATCCTTGAATCCCGACCGCTGGGTTGTGTATACACTCCCGGGTTGAACTACTGGCATCCAACATCAACAATCTTGGACCGACGGCACCACTAATACACTGTACTGGTGAAAAAAAAAAGTCATTAGTAGAAGTGGTCTAGACATTCTAATATTTGAACTCTACTGAAACGGGAGGGAGGGATCGGGGAGAGAGAAGTGATTGGGGGGGGGGGGGGCAGTGAAAATGTTCTAGTATTACGTTGAGTAATTCAATATGTGCCTGAATCAAAATATTACAGACTTTGGCCGAACAACATTTTAGTGCAACGAATAAATGGATACACTATAAATGACCGTTGGTCGATATAACAATATGGAATTGTCACGGGGTCAAAGTTACAATACGGTTCCTATAAACTGATTGAAAATGTTTCCAAACTTCTACTTAAAGCAATGCTACGGGTTCTGTAAACATGTAAACATATTGATATTGTAATCAACAAGTAGAAAAATTACTGTAGGCGTAACAATATGTTGCATTGAAAGGTTACATTAACAATGTAAACATATTATTACTTTGTATAGAAACATAACCAGCCTGCGTTAAAAATGTTATGCTTAAAATAATGTTATAACATTTTATTATTCTGCGGTTTTCATTATTTATTGCTTACTAATTGGCCAAGTTCATTTTATATATGTTAGTACTATCCACTGTGCCTTAGTTGATTTCAATGATTTCATTCAAAATTTACGTATTGACGATTGATGATTCTCTCTCTCCCCCTCTATCTCTCTCTCTTTCTTTCTCTCTCTCTCTCTCTCTCTCTCTCTCTCTATATATATATATATATATATATATAATAAAGCTAAAGTTCCCGGCGTTACAAATTTGAGTATGAGTAAGCCTTGTTTAGCGATTACTTTTAGATGTATGGTTACTCGAGTCTGCTGCTCAGCAGATCGTTCTACTACCAATAAGGTATAAAGGTCAAATTTAGTCCGGCGCTGTTTTGGAGTTGTTGGAAACCATACCTGACCACCAGCTAGTGCCAGTCATGTACTAAATTGTTGGTTCTAAAAGTTGGGTGCTACTGCTCTCACCGGGACACCCTTTGTGGAAATTAGCAACGGAAACTACATCCGTACTCCTGGCTCCCATGTACGTAACTTGACTGGATTATTATCGTGACATGATAGTCTGACATATAGGAACACAAATAACTATTGTATTTAAGAGAACGGATAGGTGGATGGATAAATGGAAAGAGGGGTGGGTTGGATGGATGGATGTTTGGATGGATGGATGGTTGCTTGGATGTATGTTTGGATGGATGGATGGTTGCTTGGATGTATGTTTGGATGGATGGATGGTTGCTTGGATGTATGTTTGGATGGATGGATGGTTGCTTGGATGTATGTTTGGATGGATGGATGGTTGCTTGGATGTATGTTTGGATGGATGGATGGTTGCTTGGATGTATGTTTGGATGGATGGATGGTTGCATGGAAGTGTGTTTGGATGAATGGTTGGTCGGACGGACAGCTCAACATCCCTGCATCCGTACAGATACATTAATAGACAGAGACAACCAGGCAGACAGATAGATATACCTTTATCTAATTATTCAATAATAAACATTTTCTCTTTGTCCCTCCCCCCCCCCACCCTGACTAACGGTTTATTTGAGACCTTTATATCCTATCTAATATTTCATTATATAACTAATACGCCTGTCTGACATGTACAGACTGTTTGACACTTATTGGATGTGGCTAAAGACAACAAAACTATAAAAAAAAAACAGCCAGTTATATAACTAGCAATAAATGCATCTGCCTCATGCCCCATAAATCAATGTCTGACCAGTAACCAAAGTTTACTTAAGCGTTCTGCCATATGCATGCCGATGATGTCAGATAGAACGACACTTCCTCTGCCCTCGGCATAGTAAAACTCCTCGGGCTCACTAAAATGTAAAAAAGTTTTAAAACCCTGGGAGAAATCTGGTTCTTCGACGGTGCTTGTGTATTAACCTACCTGCTCCTGCAATTACCTTGAAAAGGTGGGGAGGCAGTTGGAGAGAGAAGGGGGGGTGTAGTGATTACATAGGAGCAGCGCGCCATGTCAGGAGATACGGGGTGGATGCGATATTTTAAACTGTGGCGCGTCATTTTAAAGCAGGCGGGAGCGGAAAATGTATCAATGTGCGACGCTGAATTCGCGTGTTGAGTGTGTGTGTGGAAGTGTTTTTTTTTATAGAGATAATTATATACCTGCCAAAAAGGAGAGGTTGGGGTGGTGAACGAGAGCTCTGGTTTCTGGGAAAAAAAATGTTTACAAATTCAGTGCATTGTTGCGATAGTTTTATCCGGACGTAAATTTGCAGCTAAAACAGCTAAAGATAACAATAAACAAAGCTGAAAACACTCCGAGATGGCAGTAAAGTAAACGAGAATTATCTTCGCCAGAATGGAGTTTACGGGAGTATTTCTAAAGGATCATCAGGATCATCTCGCTATATGCGATTAGTAAACAAATTGCAAGACTTGGCTAACCTATACATTTTTTTAAAATTATTTTGTCGTAATTGTTTTTGGCAGAAAATTCCATGCGTTTACTTACTAACTTTATCTTTTCTTTTTTTTTTTTACAAATAAATATTAGCTCAGCAAGCTGTTGAAACAATTTCTTATCGATTATTTTATGAATGCGAACATAAGTAATAGATAGTGCTATTGTCTAGTGTCTTATGTTTAACTAGCTGAGTCGTGTACAAATTGCGTACAAGTACATGATATCTAATAAATATGTAGACCTCTATAAAAAAAAATATATATTGCGAGATAAGCGATCTATGCAATACGAGTAAAACCTCAAGTAGAAGTCGCTAGATATTTACAAAGACTATAACAAGATGGACCGCATGCTTTGATAGGTCTACAATTTGGTAACTTGAAACACTTGGTTTCTGAATTTCCGATCGCAAACGGCCCTCTAGACTTCCGGTTTAGTAATTCGCTATGATTTTCTCAATGGAAAGTTAAGATTAAAATCAAAATCAAAAGTTGTATACAGCGGAAGTATTTAGGGAAGTTTGGGAGTTATTAAAGACAGTGTTATGGCTGCGCACGGGGAAAAAACATGTGCTAAGCTTTAAAAATAGAGCAAGCGGTCCATCTCATCATAGTCTTTGATATTTACCACATTTTAAGGTCCAATAAATAGATGCGACTAATAAACGTATAAATAAAAAAAATGCTCTTGTCCTAGGTTCGAATAACAACTGAAATTGACGATATATGCTACCGTGAGCAACACCTCTGAATATACTACACTCACAATTCACGAAACAATTGTTAAATTTTATTAAAGAAAACCGCGATAAACCCTTTTTTATCAATGTCTTTTTTTACTAATTAAATTCAAGAAAATATCCGTTATTTCATACTTGACTTATTCCCTTAAATTCCTTGTGGAACAAAAGGTCTCAGGCAACAAGTCTCCAGCGCTCTCGGGTTCTGGCCATATTTCCTGAGTTCACCCCACGCCATGCCGCACTGCTTCAATTCTTGCTCGTACGATCTTCTCCACGTTACTTCATACACTTTATAACAACATACTGCAGATTAGTGTTTCCCGAATAGATAGTTCTTCTTTCGTGACCCAGTTAGTCTGACAAGCCGCCATTTAATCGGCGTGCGTTAGACTAATCTAATTTAGGTCTAATGATGTACGAGAGAAAAATGATATATATGTTTGTTTTTTTATCTCATATACGGCAGATAAATACAATTTTACAAACAGAAACAGTGATAAATATTTATCAGGATTCCCGGTACTATACAGGTATACCGAACAGATTTTGAGTGTGGCTTATATACGTGAACTTCAATTTTACCGGCATTTTGTCTTCCGATTTATACTTGTGGCTTATGCACAGGTGCGACATTAATAATTGAGATTTTACAGTAGTCAATTTTAAAGCGTATATTCAATAAGTGGAATATTCTAACCCAGTTGTACACTTTGAGTAGAAGCAATTGGTAGTGGAAGTAACTCTATATAAATTGTAATAACCATGTTTAAAAAAAAATAATATCCATCTGTGACCGTTATTTTGTAGGTATTTATATCAAATGCGTGGATCTCAGGGTAGATCACATTTTAAGCGGAATACAATAAAGCAAATGCCGTCTTGTAGTAAATAAGAATCGAATGTTTAATCAAGAAGAACAATTTGTTAACGTATGTACAGAATGAACTCAATAATACAAAACAGATTCAAGAGCCTAGTCCAAACACGTCTTGTCGCTCTCAAAGTCTAAGGTCGTCTAACGTTTTTGCAATGTCTAAGCGACGTCAAAATAACTCACGCGTCATCGTTTTTATCGTCCTACGTCACATGTTTATTTAATAAATGTACACCATGTTAGAGATTATAAAAAATGCGACTTACTAAGACCACAAGATATATTTTAAATCCTAACACCATCTTTTGTCGGACTTTTTCATTAAGATTTCCATATATATCTTGTATTTATTTAAGAACAACTAATTCAGCAGCTGTAGTGATAGGATTAAAATTTCCTTTGTAGGAAGTTTCCAGTAGCCTACTGGTTGTTTTAACCTAGTTTGTAAATCAGTGACTTGGACAAGGAGCGGGCCTATTTCTAGCGATCAAACAAACGACATCAACTAATATTACCTGAAGCGATACCCTTTTAAAGATTGGCTCAAATGTAGGTAGTCGTTATTCTAAGATGAACTGTTGAATATATTAAATGAAAGCAACAAATGGATTATTTCTTTTAAAAATTACAAATGTAAATATGTTCAGAATATATTTTATTGAAAATGCAATTAAAATAAGAGATAACCTAATTCAATAAATTCATAACGAAAAGTCTAGACAAATGGCATATTATCAGCATATTATCAAATGGCATATTATCAGCATATTATCAAATGGCATATTATCAGCATATTATCAAATGGCATATTATCAGCATATTATCAAATGGCATATTATCAGCATATTATCAAATGGCATATTATCAGCATATTATCAAATGGCATATTATCAGCTCTCTCAATCCCCAAAACAGATCTCTTATTTCAAATTTTTTTTTTCTTTTTTCAGCCAAAAATGATAATTGTATTTTGGTTGATGTTGTATTTCTCTGATCACGTGTAAAATATCTACATTTTTTGCATAGAATAAATATTTATTATCTACACTTGGCCACTTTACGAAGATTTCATTATAGATAGAGTGCAAAAAAGGTTGTGTCTCGAGGCCGGTGCCCCCCCCCCCCAACCCGCACACTCACACGCCTTTTTTATTGGAGAAATATTGCTGGGTTTTGATAAAACAAACAACTTAGATCTAATCAATATTTTCAAAAGAACATATTTTTGACATAAATACATCCAGCGAAAGATGGACTGGAACACAGATTGTCAGATACAATTATAGTTCGACAGACGGACAAAGAAAAAGAAAGACAGATTAACAGTAAGAAATACGGATAGATAGATACATAGATGAAAAAAAAGATAGATAGATCGATAGACAGACAGACAGTCAGACAGACAGACAGATCGATAGATAGATAGATAGATAGATAGATAGATAGATAGATAGATTGATAGATAGATAGATAGATAGATAAATAGATAGATAGATAGATAGATAGATAAATAGATGGATGGATGGATGGATGGATGGATAGATAGATAGATAGATAGATAGATGGATGGATGGATAGATAGATAGATAGATAGATAAATAGATGGATGGATGGATGGATGGATGGATGGATGGATGGATGGATGGATAGATGGATGGATGGATAGATAGATATTAAAGTTATAAATAAAGAAATATAGATAGCTAGATAAAGCAAAAGATAGAGAGATGATAGATAGAAATATAGTAACATGATAGATAACTAAAGAAATATCTAGATATGTCAGGTAGAATTAACCTAGGTAATTGTATCCCCCCAGAGAATGTTCACAAAATAAGTTCAGGCAAAGTTCATGCAAGCGTCGATTCCAATCCCAAACAAAAATTGCTACAATAAACATTTCCCACGTGACTGTGATTATTGCACTGAGAGTTGATGTTGTTGCACCTTAAAAAAATATGCTTTATTGTGAGTCGGTGAAAGGTGCACTTTAAAATTGCATGTAGAACTCATGCCTATGAATAAAATCAGTTATTTCTTTCATATGGGAATTTATCAGCAATAGAATTCAGCTGGAGTTCGCCATGTTTATGATAAAGTGTTTATATTTTTAAACATAAAGACGAGCATCTATAAAATTATCTAGATACAAATTTTTCTTTTCTTTAAGGAACATGAAAACCCAGTCTAAACCATGAATAACGAACCGAGAATAAGTGCACTGAAGTTAATGAAATGTGAACCCTCTCGCTGATCAAAGAATTACTCCATCTTGTTTGTCTTTTTTTTTCTTGTAAGAACACTATTTGTATATCTTCTGATCTTCAACAGGATGGGTGGAGTGGGGGGGGGGGGGAACGGTAGAAAGAAAACTTACAGCGTAACGGAGCCTTGTAATCTAGTTTTATGTAACAAAGTTTCCCAATTCCCACAGTACAAGAACTGTTTGCTAATTGTTCTTTCTTTATTCTTTCCGTTCTCAAGGAACCTTTCATTACATTAAAAGTTCAGAGTTTAAACGAGACGAAAATACAAGCCTCCTCCTCCTCCCCACTCCTAAAAACAAAAGCTTGATTTGAATTGAAAGCTGGTTGAAAACGGAAGTTGAGTTTCTGAACAGTCAGATCAAAATGGAGACAACAAAATGTCCGCCAGACTGTTCTAGATGGTTTATTGATTACCCTCGGAGTTGTCTCTCCCTGGATAACTGTTAATCTTTTCAAACAGGCTTTCTTGTTATGTCGGAAGACACTGAGAATATTAAACAGGGAAAACGAACTTTGGCTCATAGTGACCACCAGGTAGAGAGATAAAATAAAGCAACGACAAAACGACCTAGGGGTCATTTGAGACGATAGTCACTTTAGTATGACGTCGTCAATAAAAAATAGATTGGGAGAGATAAAATCGGTTAATAAACTTGGAAGTATCGGGTAGTGCAATTTATTGTTTGACAATTCCTTCATTATCTGCCAGAGTCCATTCAATTACGTTGTTGTGTTGTTGTTTTATTATGAATGGGATCTGTTTAGAATAGAGTTGTTCTTTATGTTACTTCTTTCTTTAGCTAGAGACTTTACTGTCTGCGATAGTTTTATTTTTATATTTAGATAATAGTTTTATATTTTCTAAAGTATTACTTGATAGCTCAATGGTGAAGATATTTTTAGTGGAAGGCGCTAGAATTTAAGAGAGAAGTAACTAGAAGGGCGATGTCTGTAGGTAGATGAGCTTTTTATTTTTTTATTTTTTACGTTCGATAAAACTGTCATGACCTGATAATTTACTGGTTTTATGGTGAGCAACAGAGAACTGTGGGAGGGCAAGAATAATAAACCAAAACTTCAGTACCTGCCTTAGTGGAAATTAAATCAAGCAAAGAAGAGCCGGGGGGGGGGGGGGGGGGGCTCAATAATGTTTCTTATCACAGCCTCTGTTTTTCAAGGCTCTGATTTCTACTGTGTGAAGACAAAACACCTGTGTGGGGGCCAGTAAATCTGTACTCAGCGCTGCCCTCTACGACCTCTGGCTGACCTTTTCGGCATTCTCTGCTGTATAGAACTTTATCTTCCCCCTCGCCCCCCCCCCCCCCCCCCACACACACTTTATCGCTGTTTGGCATTCAAAAACAAGATCATCACAACAGAAGAACAAAAATCTTTTCTTATCGTTTATTTTCTTTCTTTTTTTATGTTCATTTATGTTCAATCTTCAAATGTATTGATCTTTTGTTAGTTTACAATATACAAATTAGGTGAATGGATTGTTCTATTATTTGAATTTTATAATGAGATAACTATTGGATGAAAGCTCTTATGTTGTTTGAGGTTAAACCGTTGTTAAATTTCAAAGTATCTTATTAGAATTTAGTATTAATTTAGAAATACAACTCGAAAAACAACCTGTTGCAATGCTCAGATAAACATAAGGGACAAAAATAATTTCCTTGTCCATTATGCGAGAACAAATGCATATATACGTACTCTTTCTTCCCGAGCGGCATCCGGGCAAAGAGTGAGTTGCATGAACAAACCAGGAAAACCAGTAACTTAGCATCGTTTAAAACACTAATTAAAAAAAACAAGACTAGACTCGGACCGAGGACGATCGTTGCACATAAAATAATCTTCTTCATAGAAGTAGCGTCTGTAATGTATAATGCATATGATAAGATAGAAAGCTTTAAAAAAAAACTTACCTCGATAACACATTGCATTCATACATTCACGGTCCATTTTTTCAACTTAGAAATAAACTAAAGTTACGGTACTAATATGTTCATGAGTTGATAAACTAAAGTTACGGTACTAATATGTTCATGAGTTGATAAACTAAAGTTTCGGTACTAATATATTCATGAGTTAATAAACTAAAGTTAAGGTACTAATATATTCATGAGTTGATAAACTAAAGTTACGGTACTAATATATTCATCAGTTGATAAACTAAAGTTACGGTACTAATATATTTATGAGTTGATAAACTAAAGTTACGGTACTAATATATTCATGAGTTGATAAACTAAAGTTACGGTACTAATATATTCATGAGTTGATAAACTAAAGTTACGGTACTAATATATTCATCAGTTGATAAACTAAAGTTACGGTACTAATATATTCACGAGTTGATAAACTAAAGTTACGGTACTAATACATTCATGAGTTGATAAACTTAAGTTACGGTACTAATATATTCATCAGTTGATAAACTAAAGTTTCGGTACTAATCTATTTATGAGTTGATAAACTAAAGTTACGGTACTAATATATTCATGAGTTGATAAACTAAAGTTAAGGTACTAATATATTCATGAGTTGATAAACTAAAGCTACGGTACTAATATATTCATCAGTTGATAAACTAAAGTTACAGTACTAATATATTCATGAGTTGAAAAACTTAAGTTACAGTACTAATATATTCATGAGTTGATAAACTAAAGTTATGGTACTAATATATTCACGAGTTGATAAACTAAAGTTACGGTACTAATACATTCATGAGTTGATAAACTAAAGTTACAGTACTAATATATTCATGAGTTGAAAAACTTAAGTTACAGTACTAATATATTCATGAGTTGATAAACTAAAGTTATGGTATTAATATATTCACGAGTTGATAAACTAAAGTTGCGGTACTAATACATTCATGAGTTGATAAACTTAAGTTACGGTACTAATATATTCATCAGTTGATAAACTAAAGTTTCGGTACTAATCTATTTATGAGTTGATAAACTTAAGTTACAGTACTAGTATATTGATGAGTTGATAAACTAAAGTTACGGTACTAATATATTCATGAGATATGATCTCGAGCCTGCATAATAGTTAGAGCCAATATTTGGAGTCCAATTTCACCATTTGCTTAACTTTTTCTGCACACGCACAATTACACACTCTCACAAACACGCACAAAAAAACACTTAATACAAACACATGCAAAAAATATTATTTCTAGATGTTCTTATGTATTGCCATTTTTTTTTTTTTGCGTTTTAGATTTTTTGTTAAATAGTGCGCAATGGGTTTGGCGGTTAAAATATACGGGATGGGGGGGGAATGGTGAATGTTACCATGACTACTGGACTCATTTACTGCAATTGTTAGGTTCCGTTTCTCCCCGGTGTTCTGCACTCAAACAATGTCAAAGGCCCTTGTTGCTAATCTTTATGATCGTGTCGCTGCCACCAATGCAAACTATAAATGCTGTATGAAGTGAAATCAAAGCTTTTATCATTTTGCACGCCAATAATTTATTTCTGTCCTTCCTACCTTATCTCTCTCTCTTTCTCTCTCTCTATCTCTTGCGTCTCTTTCCGTCTGTGTCTTTCTGCCTATCTCTCTCTTCATGTCTCTCTATTTATTTCTTTCACCCACTCATTTTATCTCGTTCTATGTTTCTCTCAGTATTGCGCTCTCTGTATGTCTCTAACTGTGTCTCTTTGTTCATCTCTCTATCTCTGTATCTCTCTTTCACTTTACCACTCTCTCTTTCTCTCCTTCTCTCTCTCACCGCCTCTCTCTCTGTGCTTCTCTGTCTTTCTCAGTCTCTCCACCTCTCGCTATCTCTCTTTCTCTCACACTAATTTTCTCTCTTTGACTCTTTCATTCAATCTCTATCTCTGTCCGTCCCTTTCTCTTTATCTTTTCCTCTTCTCTCTCTCGCTATCTCTCTCTTCTCTCTATCTCTCTCTCTCTCTCTCTCTCTCTCTCACTATCTCTCTCTTCTCTCTCTCTCTCTCTCTAACTCTCTTTCCCTTACTCCCTGTCCCAACTCTCTGTAAAAGAAAATGCGTCCAGCCCACCATTTATCATCGCATGCTTTGGCACCTATAAATTATTGCTGCCACTGCCCATCTGTTATGCCTGGTTTGCTTGCCTTATCAATATTGAGACTGGGCTGTGACAGCTCGTACAATCTCTCAATCTTGAAATACACACCACTCACTTGTTCTCTTCGTTTCGTTTTGTTTGACAATGTACTTGACACAAAGTGTTTAAACACTTTACTATTACAACGATACAAACATATTGGTTTTTTAACTGGTTGGCTAAAATAACGTATACAAGAAACAAAAGTTACAAACTAAGTTAAATTTCCCAATTTGCTTTGTTTTTTAACATTAGAAAGCAAAGTTGACCAGTTTCTTTGGATTCTGCAGATCATCAGACTATGTGGCCAGCCTAATGCCATCAAGATTTTACTTACCCTCACCGATTTTAGATAGCATGGGTAGACAACTGAGTATGTAAAGAAGTCTTAAATATTATGCATGTATTGACAAGTCTTGATAAACATGGAGCACATATTCCTGGCAGGAGAAAAAAAATTGAACACCTTCCACCTCAGGTGTTTCAGACGCATTTTAGATATAAGATGGAAGGACAGGGTTTCAAATGCAAGAGGTCCTACGAAGAGCAGGGTGTCAAGACATCCGCATTACTCTCAGTAACAGACGTCTCCGCTGGCTAGGTCATGTACGCCGAATGCCACAGGGTCGACTTCCACAGGACATTCTTTATGGAACGTTAGCCAGGACAGAGACTTTCTGGACGTACAAAACTGAGATTTGCGGATGTCTGTAAAAGAGAAATGAAGCACCTCCAAATTGACCCAAACAATTGGGATATCATGGCGCAGGATAGGCCCACCTGGAGGGCGAAAATCAAAGGAGGTTCCAGGCTTGCGGGAGAGGAGCGCGCAAGAAACAGGACAGTGGAGAAAAATGTGGTCCCCTCCACTACTTTCATCTGCAGCCAGTGTGACCTTGCCTGTACATCCAGGCTTGGCCTCTTTAGCCATACAAGGGCCTGCAAGGGAAATAGATCGTCTCTCGAGACGTAAAATGCCAACGATAATGAGGCGTGACCTTTTCAAATGGAAGAGATCATGACCTTCCGGTGCCGTTTCCCGCCATTTTCGTAAACAAAAACATGCTTTTCCAGGTGATTGACAATTGATCTTTAGAAATATACAAAAGCTACAAAACTAGTTATGAGGAATCCGTTTGTAGCATCAAAAGTTAGTAGGCGATAATTATACTCAATTTGTTAGTCGCGTTAAGTTAAATGTATCTTTTTTATTTAGCGTTTCTTGATTATTAAAAAAGCACAAGATATTCGTATCATGACACATGTAGGTTTAGGGCTGAGGATGTCTCACCTAACAATCTATAATAATAATATTTTTTTACATAGGCCCAATGCAATCAAAGTTTGTTTACAGCTTTTATCAGAAATAAAGCCCTAAGTGATACATATCAAAATAAGCAGAAATGAAAGCTTATCTACAATATGCTAATAGAACATTTTTTTTTTAAATTCTAGAATAAGTGTGAAAGTAAAGGTGAAAGTAAGAATGTTGTTTTAAAAACAACGGTAAAAAAATAAATATTCCACTTAAAGTCTAATATCTCTAGAAATAATCATCCGAAATAAAACTAAACTTTGCGATCTTATTAAGAAATCATTTAAAAACACTTGCTTCAAATTTAATTATTTTTTGTACACAAATAACAAAGATACACACAAAGAACTATACATAAGTAAAGTGACGATACTGAGGGAAAAAATGGAAAATTAAACCAGACATAGCAAAAATCATGTTTAAACACACAAAAACACGTTTTCTAGCTGATATTTACATTTGAAAAGTGCGAAACCGGAAATAGACAACACGAAACAAGGAAGTTGGTTTATTATTTCTTAATCATGGATTGGATTTGGAAATAATAAATATATAGGCCTAAGGTTTTCTGAGCCGCGAAATGCGACTCGTGGTCTTATGGCACGGCTGGCTTGAGACGCACTTGCGGCTAATGGTAGTTATTGAGTTAAGTTGAAAAGAAAATAGATTTATAGCCTAACATTATGACACGAAGTTATTGTACGTAATGCTAAAACATGACAATAGTTAATCGCTTGTTAAATCAGTACACATGAAATCACATCTCTATACGTTTTTATTTTGAATATATTTAACTTCAACTTAACATTTTGATTCGTATTTTATGGTTTGAGTTTTAAAGGAATTTTTTTAATATAAAGAACAATATTAATAGGATGTTAATACGAACATGTTGTTGTTCTTTACTATTAAGTAACTAGACTAATATAAATTCCGTTATTTATTATAAAACGTTCCGATAAACATTTGCAAAGATTTAAGCAACTACCTAAATTACTATAATAAAATTACACGGTATTCTTATATCACATAAATTTTCTTAATTTTAACGAATAAACTTATTAATTGTTGAACATTTTACGATTTATTAAATAGGGTGAGAGTAGAGCAAATTTTGAGAATTTCTAGGTTCGTGTTGGTGAAATGAATACTATTGGTAATATATACTAAATATATTGGTTCTGGTTGAATTGTAAAGCCACTGACCTAAATCCATTATTTAATGTCGATTGATCTTCAGTGACAGTACGGTGGTAGATAATGTATTAACACTCCAAAGTATAGAGACTTTTACAAGCTGTTAGGACTTGATCATTTTATCATCTTTTGGCGAAAATGGAGCTGTTTATTGGTGGATTGACTGAGTACATAAACTATCAGAGATAGACACAGAGGATGATTGTCTGGAGATCTTGGTTTCATCACACATGTAGGGTTAGGTCTAAGGATGTCTGACCTAACACTCTATATTTACCCCAAAAGGTGGCAGAAAAGCGACCACAGGGATATTAGAAGCGTCGTGGCTATAAAGATACGGCCGAAAAATGGGGCCGTATTAATAAGTCCAAGTTCCAGGGCGCCGGTCATCCAAGAATGTTGATATGGAGACGATCTCTATGTATATTCCCAATTCCCAAAGCCTTACATTACTGCGATAACTTAAACGTTTTTTATTCATCAGTATGCTTCCTTGTTGCTGCAACACACGGAAGTAGAGTGCATATTTAGGTCATAAATTTCCTCCTTATTCAATACACTAGACGTTGCTGTATTGTTAAACAAGTTATATTATATTTATGCTTTATTTCCATATTGATTAGTTTGTCGTTTTTCTTCTATTGTGGCCTCCACATTACGTCATTCTGCAATAATGTATGTGAGTGGGAAGAAAACATTTTAAACATTTTAAGTAGTTTGTTTGTTGTATCGTTCTTATAGTACATGTATTGGGTTTTGGTGTTCTATGCATACTCTAAAGTAAGGTTGACTCAAAGAATATAATTCTCATTAACATAACACATTGCTTCCAGCTTCCAGAACTACATGATCCTATCTTGCATTAAGACACCGGAAATTATGCTTCAGGCTAATTCCTGAATTTTTAGTGTCCGAATATTGAACACCCTGAAAAATAACGGCAATTGGCAAAGCTATGAGAAGGCGGCTGGAATTTTGATTCGCATAAAAAAAAAGCTATTTATTCTAAATATAGAACTTGCTCCTAATATTAAAGCAAGGTATAGCCACTATATTCTACATAAGAAAATTAATCAGTTTTCTTATGAAGTTCATTTTTTAAATAGAGTTTATACTTGTCGAAGTAAAGTGTCATTACATATTATAGAAACACTATTTATACAAGTTGAACTATAGTGTCTTTACATATTATAGAAATACTATTTATACAAGTTGAAGTATAGTGTCTTTACATATTATAGAAACACTATTTATACAAGTTGAAGTATAGTGTCTTTACATACTATAGAAATACTATTTATACAAGTTGAAGTATAGTGTATTTACATATTATAGAAAAATACTATTTATACAAGTTGAATTATAGTGTCTTCACATATTATAGAAATACTATTTATACAAGTTGAATTATAGCGTCTTCACATACTATAGAAATACTATTTATACAAGTTGAATTATAGTGTCTTCACATATTATAGAAATAATATGCATACAGGTTATGGTGATAATTTGTATACACATGATTATGCCCCAATTAATCATCCTGCTAGAATCAACAGGCGGTTGGGCTTGATACCTGCTACGGGATGCCCTGTCAGGCTTCTAGAATCGATAAAATCCCTTTAAAAGAATATGTTTGGGTAAACAGATAAGAGTCTCTAAATTGTAACATCTTGTGTCACGGAAATCCTTCACTGTCAGTAATTCTAAGTCAGAATCAGTCAGATATAATCTAAGTCAGATATAATCTCAGTCCAAAAGAATGCTGAATAAATAACTTTTGTTATTTGTCGATACTGTTATTCTGTTCACAATAAATCTTTTTATGATTATATGTTAGGCCTATCCTTAACGAACATGTCTTACGTGCTTAAGTCTTTTTACGTTTATAGTTTCTATTGTCTCTAGTTCACTCACCTGATAATACTTGTAGTTTGTAGATAGTTATTTGTGCAGGCTGTAGAATGGTTCCTTTTTTCTAAATTTCTAAATTTGCTTCTGTTTCAGACCACAGATCTCTTAAATCTAAATACCATTTTGACTACATTTGGCCTCATAATGGGATTTTATCAATGTTACATTCATCACTTTTAATTTGGATATTTTATACCTCTCACACTTGTTTATCATTTCGACAACCATTTATAAAAATCTCTTTGATGGTAGGCCTACAGAAAGCTAATAATGTCATCTCCTCATATGATTGTGATGAAATTAGTGTAAAGTGATTAAATCGTTCCTAAACCCAACTTTTATCTTTCGCTAACAAAGAAATGAATCCTTTTTGTTCGAATGTTTTTAGTAATGAAACCTTTAAGGCAATCTGGTACATTTCTTTTAGAGAAGTCTTGTTCAGTTCTCCTCAATGTTTTTGGATTAGTTAGATAACATTGGTGCATTTCGAGTGTTGCATTTTGCAA
Source organism: Anisus vortex (assembly GCA_949126835.1). NCBI lineage: Eukaryota > Metazoa > Mollusca > Gastropoda > Planorbidae > Anisus > Anisus vortex. The sequence goes on from OX421492.1 coordinate 34,585,071, forward strand.
CGTCTACCTGCTCTTTTTGTCGTGGCAACATTCGGTAAGAACACTTAGTATGACAATAATTGTCTACTGCAACTCCATAGGGTTTCTCGCTAATTGCTATGCAGTAGTATGATATGTTTTTTATGAATTATTGTACCCATCCTAAAATTAAAGCGGCATTACACCTCTGAACTATATGCCTGTTTTTGAAGTGAAGAAAAAGCGCTGTACATTTAGATATTTAGATACATACTGCATTATAAGAGCTCCTAACCAGCTTTTCTGTTATTTTCCGAACTCAACTAAATTATTTAGAAACAAGCTAAATTCCCCGGCGTTGCCCGGGGAAAAATACATACTTCTATTCTATAGCTACAGATACGTTTTTTATAAACTATAATTATTAGTTTTTACTAACTGAAAACATTTTAAGAAATCTATGAGTCTTGAAATGTTTTACAATCTTTAAAAAAGGCGACATTTATTGCAATAAAAAAAAAGTAGAAAGAAAAAAAAAAGTTATCAGTGGGAAATCGAATCCAGGTCAACCACATGGCAGCTCGTGACTCTAACCACTCAGCTAGGGAGGACAAATGGTGAAAGTCAGATCACAAAAGCAAAATAATAAGGCAATAAGGTCACGTGTCTTCCAATGAACCAATAGGAATCGGCATCCACACACACAGTCTACTTTATAAGTATTGATTGATCATGAATTTTTATTTTAAAAGATAAAAAGTTGTGTTGTTTTTTTATTTGTTCAGGCACATTTTGTTATAGTCATATGGCCAAATTATTTTGCAGCTAAACATCGCTAACAAGTGGATTTTTCCTCAAGTGCTCAAGTTATAGTCACATTTGTTTTTTTCTTAATCCATAATATGGCTAAGTGAAACTCGATAAATCCTGATGTTGTTAAAGCGAATTGCATTAAGAGTTAATGTGAAAATTATCTGAACCTTATTTGGTAATTTATGGACCCTTGTTAGGTCATGCAGGCTGTTTACTCGGCACGCTGCCTTATCATATTATTGGAGTTTCTAATGATTTTATATTTAAGTTGTCAATGTGTATAAAGAATTAAGTATTATTAAAAATATTCACCACGCTGAGCCTAAACGGAAATGGCTATTACCTCCTGCCTTTCCCCAATTCCCTCTGTTCCCATTGGCTACTGATGTATTCTGATAACCACGTGACGCTAAGGACATGTAAAGTACAAACTCCCAACCAATCATACTGAAGTATGCTGAATGTCATTGTGTGCACTTGATGGTTCTTGTTGAGCAAAAGGGATTCGTTTTGTTTTGTTTTTTGCTCCCATTGATTGGGCACTGCTGGTGAGAATAAGGTCAAGGACAGACACCGTACCAAGGGCAAATATTCCTTTTGTCCTTGTGACTGATTGGCGGGAATTCGGTGATGCATTACAGCGTCATCTCTTTAACACGCTTAGAGTGTTAGATCTCTGGCAGCCGTTTGAATGCAGACTCTGAGCAAATAATGTACTTTTTAGAAAAATGCGACTGACACAGAACTGTGACCTAATAGAATTTATAATCACATGTGATGTAATGCAAAGTATAATAAATGTTTTTTTCTAAAGAAATATTAATAACTAAATATTGCAACTAAACAATAAATAATGTTTATCGTAATAAAAATCGTTAGAATTTTTCCAATAATATGCCAAATATATCTATTTTGCAAATACCAACAAAAATAATTTACCTGATATACATAAAATGTTTGCCAGAAAGTCAACAATTACAAAACAGTTTTCGAAAAGAACTTTTTATCTTAAGATTTAAAGGGGAATAACTTTATAACATAAATTCTATTATTCATATAGAATGTAAAAATGACATTTAAAGTAAAACTATTTATTTGTTATTCAATTGCTTATAATGTTGTTGAAAATTGTATAAGGAAGATCACTTTTGTGCTAGAGTCATCACTTTAGAAAAATCAATCTCTGACAAGCACGCCATTTGGCAGCCATGTTTGTACAACATTTTCTCCCTAGGGAAGACTCAGAAAAAAAAAATTTAACGTAATATCCTCTGAGACTTCGAAAAACATTTTGTGAGTTTTGTATTGGCGCTTCCTGTACTGGGGTCGCATCGCCATTCATCCGTCCCATCTTATCAAAATCTTGGTGAATCGGCTCAACGGACCAGTCAAATGGTTTCTGGTGAATATGGAATAAAATTGTATTAATCTCTGGGATACAATGGCGCACATTTGCATAAACACACTGATGCGCGCGCCGTCCTGTAACATAAAGCGCGTGGCGGTACAGACAGTTATAATGTTATAATGAATTCCTGAGGGAGGGTGGGGGTTGTCTCCTTATGGCTTTAATGAAATGAAAGAAGATAGTTTAAAGTAATTTTGTGTTGTGCATGCCTTGCCTGGTGGCAAGTGGGAAATCATCAGTTGATTGACATTAAGATTTGTGTATTCACAACACAGTACCCCGTACTTGGTACTTATTGCACTTGTTGGAGTCCTGCTCTCTTGTACTGCTTAAATACTGCCCAGTTTACATACCGATCTTTCATTGATAGTTTTCTGTACAGTTGATCGTTTCCTTCTTTGAAATGCACTTTGTTCTAATGAACAATATTATGTTCTGCAGCTGAATGCGCTTATTCAGAAGGATTATTTTTGTAAATACCACAGCTTTTTTTCAATGTAGTTTTGCTCCGTGTGACACTTGGTTCTGAATGCAGTTTACTCTGAACACTGAATGACAATTTGTTTTTTTCTGTTTGTACGTGGATTTGTTTGTACATTGTTCTTGTACATACTTTGTGCTAAGTGTACTTACTTTGCTCTGTTCGTACTTTGTGTTGTTTGGCGATTTGTTCAGTTAGTACATTGTTCTGTTTGTACTTTGCTCTGTTCGTACTTAGTACTGTTTTGTAATATTTTTTTGTTCTGTTTGTACTTTGCTCTGTTCGTACTTAGTACTGTTTTGTAATATTTTTTTGTTCTGTTTGTACTTTGCTCTGTTCGTACTTTGTACTGTTTTGTAATATTTTTTTGTTCTGTTTGTACTTTGCTCTGTTCGTACTTTGTACTGTTTTGTAATATTTTTTTGTTCTGTTTGTACTTTGCTCTGTTCGTACTTAGTACTGTTTTGTAATATTTTTTTGTTCTGTTTGTACTTTGCTCTGTTCGTACTTTGTACTGTTTTGTAATATTTTTTTGTTCTGTTTGTTCTTTGTCTTGCCTGTTCTCTTAGTTCTAAATGTTCTAGATATTTTTTTTTCTTTTTCTTTGTTGATTTAAATCTGCTCATATCTGCCCATATTTGCCTGTTCCGAAATTACAATTCCAAATTACTCGACGCCAATAGAGCATTGAATATTAAAACTAAGGTCAGATCTGTGTTTATTAAACTTCTAAAAACATTTGAGTCGAATATATTTTCATCTTTCAGTGACATAATGAAATTAGTTTGTACACTAAGAGTTCAGATTGTTATTATAACTTGCTAAATGTCCGGATATTTCCAATGGACTTAGTGATAATTTTGTTAACAGACTTATTAATTTTTGAAGAATGCATCACGTGACATTGTTTACTATTAGTGTCTTCTGAAGAAAAACAAAACTAAATTATATTGAAAAACAATATTTTTTTTCAATTATATTGTCAATGAGAATACTATCTACGACATGGAACTAAACGCCACAACTGGAGAGTTGTATTCTGGTAGCGATCAGTACAGCTGCGAAAACGTCCAATATATCCCTGGAGTCGTCAGCAACTACACCAGTCGCAGGCTAGCAGACTTCGCTGTAAGGCTTGGCGCCATTCACGGCTATATCGCTGTAGCAGTTTGCCTGTTTGGCGTCCTGGCCAACTCCGCTAACATTATAGTGCTGACCCGGAAACACATGGCCTCAAGCACCAACATACTTCTGCTCTGGCTGGCTGTCGCTGATCTCTTAACGATGTTAGAGTACTTGCCCTTTGTCATCCATTTTTACATCATGGCGCCCGGGGACCCGTCGCGGCCCTCGTTCAGCTCGCGGGAGTTCTACTGGACGTGTTTCTTGTTGTTCCACGCCAGTTTCAGCATCGTTTGTCATTCTGTGGCAATCTGGCTGACCATAGCCCTGGCCATCTTCCGCTACATCTACATCTGCAAGCCCACCACAGGCGTGTTCTACTGCAGCCAGAGGCGTGCCCGCGGGGTGGTCATGATCGTGATCCTGCTGACCATCATCATCTGTATACCGAACTGTGTGGTCAACACCTACGACTTCGCTTACGACATAGCTCACGTTATCAACGCTTCCGTAGACTACACGGAGACTAGTACGCCCATTCCTCCCACGTCCCAAAGCCATGCTCAAAGTTCGGGAGAAGTTTACTATTATCCAACTATGAGACAATACTCCCAGGTGGATGGAATTTTGATTCAAACCAACAACTGGATCCAGGCCATATTGATTAAACTCCTTCCTTGTTTCCTGCTGACCATTCTGACATTGTTATTGATCCACGCGGTTCACAAAGCCTACAGAAGACGGATGAAGCTGAAATCTAAAGGCAAGAAAGACGAGCTGGACAAAAACGGCGAGCACAACCGGCTGACCGGAATGCTACTGGCTATCGTTGTTCTCTTCACGCTGACCGAGCTGCCTCAGGGCATCCTGACCCTCATCAACATCTTCGTGGGCTGTTTCACCAACGTGGTTTACTACAAACTGGGAGACCTGCTCGATTTGATGGCGCTCATCAACAACGCCGTCAACTTCGTGCTCTACTGCACGATGAGCACGCAGTTCCGGGCGACCTTCGCCGCCATATTCTGCCCTCGCCCGGCCAGGCAGTCGAGGTGGTTGAAGTTGAAACTGGTCCGGACCAGAAACAACGAGCAGAGCTACGCGGAAGCGTCCGAGTTGTCGAGGACCACCAGGGGAAACAATTTCGGCTGCAGGTCGCGCAGCATGGAGTTAACCGAGACCGAGGCTCTCAGCAAACAAGTGAGCAACAGCACGGACGAACAGCTGGACTGCGGTGAGCAACCGGAAGCTGTAGTCATGGAAACAGAAAACTGTAATGGCGGACTAACATGTCCCGATTCGACAAATTACAGTTATCTCTAATGTTAACAAAAAAAAACGTGCGCCTTTATTTTTTTTTTCAATGATTCGTTAAATAATGTACAAAAAGATATGAGTGACAGATGAACTTTAAAAAAATGACATTAAAGAAGTGAACCAAATATGTAAGAAGAAATAAACAGGAAATCATACTCCATAAGACATTTCTGTTGACCTACATCGTCACTCCTTCTACTCACAGTTTAACTCAATTGGATAAAAAGCTAAAATCGTTTTCAACAAATGTTTAACATATCAAAAGCCATCTAAGTGGGAAAACATTTTCACTGACGGTTTCTTCAATTAGTTGTCAACAATATTGACATATTTAATGGTTGTCTTTCTACGTTGTCTGTTCACTATAATAATATAACATGTTTAATACTTTCACTGTGGACTTTTTTTAAAGCTATATATGACAATGGAGGAGGGTTGTTTTTTTTTAAAATGTGGAATTTTATTTTCTATATTTTATCTGTTTTGTTCTTCTGGTTGTTTTTTTTTTTCCTAAAGTAATTTTTGTCATTGAAAAATGTAAATATACGTTATACAATTAAATGGATGGAAATAGCGTAATATTTTTTTTTGTTTTTAAGACGTTCAACTTCTGATGTCTCTGATAACATGATGCCCATTGTATTGTAGACGTTTTCGGGTGACTTATTTTTTTCCTAAATTTTGTCCTCAATTTCGTTTTAACATTATTGTTACTGCTGCTCCTTCAATAGCCAAAGATTAACTCACCCACACCCCTTGCTGTTCCCTCCCTCCCCACTTGTTCCTTCCATAAAGTATTGTCAGAAAGTGAAATGTTGGTTGAGAAAAGCATTCCGCTCCACATTTGTAGAAAAGGAAGCAATTTCATAAGACTGTTTTATGAATATTATAAGACTGTTTTATTATCATGATATTCTCCTGTTTAGTCAGTTCATTGTTTTATAAGTGCTTCATTGAATTTTGATAAAATGTCATGTATATTATAAAATCATGTTATTAGAATTTTAGTTGTATGTCATTTAGATAAAGTCATAATGATACCTTTCGGCTTTATTTCATGTAGATCAAAACCATAATCAATGCTTTTGATTCTGTGTCATATGTATAAAACAATGTTTATGGCTTTATAATCTATATCAGAGATCGGCAACCTCTTGCTAATAGTGTGCCAAACTAGGATTTCTAAATCACTCAGCGTGCCAACAGCCTAAAAGTCAAACTGCTCTATTATACTTTTTGGTAAAATTATTTTTTAGGACAATTAATTTAACTCCGTAGCAAGACCAAAGCCAAAAGCAAAGCAGATTAATTATAGAGAAAATGGTTAAAGCATATTACAATGAATACAAAACTAACAATAATTACCATAAATGTCAAAGTATAGTAAATAAAAAAAGTGTATTTAATATAAATGCAAATAAAAGGATAATAATTACACACTCGTCTTAACATTATCATTTGTTAGTCTAGACGATAATCCAACATCTGTAAATGTTTGTTTGATGCATTTTAATCTCAGTTTAACTGTGAATTCCTTACTGTGTTTATTTTTAACAAAATACGAATTACTACATGATTAGCGATAAGCGGTATAGATATGTAGTGATCATGCAAACTGGGTAGTTAATGTAGTTTTTACAAGTATACATATAGGTCTACATTTTTAGTTATATAATATTTATATGATGTTCAAATACTTTTTAAAGATTAATTGTTTCAAAGATATCAATTGAACGCCATTTATTCTTTTATAATAGAAGAAAAAGAAAAGAAACATAATATAAAAATTAGCTTAAGAAAAACGGGTTAATTATCTTCTTGGAAGAAAAAACGTTTCCACATTTGAATTATAGGGGGTGTTAAACGCGAAGTTATGTTTTGTAATATAACAAATATTACTGACTAATTATTATATCTTTATATACATCCGAAATTAGGAGGTCTCGCGCGTGCCAGTTTGGCACGCGTACCTTAGGTTGCCGATCCCTGATCTATATCATTCAGATTTCGTTTCTAGGTTATATAAATAAAGTCAGATCATAGCTTTTGATTAAAATTCTTAAAGGTAAAGTCATAATCATAGCTTTCGTTTCTTGATCTCACATAAATAAAGTAAAAAAAAAAACAAGACTTTAAATTCCATGTTATATAGATAATCAATATACATAATTACTGTGAGTTTGTTTATATGTTTGTTTATATATTTATATATATGTTTGTCCAGTATAGGCTCCTAAGCCGTTTGACTAATTGGGCCAAAAGTTAAATGTATTAATATGAAACATCCTAAAAAAAAAATTTTTATTTCATAAACAATATTGCTTCATTTGTTACCTTTTTTTATAAAAAATAAGCTTAGACCTATTGTAAATCATCGTATGTTAAAGGTCTAAACTGGGCGCCATTTCAGAATGATCTCCCTTTGAAATGGTTCAAATAAAAAAGAACAGAAACTAAATACCGAAAGATACGTTCTCACTACACTTTTTTATTGTCATAGTAATAGTGTTAGTTTTTTTTTTTTTTTCTCTTTTAACAAAATACATTGTAATCATTCGTTTCTCTGTCTTTTGACCGGCATAATTACTAGTAATAATAATAATTCCGTATGTAAAATGTAAGCTCAGAGAGCATTTAACATTGAGCAACAAACAACTAAGAACACGGATATAATTTTCTAAGCTAAAAAGTATGAGGCTAATTAATAATCTTACAACTTTACAAACAAATGCTTTGTTTTTATTTCATATATAGATAAAGTCATTGTCATAATTTTGAAAGCTATATCATTAGATAAATTCAAGGTCATATCTTTTGCCTCTATGTCATTATCGTATTTTTAGACCCTAATATGTATTATAGATAAAGTCGAAATCATAGCTTTCGATCATATTTCAATTTAAAGTCAAAGTAATATCTTTAACTACATGTCAGGTCAGTGTATGACAGTCAACGGAAATACAAAGTAGGCTTTTTATTATTACACATGTTTCCTTACACTCTTTTAGCCTTTAGCTAAAAAAAAAAGAAACTTAACGTTTTAGAAATATACCTTGCCATTGGAACAGTGAGACGTTTAAACTTTAAAGGGGCCGTCCACAACAGAGTCATACGATACACCAGCCACAACAGAAACGTCAGTTATGTACAGGTTGCCTAAGAGTAAAACCCACAAATAGCCTCATACCCATAACCCCTCCCCATCCCCACCACCACCCATACACACCCTACCCCCACCCCGGCGGCACTGCTTAACCTTTCTGCATGTGAACAGTATTCTTGAAAAATTGTGTGTCTGCCATATGTATAATACACCATATTATATTTATTAGTGCCTCCTTTTTAAAAAAAACATCATTTTTACATGTGTATCATACCGCCCATCTCTTTGAAACTATGTTGATATAATTTAATATGACAATAAACTTACAATTATTTTAAAATAAATGCTGCTTGTTTTAAAAACTGCATAATTATGTCCTGTGTGATGTTGTTATTTTTTTTTTAGTATATGTACTTTTCAATTAGAGCTTTTAGACATTATTACAAATAAAAATACTATATAAGTGACTAGCTAAATTACCCGGCGTTGCCCGGAGAAAGAAAAAAATGTAAACAGTTGTCTTCGGGATGCGAACCCAGGTCGCCAGTGTGGCAGTCGTGTACTCTAACCACTCCGCTAAAATGCAAAGTCGCACGAGGAAAAAATAATACAATAAAGGCAGCTGTTTTTAAACTAACCAATGGGGATCGGACAATCTACTTCTAATATATAGCTGGGCCAATAATATAATATATTATGTCACACATATAGTCTCTACATGTCATTCAAGCTTAATTACATTGCAATTCTTGACTTTCTTTCTTTATTTACAAAACATTATTATAGCGCATTAGAGTGGTAAGTCTCACACTTCATGAATTTAAGTTTTAATGAAGCCAGGGGGAAATAATTCATTTCTACGACTGAATCTTTCAATGTCAATGTGGCAGTAATTGCAAACAAATTAGCGAATGAATTTTAATTGCCCCTCCCCCTTTTTTTATATTCCCAGTGAATTTTCAGCTTTTTGCCTAAAGAACTGACAGAGGGAAGGGGTGAGGGTTAGGGGAGGAGGCATTGGAATAAAGGAATATTGGCGTTCTTAATAATGAACATGAAATGTGTATTATAAGGGATTAATGTAGGTATTGCAATGTAATGAAACTAAACCCGATGCTATTCTACTAGGCGTTGGGAAGAGCCGAAGTACAGCTGTCTGCTAAAATTATTAACGTTACTTGAATGTCTATGATATTCGGAGTTAAAAGGTTAAGGTTTTGTTAACTTCACAAATCAAAACAAGCTGGTTGAATATTTTGTAAGGTCCTCTTTTTATTGTATTATTTTAGCCGTATGACGGGACGCTAGTGGTGATGTCGAAACCCTTTTAATAATTAATACAGATCAAGACAGAATAAAAATATATAGATATATAGGTATATCGATTGATATAATAGATTAGATAGATAGAATAGATTAGATAGTTAGGTAAGTAGATATAGATAGATAGATAGATAGATAGATAGATAGATAGATAGATAGATAGATAGATAGATAGATAGATAGATAGATAGATAGATAGATAGATAGATAGATAGCAGAGTAGATAAATAGACGAGAATATATCACAGAGAAAGACAGATATATATTATTATGGTATTCTTTTAGTATTGTGACGGAACCCAATCGGTGATGTCGAACCCTTTTGATAATTAATACATCTTCAGATAAATAGATAGATCTATTGATATATAGATAGATAGAATAGATTAGATAGTTAGCTAGCAAAATAGATAGATAGATGGATAGCAGAGTAGTTAGACAAATACAATTGATTAGAGAGATAGATATATAGATAAATAGATAGATAGACAAACAGACAGACAGACAGGCAGACAGGCAGACACAGAAAGACAGATAGACAGATAGACAGATAGACAGATAGACAGATAGACAGATAGACAGATAGACAGATAGACAGATAGACAGATAGACAGATAGACAGATAGACAGATAGACAGATAGACAGATAGACAGATAGACAGATAGACAGATAGACAGATAGACAGATAGACAGATAGACAGATAGACAGATAGACAGATAGACAGATAGACAGATAGACAGATAGACAGATAGACAGATAGACAGATAGACAGATAGACAGATGGATAGATGGACATATGGACAGATGGACAGATGGATAGATGGACATATGGACAGATAGACAGATAGACAGATAGACAGATAGACAGATAGACAGATAGACAGATAGACAGATAGACAGATAGACAGATAGACAGATAGACAGATAGACAGATAGACAGATAGACAGATAGACAGATAGACAGATAGACAGATAGACAGATAGACAGATAGACAGATAGACAGATAGACAGATAGACAGATGGATAGATGGACGTATGGACAGATGGATAGATGGATAGATAGATAGATAGATAGATAGATAGATAGATAGATAGATAGATAGATAGATAACTCATGCCTATACATCACACAATCTTTCACGCTATCGATTATATTTGAATATGAACTATGACATTCTCACACTAAAACACACTGGACAACTTTCAAACAGACTTTAACATCATATATTTCAAGTAGGATACCAAATCATATTTCAGACCTCCCTTAAATTAATAATCTAGCATCTAGACCGATAAAAATACAACCCGAAGCCAATATTTGTCAGAACCAATAACAGTACTAAGCCATACGAGAGCGATTTAACTTGGAATATTATACAATAACCAACATGAGATTTATAATAACGTAAAAAACGTTCTAAACTATTCGATCACGCTTCCCTATACATTATAATATACTTTGAAACAAATGTGTGTGTTTTTTTTATTATTATTTTCTTTTGCTTCTTAGATCTTACGTTCCTTAGGGATACAGTACGATTTTTTACCAGATGCTTTAGTCGTGTGATACAGGGCTGATATTGAGCAATTACATTCACAAGTGTTTATTTATTACTAAGAATATCGTGAATGAAAAACATTAAAATTCTTTAACATGGCAAAATACATTAGAAATATAAACGCTAGAATCCAAAGCCTTGAGTTTGGCATTTTATGGTTCTTGCTCAATACATCATCATGTAGAAACTATTTCTACCTGTATCCAAATACTTCATGTTTTACTGCTGTAACAAGTTTTGAGTTATAGTGGGGTTAAAAAACTTACATGTTTTATTGATTAAGCTATTACTCTAGTTATTGTGCCTTAACACTTAAAAGAAAGAAATGTGTCTTTAATTTACTAATAAAATTACTTTTTTACAACTAATTATTACTTTGGATTTATTATTTTTTACTTTCAAGAGTAACCCATTAAATAATTAAATACACAATCAGGGAATCCAATACAACCAAATGTAAAACTTAAATTATAATTTTTTATTTGAGATATACATTGTGGCCTGATCAGTCGCGATAAGAACAGGAATTAACGCATCCTAGTTACATTTTTCTTTTGGTTTTCATGGGGTTTACCAGTTTTCATATATCAGCCCACTGTCTAACGATCTTTCATTTGTCTAACTAATGCCAGGCACAAATCAGACCTGGATAAACTGAGAGACAACTTTCAAACCAGAGACATTCAGCCTAGTTCATCCCACGCCAAATTTAGTCCCCTGTATAGATTGATTTCATTATAGAAACGGCGGCCATTAACAAACAAAAACAACATTAAAACAACAGTGCTATTTTCATCAACAAGACTTGAATTGATCATGTAATTATATTCTAGGTTAATGTTTTGTTTTCTTCAATTTGTTTGCTTTCGTTACCTTTTTACTTTATGTTTTTAAAATAGAAAAGTCTGTATCTAAAAGCTAAACTAGGGTGAGATAACTCATTAACATATAAAAAGGGGAAGAACTCGTAAATCTCCATGAAGTTATCCAATCAATATCTTTTGTTAACCTTATTCGGTGTGGGCCTGGAAGAGGGTGGAAGGGGGTGAGAGTGATATTCTGCAACGGCTACAAAATGTAGCCATTTTTCATGTTACTTTATTTCAGACCCAAGAGTTGTAGACAGTTTACAGACATTAGTTAAATATTGGAAAACTGGTTACCACGAAAAAAATTTTTTTACAACTCATACTTCCTAAAGTAAAACTCTTTTAAAAAGTTAAACTACAATTTGAGTTTCAGGACAGTATAAAGATAAAGTACAGTTTCTAAAAAATCTGAAAAAAACATGTAAGCAGATTATAAGGTTCGAAGAAAATTTAAGGTCTGTAGAACATGAAAAGGGAAATAAAGGTTTAAAGAAGATGTAGGCAGACAGTGATGTTGAAAGTAAATGTAATCAGAAAAGTAAGTAAGCAATATAATGTAATAAAAAGATATCCAAGATAAACAGATAATTAAGTTATCAAAGAAAATCTTATCAGAAAACTTTATTATCAAGAATAATATTATAATTAGTATGCTATTTATTTTGATTAATCCTTCTTCAAATGTAATCTTTCTTGTCTAGAACCTTCAGACAAAGTGCACAACAAAATGTACACATGATTTTGTTTCTCTGTAGTTTGTTTTGAATCTCTGTTGACATTATCTCATTCTTCGCATTTAAACCCCATTACCACACAACACATTTCTCGCTCCTCTATTTTTATATATTAATATTTCAGCATTATGTTCAATTAGTATCTTTGGCTTCTAATGTCAAGAAACATTAGTCTTTGAAACACGGAGAGAAGACATTACTTTGTTTTAAAGTCACAAGTGCAAATGGTTCCAAGACAACTTTATCGATTATATGCAAAACAACGTCTGCTGAGTATTTGTGTACAAAATCAATCAAGTATTAAGGAAGCCGGGTCCAACAGTTAGACCAAGGTGATGTCATGACAAGCTGCAGTGTCGCCGGATTATGTAAACATAGCAGACATCTTCAAAGACAGCCATGTTTGATTGTTTTGTTTATTTAATAAACGACTTTTAAACATCTACCATTATGGTGTAAAAGATAAACAACGAGAGTAAGGATAAAACAGTCGCTATAATTACAGTTGTTTCGTTTAAATCCTTTAAATGCATTTTTCGTTTTTGCATTAACCTTCCCAATATTTTGACCTTGTCCACCCAAGCAGTAAGAAAGCAACAAAAACGAAGTTAATATAAAATCACATAATTATAAGGTTTGAAAAAGAAACTATAAACGTATTGCCTAAAGAGAGAAATAAACAAATCAAAGTTAAAAATTTATTTTATGTTGAGATGTTATTATGTTGTAAATACAGATTTTTCGTATACATTCACCGTCTGAAGATATTGTTCTTTGACACCCACTAAGTAAAACAGAAAACAAGACTGATTTAACAAACCTATAAATGATTTTATGAATCAATAGTTTTAAGAAACAAGGGTTAAATATTATCATGCAGTTGCGTTCCTTGGGGGACTTTAACATGCGAGCCATTAAGTGAATTGAAAGGTAACAGTTAAAAGAAGTTATAGGTTTTTATAACCCGATGAGCAAGGCCAATGATGGCTGAGAACATTGCAGCAGTTATAGGTTATTTACAGCAGATGCGATTTACTAACATCTGACAAGACAACAATATTAGAAATAGTTATATTTGTGTAGTTATCATCTGGCAAGTAAATTAGAGAGTGAGTAATTAATTGAGTGAAATATTAATTGAGCTACTGTGAGATAGTGAGTTGATGAGTTAATAAGTAATGGTGTGTGTGAGTAAGTGAGTAAGTGAATTAGTGAGTTAATATTTTTTTAGTAGATGAGCAAGTAAGCTAGCGAGTTAATGAGTGAGTGATTCTATGAGTTGGGAAAGTGTATTTAACTTATTTATGTTCTGCATTCCAAAAACTAAAGTCAGAAATTCAGATCACAAACAGGTGCGTTTTCCCATGTTTATTTACTTATATTCCTTTGAAATGTACAAGTATTGTAAAGTTGTAAAGTATTATATGTTAAATAAATGTTGGAGGAATGATTGTTTCAAGCCAACTTGCATCAGCAAGAACTCAGGTAAAATAGTTAACTTGCTTTACTGCTAAGAATGCTGTAGCTTCAATTAGCTCATTTAACTGTTTCTTTAAATTTAATTTTCTCCTGTCAACAAATAGTAAACGTCCATCTCTTCTCATTCGTTTTAAATCTATCAAAGCTTTTGTCTTTAAAAATTTAAGCATAGAAAGAATTCAAAAGAATATTAATCTGAATATTTTTCTTTCTTTTTTTTTCATCAGGTTATCTTGACCTAGTGATGATTCCAACTGGAGACAGCAGCGTCCTAATTTACGACTGGCACAAGTCAGAGAAACAGGACATGAGAAAGGGGAACAGATCACGAGACCAGGTCAAATGCTGACCTACAGTGTGCACTGAAACTTGTCAGGCAGCTCTTTAATTAAACAAAGTAAATAAAACAAAGATTAAAGCCAACATGGAAAGTAACCAAAGCGCTAATGCAACATCTCCACTAGCTGATGTTGCAGACTGTCCCAGTTTGTCAGTCATTGTCAGCAATGAGACCAGAGCGGGTCTGATTGACTTTAGCTACAGATACGGACAGCTTCATGGTTACATAGCAGTGTCAGTCTGCCTGTTTGGTGTTCTCTCAAACTCAGCCAACATAATCGTTCTGACTAGAAAAAACATGGCTTCCAGCACCAACACAATTCTACTTTGGCTGGCCGTCTGCGACCTATTTAAAATGCTGGACTATCTTCTTTTCGCGACTCATTTCTATGTGATGGCGCCGAATGATCCTGAGAGGCCAGGGTTCGGCTCGAAGGACTTTTCCTGGATCTGCTTTTTACTTTTCCACGCCAGTTTCAGCATCGTGTGCCACGCCATCTCCATATGGCTGACCATAGCCCTGGCCATCTTCCGCTACATCTACATCTGCAAACCCACCAGCGGCGTCTACTACTGCAGTCAGGAGAGGGCGCGCTTCGTTGTACTGATCGTGGTCGTGCTCAGCATAGTGATATGCATACCGAACTATGCGGTGAACACATTCGACGTTAAGAACATAGCCAAGAACTCCAGCTTCATCCTTGGGTCGGACGAGAACGTGACCACGTACTACTACCCGAGGCCTCGTAGGAACAACATGGTTGAGGAGATCATCTTGCAGATCAACAACTGGCTTCAGGCGATCCTGATTAAACTTTTACCTTGCTTCATGCTGACCACCTTGACCCTGCTTTTGGTGCACGCCATGCACAAGGCTTACCGGAAGAGGCTGAAGCTCAAGTCTCAAGGGAGAAAGGCTGAGTCGGACAAGAACGGCGAGCACAACCGCATAACGCGGATGTTGTTGGCTGTCGTCGTGCTCTTTACCTTGACCGAGCTCCCGCAGGGAATTCTGACTCTTATGAACATTTTCGTCCGGTGCTTCACGGAGGATGTGTACGACAAACTGGGCGACTTGTTGGACATCATGGCGCTGACCAATAACTCCGTCAATTTCATCCTGTACTGTACGATGAGCACACAGTTCAGAACGACCTTCGCCACCATCTTTTGCCCCCAGCGACCGGCGCCCACCTCCAGGTGGCTGAAGCTCAGGATCGTGAAGAGCCAGCAGGTGGAGCAGGCGCTGATCGAGGACACCACCGGGGACCACAAGAGCGCCAAGGGAAACAACAACGGCCACATCGCGACTACTACAGATGAAGAGTCTCCCAAACTCACCCAGGCCACGGGTCAATGCAAGGGAAGCATTGAGAAGCTGCCCATTCTTGGCGACTGTAATAACGGCGTGACGAGCCACACCCATGGCTATTACCCTGACCACAGTCACGTGTAGGCCATGGGGGAACTACTCTGAAGCGTAAAGTCTCAACAAAATAACCTCCCCTTCATTCCTACTGTGCCGTAGAATTTAAAATATAGAAAATTCTACAGAACACTACCCGGAAAAATTAACGAGAGAATAAATCAATATAGTTCTCTCCCTCTCTCTCTCTTTTTTTTTTCCCTGTAATAATCCCGTATAGCCGATAACGACCAGGTAAAGAACTTGATGATACGCCAAAGTGGCTTTATTGTTCATGTTGCTGTAATCTGTGAAGGTTATTAACCAAAACATGTTTGTAGTGAATGCGGCCTTAGTTAATGTAAACTCTACAGCGCCTCTTAGTATCCCGGTATCAGCCTAATCAAGCCAAACTTCACAACATTGCGCTGACGTGTATTTACCTGACAATATAATGTATAAGTTCAGAAAATTCCAATCTCCTTTTTAACAAAGTGCTTGTGTTGTAAGGTGAGTCGACAAAAATATACTGACATGAAGTGCAATGGAATGAGACGGACCTTACAAGGAATGACTCTTTCTTGAGATCGCCAATGTAAATAATGCATGTGTATTGTCGCATTGAGTAATCCACAAATTAACAACAAAGATCATAGTGATCTATGCGACAAGTAATTAATTCTTTACGTCACAAAAGTACTGATATCAATCAATATATTTATCACAAACACACAAATAAAGTCATTAATTTACACTTAATAAGAAAATATAACATCTTTATATTAATTTTTAAAAGAACAAATTCAGAAAATCAAAACTTTGTTATCTAAATGCGTTTAGTGATGATAGGAAAAAAAAGATTCAATTTTCACAGAAAGCTAATATTGTATGCTATTGTTTGACCAACATTAATTTGATCCTACAATTGGCTCCTGTTGTATCACGTTTCACCAAATCACTTTGTAAATATGTAATAAAATATATTTTTGAACGAGTCAACTGTGTAAATAGCAGTGGCGTAAGCAGAGTCGGCAATTCTCCATATCCCCCACCCCACCCCACCACCCAGCCCCTACGACCCACACAAACATAAACCCTGATGCGAAACTCCCTTGTGAGTTAAAAAAAAAGAATGTGGACCAGAGTTGGCACCATCTCCATTTCCCCATCTCCATGTTTTCATAACTGCCTTTCAAAACCAATGACAATCGGCATAGTTGGCATTCCCATTAAACTTCACCAGAATAAGTTTGGACTCTTCATATGTATATCAGATTCATTCCCAGCACTGTTCATTGTATTCAATACAGAATTGAATAGAGTTAACCTGCTGCTAAACATTTTCTCCATAAGTTTGTTTACACGTCATACAGTTTCTACTCATTCAGGAGCTACATGTATTTCCATCATTTTCCAAAAGTTTTGATGATTATCTTTGATCTCTGTCTTTGTGTTCGTTGTTGTTTTTGTTTTGTTTTTTTGTTTTTGGTCTTCTTTTCCTATTGTACTATTCCCCAATTTTTGATGTTCTGTTTTCCTGAAGTTTATGGGTTTATTTTTCTGTTCTTTTGTGTGTGTGTTTTTGTGTGTGTGTGTAGTTATTTGCTTGGTTTAAGGTCTTTGTTTTTCTGCAGTTTTGAAACGTCATATTCAGAGTCTTACAGTAGGCCTAAACCAGAGCTCCACTGGAGAAGACTTTTACAAAGATTATTCTTGATGTAATCCCATACATTTGAACTAATATTAGGGCCGGACTAAGACCCTTAGAGGCACTAAAACTATATTAGTGCTCTCCCCCCCCCCCAACCCATGTTTTATACAAGTAAACTCAAACTATAAGTAATAATTGTAAGAAACCTAATTACCCTTTTTATTGCAAGTTAACAAATGTTACAGTAAGAAGTAAGCAAGTTTTTCTTATGAACTTGAACTTTTTCAAATCCGACAATTTTTTTTTCCCGCCTTTTTAAATTACTAAATCATTTACAAGATTTGTATTACGGATCCTGGTTTAGCTGCATCTTGGGACATAACTAGTGAAACTGGCACTTGGACCAGGGGGGGGGGGCAAAATTGGTGCCTATTTAAAATGTTAGTTTTCATTCATTGGTAATCTTATGTAAGTTGATATTTAATAAAGTGTCCGTTTGGCGCCTGTCCAGACTTAAGCACCTGGGGCGACCGTATCCTCCCCCCCCCCTCCTCGTGTTATACATCAGGCATTTCAATATTGAATTATATGAGCCATTAATAAATATTTATAATGTCCCCTTTCACGTTTATACCCAAAGCACGTGATAATTTTGTTTAATGGCTCGTCAAGCCCTCATTAGAGTCACAAGAACACATATAACAAACAAATAGCATACAATTTATGAGTTCGCTAACAAAACAATAAAAGAAAATGGAAAATAATCATTTCATTACTTGATGCCCAATGAAGCAACATTAACCCTTACAGTCCCGGGCGCGTATATAGCGGAACTGAAGGCAGCATAGATAGAAGTAGGTCGGTACGGGAAGGGTTAAGAGAATATTTCTGTCTATGGTAGATTTCCTCTTTTTACAACAAATAACTTTTTTTTTTCGAGAATACCCGGGCATTACCCATTCAACTACAGTTTACTCAATCTTCTCATTCATTGCGTGATTTAAGTGAGCAACATATGTAACGATCTAAATAAAAGAATAGCAAATACATAGACCAATTAGTCTGGGACAACTTTAATCTATACAAATATAACCGCCAAACAGAACCTTTACAAAAGTTGTTTACTAGAAAAGAAAAAAAAAAAAGAAAGAAAAATCTTAAAATGTGTGTCCTTTGAATCCTTTAAAAAAAATTACTTTTACATTCCTAATTTTAAAGAGCTTTGAGTAAAACACTGTAAGGTAGTCATAATACACTGTAAAGTAGTCATAATACATTGTAAAGTAGTCATAATACACTATAAAGTAGTCATAAAACATTGTAAAGTAGTCATAATACATGTTAAGTAGTCATTATACACTGTAAAGTAGTCATAATACATTTTAAAGTAGTCATAATACACTGTAAAGTAGTCATAATACATTGTAAAGAAGTCATAGTACACTGTAAAATAGTCATAATACTCTGTAAAATAGTCATAATACACTGTAAAATAGTCATAATACTCTGTTAAATAGTATAATACACTATAAAGTAGTCATAATACACTATAAAGTAGTCATAATACACTGTAAAGTAGTCATAATAAGCTGTAAAGTAGTCATAATACTGATATACAAATACCGTAAAGAACAAAATATGTGAACAAACTTTTTGAAAAAAAAATACATCATCACTGTTGTCATGGGCTGATTACATTTTGTATATTAGTTTTGTTTCGTATTTACACTTCCGCTGCCACTTATGGATAAAAGCCATCGGACGCCAAAACTTCATTCTGCCAATTTCATAAGCATGGACGGAATAAGAGTGCATTTACTTAATGCCTAGCTGCAGCACGCATTTGTTCTCTGCTTGCTTCTTGCATCTACTCGATAGCCTTCATTAAGTTTCATTTCTTTTTAAAACCATCTAGTCCTGTGTGTAACTAAGGGCAAGGCTTAGATTTCTATAATGTTTTTAAATTGAATGGTTGTTACAATTGTAAAGAAAAGATCCATTAACTAGTATTCGTGGTTTGGAAAAAATGTCAATACAGAATTTCTTTCTATTTTTTTTTTGTTCTTAACAGTTTATGATGAAAGTATTAATGATATATAATTTTTATTTTTCTATTTCTGGTTGCAATAGATGTAAATGGGATCATACCAATCAGACAACAGCTGTAAACAGCTAAGTTGTATATTAAAGGCCAACTGAAGAGGTTTTTCTCAAAGTCACGTGAATAGCGTTTTACCGAGGAGACGTTTTGTAGAGGAACGAAAAAAAGAAAACATGACCCACTAAACCTATATTTAACCAGTTTTGTTCAAAATATGAACAAGGTAAAGATTTAAAACACGTGGCTATAGACTCAAAACACGTGGCAATATGATTGTTTCCTACACGAGCTGCTAATTAATGACCTCACGTCCCTATGTTTCTGTAAATTAAACATCTCAAATGGACACGAGTTTTGAATTTATTTTATTTCACACAAAATCACAAACATTTAAGTGTTAATATTGAACTAATTACTTGAAAGTAATGTTTAATATTGTGAAAGAATGATTTAATTAGCATTCAGAAATTGAATTTAATATTTGACTATCAACTGGTAACTCAATTTTGATTTTTTTTAAATCTCTTCACTTCGTCTTTATGGAAATATTCATAGACGGCGTAAATACTACCACTACTATTTGAACAAATGTATAATAATATTTGTTTGGTAAAGTCTTCAAGTGAGATCTGCTTTCCACTTCATTCATGTCAATCATCCTCCCAGCCAGACACATTAAAACGCAATCCTATCCTTGCCTCCCCCCCCCCCCACACACACACACGCTCATTTACCGTAAAACCTTCATCCTTTAATCATGCAATGTTGGACTTTAGACTTGAGACGATGGAGTTAGAAAACAATATTCCTGTAGGAATGAGCTCTCCTACATCCTTGAGGCTGCCACCCATATTTACACTAATCTAGGTAATTGTCTAATTATATCAGCTGGAATTTTCTGACACGTAATGTTTATTTGCCTTGAAGCCATTAATAGACTATTCAGAAATACTGGAAAACTAGCACCACAAGATATCTTAAGACCTTCAAGTATTTTACTGGAAGAAAAAAATAAAAATAAATTTAACGTCTAAATTAGTGGTTCTCTACATTTTACTTTATGGGGTAACGTCAAAATTATAAATGGCTAAGCTTATTAGGTGAAAATAATATGACATGAGGTTAAGGGGCATTACTCTTGGCGCTAACATTGAGTTCAGGGCCTTGGTATTTTTCAAAATAGACCCCAACTTGTAATATTTGTGCTAAATGTTCATACAAACGTATAAGATTAATAGTTAGTATAATTTTTTTAGATATCAAATATACTAAAAATGTTCATTTTCTTTAGCTCCTAATACCAGAACTCCTTCATCTCCATTACATTAGATTGCGTTGATAGTGATGCCCATTAAATCAGAGTTCGTTGATAGTGATGTCCATTACATGGTATTTTGCTTACGTCTCGAGATATACTGGATATATATGAATCCATTTTTGTTTCTTATTGCTTTTACTTTCCATCTTACAATGCGGTCTGAATTGGAAATAAAAACTCGAAAGTGATAAAACCACTATGAACAACTTTGAAATTTGAAGGCAAGTCTTTTTTTTCTATTCAATGGATCATTGGCTGTGGTCTTCTATGCGTGATTCATCGATTCGCTGACTAGACACATACCGAAATTAGTTTCATTATCAGCGTGAGCCTGACTTCTCACTGTATGTGTTGTCATGTAGAGAATCTGATTGTTTTGTCGCATGTTTACATTTAATAATGTTTCAAAAGTAAGCACCCGATTCAGACCACTTTGATCCATGGGACATGTGAAGCACACCGTTCACAAGTTTCTGTGGCCCCGATATACAAGGGGATTTCAGACTAACACAATGCCCAGCCGCCTGACTTATCCCCAACTAAAAATAATGTCTGGTACCCATCAGATCTGGGTAGAATGGGAAACCCTCCTAATCTGGGAACTAATCGTAGTCTTTACCAGGATTTGAACCCAGGACCTTGTGTAAGCCAGCCGAGTCTAATATTTCAACATGTTAATTTTTTGTCACTGTGTTTTTTTCTATTCAATAATGTTTAAAGTTAGAAGCAACCTCACCAATAGCCATATCACAGACCTGAAAGGAACAGTACTGTACTATTAATAGTGCCACTATTTTGTGAATGTCACAAGAAGTTTCAAAGACTTGTGTTATAGGCAGTGTGTAAATGCCATTATCAAATCATTCAATTGCAACAGCCTAAGCGTGTCACCTCATGTTTAAATAATACATATTGCATACACAAATAACTATGAAGTTTATAAAGAACTAAACATGTCCGCTATGAACGTAAAAATATGCCCGCTATACACTTCAATAAGACGTACCGTATACGAATTGTTGTCTGATGTTTTCAAGAATAACTCCTAGGGGCACCTTTTTTTTTTCTCCTTCTTTTGCTTTCAGTTAAGTGACGATAGTTTACCAGTTATAAATAACTAGCTATTCTTAATACTGAAGTTGTACTTTCCAATTAGATATTGTAACAATCAACATACAGTGTAACTAAAACATCCTTGAACTATTGATCCTAATAGAGAATATCCATTCATCTGTACAACAAAAAGGAAAATACTAACTTTTAATTTTCCTATTGATTTAGTTTATATTGAATGACGTAGAATTTATGCACCTTAGTTCATTCTTACACTAATAGCAGCTTTAAGCTAAGCATATATTGTACACATAGACGTATACACAAGCTAACTGCCTCAAAAACGTTTGTACAGCCACAATTCCTAACCGCTTTTACTCCAACTAAAGTCAGGTACCCATCAGAGCTGGATAGACTCAGGGACACCCTCCAGACCTAGGAACAAATCCTAACCAGCACCAGAATTTAAACCCAGGACCTTCGTTACGCCAGCCGAACGCGCTTCCGCTCAGCGACTGTGGTCCATGTTCAGTTATAGACCTAGAACTAAATCTATTTCGTTTACAAATTCACAAGATTCACTCATTCCCTAAAATTATTGAATTAATCTACATTAGAATGCACAAACTTAAAAGCTACACAAATAACCTATAATATTTGTTTTTATCTTTAAATTCTCGGATAGCTTTGATGTCCGAAGTATGATCTACACGTAGTTATCTCAATTGGACAGATAGTGTGTTCTCAAAGTCATGTCATGCTTCTCTGGCATTTTCTTGTCTTTTCGCTTACCTGACTGCAACCGTCTTGATTTCAAACTCATGCTTAAGTTCACTGGACATTTGCACGCCAACTTGTGCACTTTTGTGCTACATTTCAAAAGAATGTACTTTCTATAATAATTTTTTTCATGTGAAATCCTGACTCCAATTCTACCATTTATATGGTCTCTGAATTGAAGTGGTGTGATTTACTATTATAGGTCTACGATCACACAGTTTAAATGGAAAATGTAAATAAATACAATTAAAATTATGTTGTAGATATTGCGATCTTATCCATAACCCATTTATTTGTATCATTGCCTTCCATGTTTGAATAGCAATATTTTACAGTGCCGATACCAAAGTTTAATCCCTTTATCGTGTATGTACATTTACTATTTTGTAACATTTAATGTAATTTTTTTTTTTAATGTTTGATGTTTGTAACAATTTAAATAACTCGGGGTCAAGTCTATCTATCTTCATTTCTTTTCAAACCTA
Organism: Anisus vortex; assembly: GCA_949126835.1. Taxonomy (NCBI): domain Eukaryota; kingdom Metazoa; phylum Mollusca; class Gastropoda; family Planorbidae; genus Anisus; species Anisus vortex. The sequence goes on from OX421492.1 coordinate 34,608,372, forward strand.
TCCCGAATTTTTAACACGTTTAATCTACATTGTATATTAAACCATTCGATTAGAACAGTCAAACATTATAGAATACTATAGACTCTTTTATACTTTTTCTTATATTTATTTTTGAACAGTAAATAAAAGTGAAAGAACGTGTTTGGTAAACATTTTTTTTATAAGTTTCCTGCTAAGAAACTCCAATAGACTAAGTTTGCCATTTCATGTCTTTATTTTTCCCAAACGATTCTCTCGGCTTCAAGTACTAGGAAAGTTTCATAGGCCTATAGCTTGGCGGGGAGGAGTACAAACAGAAAAGAATAAACAACAAGGTTGTGTCTTGATCAAGTGCTGAACTTGTGACTACTAGAAATGAGAATCTGTAATAGTTTTAGTTCAGTACTTTTCAAGGAATAAAATACGTCTTTTTTTCCAATATATTATATTATCGGTATTGATATAGATCTATTTTTTTTATTAAGTAGCAAAAATCAAATGTATAAAAATGTTTGCGATTATAATCAGTTATAAAAAAAGAACTAAGCAGCTATATTTAAATAGTGTTTTCAAGTGTGGCTAATAATCTCATATGTAGTCAATGGGCATAGAATTCTAGTACATCGCTCATTATGGTGTTAAGATATTATTGATAAGGTAAACGTGTTCATATATGCCCAGCAAGCAGACATGTTCAGTGACAAAATGGACAGCATTGTCGAGTGTCCAGCCACGGCCGTGTATCTAAGCATGGTTGAGTGTCTAGCCATGGTCAAGTGTCCAGGCATGGTCAGTTCTGCGCTCCTGTTCAATACTATTACATTCGCATTGACCTTTATGTAAATATGTAACTACGTCAGAAACGTTCATTTGTATAGAAATATGTTTCAAGTTCGTTTCAATGTTGTTGTTATTTTTTGTACCAAACATTATGTAGAAAATGGTTTCTGTAATTAAAAACAAAAGTAAACAATTCCAAACGATAGTCTCTGACGAGTGGTGCAGTAGCCTGACGAGATATGTAGCCTGACGAGTGGTGCAGTAGCCTGACGAGATATGTAGCCTGACGAGTGGTGCAGTAGCCTGACGAGATATGTAGCCTGACGAGTGGTGCAGTAGCCTGTCGAGATATGTAGCCTGACGAGTGGTGCACTAGCCTGACGAGATATGTAGCCTGACGAGTGGTGCAGTAGCCTGACATGTAGCCTGACGAGTGGTGCAGTAGCCTGACGAGATATGTAGCCTGACGAGTGGTGCAGTAGCCTGACGAGAGATGTAGATTAGAATCTTCTTTCTATACAATTCATCTCTATACTTCACTTTTCGCGCCCTTTTGATCCCATAAGACACATGATAAGACACATTTCTTTCCAGACCTCTGACATAACATCTCCGCTCCTGTTAGCTCCATAGCATCCTTTAGTAAAAATTTTATTATTTACACTTTAAATATAAATTATATAAGTTTATATATTGTTTATTGAATCAAGAAATATGTTGATGTTCAATGTATTAATATAAGCAAACAATGTTCCATGTATAAATGTGTATGTATTATATAATATATAATGTATTATTTGATCGGACGTGCAAATGGTTTCGGGTATGTTTTTCTTTTGCCGTCAAATGCATTCTTGTGTATCTGTAATCTCTTTCACCCAATAGCAACATACCACGCAACAGAAACCTTGCCCTAATCCTGAACTCTGAACTAAGGGGGGCCGTCCATAAATGGCGTCACGCACCTAGAGTAGGGAGAAGGTCAAAAGTTTGTAACGATATGTGGAGAGGAAGGAATGGGAGTTTTAAAACAATCTGACAGCTGTTTAAAATGTACACCGTTAAACGAAATACGATGGAGCGGTATAGAGCTTAGTGGCGTCATATTGGAGGGGGGGGGGGGGTCTTACATTTTGTATCGACTTGTGATGTTGGGGTTGTGTGCTGGAGGAAAAGTAAAAAAGTAATTGAAATCGACTGACGTCATTTATGGACGACCCCCTAACGTAGCAGCTTCCTATCAACATTTGTTTGTTTAAACTTTATACTTCACGGTTACAGTTTCTAGTATTGGACGGCCAAAACCGTAGCAGTCTCTCTTAAAAAAAACAATTTGTATCAACCTGCCCCTGTATCAACCTGCCCCCCTCTCCCCTTTGATTGTATTAGACAAGATAATAATAATATTGAAATTGGTTGTAGTTTAACAGATAATATTCAAGACGATATACAAGATGATAATAATGAAAACTGCTATATCATGCATGATAATATCGAAGGTGATAAAATTGACCGTGATATGGTTAAAGATTGTAATAAACAACATGATAATTGTAAAATATGACAATATACAACTAGATAATTTAGAATATTATGATAAAATTAAATAGATAATATGAAACATCACAATACTAGACGAAAGAACATTAGGAGTAGTTAAATATAAAAAGTGGATGGAACACATTCAATTCATTATTATTGATATGTGTGATATAACTTTATTAAGATGCACACACACACAAACATAGAAACATAAATATACATATTATATAAGGAGATCAATTGACAACTCAGAGATATGGAAATATCCGTAGTTTATTGCAGAATCAGCGCTCGCAAAAGAGGGAGCAATAACACGCAACAGTATAAATTTACTTAATTTCCTTACACAAATTTATCCTTGTTTTATTCCTTACAGCAACTGTGGTTGACGTCTTCTAATTTTAAACAACAAAAAAAGTGTATTAACATCAGCAATAACATTAAACAATATCAGACATTTATTGATTCCATGTTTGATTCTTTCCCTTTTTTGTGTGTGTTAGAGTTGTACGTTATGTTTTTTTGTCATTACCGCCACAAGATCAATCCAAAACGTCAATATTTATATTAAATTTTTTTTTTCTTCAAATGCTGTTTTATATTGTATACATTTTTACATCGGGGAGGGGGGAGATAACTCATGTGTAAATGACAAATCAGGGGAGACAATAAAAACAAAACAACCGCCAACACTTTGAAATATGGAAATATTGGCGAGCGCGTGTTCACAATAAAAAATCTCATTGATGTGCAGGTGTTTCCAATGTGCACGGAATGATTGGCAGAGAGGTGCCCAGGCTAAAAGTAGATTTGCCGGATTTGGGCAAGATTTTTTTACTTTCTGTTGCGAAATAGACATTTTTTTCCGCCATGTTTATTTATGTACCTTATTTTTTTTTTTTTAATGATGTGATGATCTTTATTTTAAGATGATATAATATAAAGCGATGTATTAATTAAAGAATATGTAATGTATGGATTATTCAAATATGATATGATGTCAGACATATTCCAATATTATATGATGTTAGTTGAAAAAAAATTAAACTATTAAATAGACGTTGATTTGTATTTCTTTTGTTTTTAATATTTTACTTCTTTACATTTGTTTAGAAATGTCATTTCGATGCTGTTCGAACACTCCAACAATTTCTTACCACTCAGGATTGTTACGACTTCAAGGGTCATCTGGTGTCTGTCGAGGTTCTTGTTCACTATAATAATAACTCAAGCCACATGATGAATGTTGAAAGAAGAACTTAATGCTTGAACTTATGTACAAATATTAATTCATTCACTAGTAGCTAAGCAGAAATCAACCCAAATGCGCTTATTGTGTGCTTATATTATAGATTTTGGTGCAGAAACTACTCGAAATGGATTTTTTCCAAAGCTTTCCGAATGCAAAAGAAAATGCCTACTAGAAAGTTGAAATAACTACGAGAAAGCATAATTGTATTACGTCATAATAAATACATCTACACTTACTCTCTACACCAAAGGTAAATGTAAATAAACAAATCTACATGAACTAGCGAGATAATCTCAAACAACAGGATCCATACAAGTTTAGCTTGGACTCAGTGCTAAGGGTAGAATTAGGACGAATAAAAATTAAATGGGCTATCTGGCATCGGGGGGAAAAAGTAAAATACCAAAATACGTGGATATATCAATAAACAATTACAATTTTAAAAGTGAAAACTATAAGTGGATCAAATCAATAAACAATTAAAATTCTAAAAAGTGAAAACTATAAGTGGATCAAATCAATAAACAATTTAAATAAAAATTGATATACCATCAAACGATGGGGACATACATACAGAAAAATAAATAATGGCAAATAATACTTTTTTTGTTTGTGTAGTGCATTCCAGTATACCTTTTATGCAACATAGTAAGGAAAAATAATCAGACGTCTAGGGAGGCAAAGCTTGAATGGGCCCAGGGGCAGCATAGTTCACGCCGGCGTCTTTTGAAGCCATGATATTACTGTTGCTACTGATATTATTTTGTGGCAGACAAGAATTAACATTAGCCTAGGAGACTTGACAAAGATTAGACAATAACTGTAGACCAGGTTGTTTAATAGACTCCCACCGACACCAGTATTCTATATATAATAAATATGTGAATTGCACCTGGTCTATTTTACAACAAACATATTACAAATATTTACATATATACATATTTATATAGCTCTAATCATAACAAAGTCTTCAAATGCGCTTTACATTTACCATACGTTGTTACAATACATTTTATGGGAAGAATAAGCGCCGTCCGTAGTTGGAAGTCAATCATCTCAGTTGGAATTAATACAATTTATATAGGCCTATAACTAAACGACGGCCAGTTTTCTGCTTCTCTACTGCCCTTTATCTGACAGACTCGGAAGCACTTCTGACATCATGCACGCATTGTGATTTTAAAGTTTTATGTAAAGAATGGTATTCCAACTAGATCTAGTCGTTCTTTCCCCTTCTAGTGGGAAATATTTAAGTTGACGACTTTATGAATGTTAACTTAAAAAGGCTAAAGAGATTCTGAAATACAAGTTTACAACTCATTTCGATCGGTGCCAATTGCTTAATTAGTGACGACTTCCGAGTGCACCAGATGGCGCTTTATCGTCCAATCACTTCTTGGTATCACAGAGGACACGCCCACTCCAGACAATTAAAAAAAACACTTAACCATTAGGACTTAACTGGACGTGATAATGTCTGAACTAATGACAACCTATGCTTAACTGTGAGTCCTACATATTTATATGACACTATAACTTATAATCTGACTAAATCTCTTACTAGCTTTCTATGTCGAGATTGATTGAATCAACTCGCCTCCTCTTTCCCTGACAGACTAAGCCCCCCCCCCCCCCCATAAACAACTCCCTGCCAAAACATATCATGTCTGCGCCCATGAAAGCAATATACGGCTCAAAGCGAACTTCTGTTCTGTGGCTATTCCCTGGGTTGCGGAAGAAATAAGGCCCCTCGAAAAGCTTATTTCACGTTAAAGAGATTGACGAAAGGATCAGACGGTGTTACGTCATAGACATTGATAGACAATCTTATAAATTGGGCCGATGCATCAAACATAAGATAGTTGTTCAAACCACAATATAGACAATAGTGTCTTCCTTCTTAAGTATACTTTTTATATTAGAAAAGTAGAAAAGAAAGTGCATAATAAACGTGTAGCATATTTCTTTCACTCTGTAAATAAACATGTGTTTGATGTTGTAGTTTTACTCTGTGTATTGCCTTATCTAAAGCCATTGAAATCAAGTAATTGCGAATTTAAAATGTAAATAAAAAAAATATATTTCCATAAGGATGTCAGTGTCACTTTCCCACATGTTTCAATTTAAAACAGATGTAAGTAATAAAACACATGTTTTCATTACATAATTGCATGAAAGCAAATAAAGGATTATGACGTTCTAAGAGTTATTAAATAAAGCAAACTTAATGTACAGCTGTAAGAAGTTATCAACGTGTTGAGTACGCTGTTGTTTGTACATCTGTCAATATTTAAACTCATTTGAAAACAGTTGATGTTTACATAATAGTCAAATACATAAGTTATAGAGAAAGATTAACACAAATTATAAAGTGAAGAAAACATATGTGAGAAGATTTTAAGAAATAGATAGACCTAGTAGGGCGGTCTACACATAGATGATATTGAAAGATAAAAAGTTTGATAGGTAGATAGATAGATAGATAGATAGATAGATAGATAGATAGATAGATAGATAGATAGATAGATAGATAGATAGATAAATAGATAGATAGATAAATATAGATTGATAGATGAAGAAAATATCTTAGATGATACATCGTTAGATAAATTGATGTAATGTTAGATGGATAGATATAGTAATAGAGTTATAGCTTGATAGATAGATAGATAGATAGATAGATAGATAGATAGATAGATACATAGATAGATAGATAGATAGATAGATAGATAGATAGATACATACATACATAGATAGATAGATAGATAGATAGATAGATAGATAGATAGATAGATAGATAGATAGATAGATAGATAAATAGATAGATAGATAGATAAATAGATAGATGGATAGATAGATAGATAAATAGATAGATAGATAGATAGATAGATACATAGATAGATAGATAGATAGATAGATAGATAGATAGATACATAGATAAATAGATAGATAGATAGATGGATAGAAAGATAGATAAATAGATAGATAGATAGATTTGATAGATAACGAAAATTTCATAGATGATGCATCGTTAGATGTAATGTTCGATGGATATATATAGTAATAGAGTTATAGATAGATAGATAGATAGATAGATAGATAGATAGATAGATAGATAGATAGATAGATAGATAGATAGATAGATAGATAGATAAATAGATAGATAGATAGATAGAAAGATAGATAGTTGGATACAAAGATACAAAGATACAAAGATAGATAGATAGATAAATAAAGATAATGATAAAGATAGACAAATCGAACATTATCCTACCACACTATAATTATGTTTTTAACAAAGTTCAACAGTCATTAAAGAAACAAAGGCTTACGTCTGACATTGTTAAAAAAATCAATAAACAATGTTTTCCCTAAACTGAAATTTTTTGTTGTCAAAACATTTTTTCTCTGGAATGAATTTCCAGCCGTATTAAAAGAGAGGGTGGGGGAGGCTAAGGTTGTGAACAATTATACACACGTACTCATCATACGCCCATATAAACACAAAGACATACACGTACATATCATACGTCCATATAAACACAAAGACATACACACTACAAATCATACGCCCATATAAACACGAAGACATACACACGTACTCATCATACGCTTATATAAACACGAAGACATACACACGTACCCATCATGCGCCATTATAAACACGAAGACACGAACACGTACACATCATACGCCCATATAAACACGAAGACATACACTCGTACACATCATATGCCCATCTAAACACGAAGACATACACACGTACTCATCATACGCTTATATAAACACGAAGACATACACACTACAAATCATACGCCCATATAAACATAAAGACATACACACATACTCATCATACGCTTATATAAACACGAAGACATACACACGTACCCATCATGCGCCATTATAAACACGAAGACACGAACACGTACACATCATACGCCCATATAAACACGAAGACATACACTCGTACACATCATATGCCCATATAAACACGAAGTCATACACACGTACACATCATACGCGCATATAAACACGAAGACATACACACGTACACATCATATGCCCATATAAACACGAAGACATGCACACGAACACATCATACGCTCATATAAACACGAAGATATGCACACGTACACATCATACACCTATATAAACACGAAGATATGCACACGTACACATCATACGCCCATATAAACACGAAGACATGCACACGTACACATCATACGCCCATATAAACACGAAGACATACACACGTACACATCATACGCCCATATAAACACGAAGACATGCCCACGTACACATCATACGCCCATATAAACATAAAGTCATGCACACATGGCGCAGTAAGTTTTTGGACACAATTTTGGCTATATTGATAAGTGCGGTGGAAATGATTAGATTTCCTTTCTTCTATAGATCAGTGCTTTTCTTCACTTTGCTCAAACCAATTTATTAAGAAGGTGCAGTCCATTCTTTTTATAGATCAGTGGTATATATCTTCCCCTTCCATAACATTTCTGCAACAATTTCGCCTTCAAAATAAATTTTAAAAAATCATAAAACTTTTAAATAAAAAAAAAATCGTGTTGGAAGCTTCATAAATATGATGTTGTTGTTTTTTTAAATAATTTTCTGAAAGATGTCCATTCAAACTGTTTTACCCGGAGGGTACCTTTTTATTTTGTTTATTTTTTTTTAAAAACTTTTCTGACGAGATGAAAATCGAGCGTGCTCATTCGGCAATAAAGACAACACCTCCACTCCCGCCCTCTGCCTTCAGATTGTAATGAGAAATTTAAACATCGTTATAGAATACAAGTATTAAAAAAACAACTATTGTATGATGATTAAAAAAAAATTATACACTCATTGAGGCTTTTAAGTTATCGACAAAGAAGATTTGTATTTTCAATAAAAGAAACAATTTTAAAATGAGATTTTTGTATTAAAAAAAACAACATACACGCTTATGATTTGACAGTGGACAGCGAAATAATTTTGTCAGCATAACTTTTTTTTTTTCAAATGAAAACATAACTCTTACTGGTCTCAGCAACACTACTGGGTGAAAAATAAATCAAGTTAAAACTCAATGAAGATGTTTATTTGAAGGTTCGTGTAAAATATTACAGAATAGATAAATAGAAACACTATTTTTACAATAATTGTTTAAATCTCACCATCTTAGTTTATTTCAGTTTTTTTTAAACCTATTTCTAAGCTATTCGGTTGTTGTTTTTTTACATCAATGGATTTCTAACACATTTCAAACTTTTAACTTTAATGTTTTGAAGACAGAACCAGGAACTGCACACTTGGATGTGTCACAAGCAACTGTCTGAAAGTAAAGTAAAGTACCCTTCGGACCAAACTGATCATAGGATCATAGGGCTGGTTCACCAGTTTCTATGGCCATGGCATAGGAGAGATGTGTGATCAGCACAAAGCCCAGCCGCCTTTACTTCACCCCAACTAATCTCAGGTACCCATCAGAGTTGAGTAGACTCAAGGTTAGAGACCGACCGATATTTGGGTTCGGCTTCGGTTTCGGTGTGGTTTCGGTTTCGACCGAAGCCAAAAGGCTCGTTTTCCCTTTTTTTTATGTTTCGGCCGAAACTGATATTGACTTTCGGTCATCAGCCGAATATCTATTTTAACTTTCAAAATCCAAAATGCTACGCTATTGCTGCATCTATTTCTCTGCTTATTGATACTAACATTTAGTTAAACTGTTGTGAATTAATCTGTGTGAAGTAGGGATGTTAAACGAAAACCGGATTACTGGAGGAAATTATTCATAACTATGTCCCATGATTTATTTATCTTTTTATCTGAAGAAATATTGGTTAACCCTGTTTGATTAGCACTAAACAATTCCTTAACATTATATTCCTTGCAAACACTCGCTTGTCAGAGGCGACTGATAGTTGTTGTTTTTTTAATTCCGAACATTGCTTGTGAATTTGCGATACAAGCACATACAACAGCAAATGCATATATTGACGCTAGTCGTCGGTAGAGACATTTGATCTACAAATTCGAAAAGAAAAAAACTGAAATTTCACCATTGATGCTGGACGCTCATATAACAAACAGACCGATAGACGTAAGGTTGCGAGATACTTGGACTTCAAATTGAGGACATAGAGAGACAAAAAGAATGACATATTTAGTGTTTCACAATCCACAATCAGTTCAGTTTTATTACATTAGCAGCCAATAATTGTATATTAGTAAAACTGACCAAACATTTTATTTAATGTAGACTGAAAAGCAACTTGGCCAATTAAAAAAAGAACTTTGCAGAGCATGTGAGGTTCTTTTCAAAAACGGTTAATTTTCTTGCCGGACGTCTGTCAATCCTAGATAGATGTGTCTGGGATTTTATTCATATTCTACAAATATTATTTTAATGTGTGTAACATTTATATCTAACATCCTCTGATTTATATTATAATTATAAAGGTCTAAATTCATGATACTACAGCTTTTGACTTCTGTTAATTCAAAATCAACTTTTTTTTTTTACAAAGATTTCACCACGATCTAAGGACCAATGGTCCTTTGTATTATTTTTTTAGTATAATCAATGCAAATTTGTCTTTTCCAAACTAAAACTTACTTTGACCGGGGGCGGAGAGAGGGGGGGGAATTTGTAAAAAATCGGATATTTAGAACCAAAAATAGATTTTAAGAAAAAAAAAAGGATATTAACATCTCTAATGTGACGTAGAAGACTTATATTAATAATAACGGATTATTTAAGCACTCCGAAAATGGTTTACTCAAATAGAGTGCCCATAAACTAGTTAATATTGCACATAAATGTGCAGTCTTTTGAAAACATATGTTTCGCATTTTCGTTTTTTTTTTCGGTTTCGGCCGAACTTGTAGTTAAACTTTTGGTTTCGGCATCGGTTTCGGCCGAAAGTCAATGTATAATATTCGGTATGTATTCGTTTTCGGTCGAATATAAAAATTTGGATTCGGTCGGTCTCTACTCAGGGTTACCCTCAAGTCCCGGGAAAAAAACCTAGCCTGCACCAGGATTCGAACCTAGAACCTTCGGATCGCCAGTTGATCAGCAACCGTTCCCCCTAACTGTCTTAGGTTCACTACAACTTCTAGTTTACTACAACTTCTAGTTCACTACAACTTCTAGTTCACTACAACTTCTAGTTTACTACAACTTCTAGTTCACTACAACTTCTAGTTCACTACAACTTCTAGTTTACTACAACTTCTAGTTCACTACAACTTCTATTTACTACAACTTCTAGTTTACTACAACTTCTATTTACTACAACTTCTAGTTCACTACAACTTCTAGTTCACTACAACTTCTAGTTCACTACAACTTCTAGTTCACTACAACTTCTAGTTCACTACAACTTCTAGTTCACTACAACTTCTAGTTCACTACAACTTCTAGTTCACTACAACTTCTAGTTCACTACAACTTCTAGTTCACTACAACTTCTAGTTCACTACAACTTCTAGTTCACTACAACTTCTAGTTCACTACAACTTCTATTTACTACAACTTCTAGTTCACTACAACTTCTAGTTCACTACAACTTCTAGTTCACTACAACTTCTAGTTCACTACAACTTCTAGTTCACTACAACTTCTATTTACTACAACTTCTAGTTTACTACAACTTCTAGTTCACTACAACTTCTAGTTCACTACAACTTCTAGTTCACTACAACTTCTAGTTCACTACAACTTCTAGTTCACTACAACTTCTAGTTCACTACAACTTCTAGTTCACTACAACTTCTATTTACTACAACTTCTAGTTCACTACAACTTCTATTTACTACAACTTCTAGTTCACTACAACTTCTATTTACTACAACTTCTAGTTCACTACAACTTCTAGTTCACTACTATGATTTATCTAAAACTTTTTTAGTTGGGAAATAAAAGTAAGATAATTACAATATGATCAACTAAAAACACTCTTATATTACAAAATATTCAAAATGGTTAAATTTATTAACAAATTATTATATACAAAAAATTTACATCTAACTAAATCTTAAATTTCCATCCAGAAAAACTTGGCACGCAGATCGATTTTCAATGGCACGCGAGAGACCTACAATATTTTTTTGTATATATATATATTTTTATATGAAAAAAAAACTTTTTTCATGTTCTGAATGAGGAAAACTGATGTTTATGAATGACAAAGCGACACATTTCAGTGAGTTGAACTTGCACTTTCAAGGAAGAAGTTAGACCACTTGAATGGATTAGCATTGAAACTGAATATATCTTGCCTTGAAATCAATTAGAAAACATTTGACTATTTCGCTATTTTAAGACAAATTAAGATAGATAGATGATCTTTTTCAGAGGTACTTTGAAGTACCGTACTCAGAGCATGCCTGACTGGCTTGATCTTAATATAACCTACTTAGATCGGGATCTTTTTTTAATGGAGGGATATTTGCAATTTTAAAATGAAGCAAATTACATTTTAAACATTAACAAAAGGGTATCAAATTATCCCAATTAGCGAGAAAGTCTGGTAGGAAACTGCTTAGGAAAGTCATCTGCTATTCTCAACTGCTAGGCATTTACATTACTTTTAGCTTTTGGTTCAACTTACGCTTGTGAAAATTTTTTTATTGCACACGAAAGCTGTTTCAAGCTTACAAAGAGGTCACCTACACTTGACCACTCAGAATGACTAAATATGTACCTGACATTGAACAATTATAGAAGAGCATTCAAAAAAAAGAATCTCATTAATTGGTACAGAATTTTTATGTTCATCTTCTTTGATTAAGCATACAAATAATTTATGCTAATTATTTTTTCTTTAAATGTAAGCATGGTGGCCGAGCGGCAGTACCTTAGGATGGCGTAGCGAAGGTCCTGGGTTGGAATCCTGGTGGAGGGTAGGACTTGCTCCCGGGTATGGAGGCTGTCCCTAAGTCTACCCAGCTCTGATGGATACTTTTAGTGGTGGTAGTTTAGCTGGGCTTTGTCTTGACCACACAATCCCTTAGTATGCTGTGGTCACATAATACTATAAAAATATAAAATAGGCCTACTTTAACGATTTTCTCTATGAAGATCTAATGCTTTTGGCATTGGTCTTGCTACGCCGCTAATAAAATTGTCTTAAAAATAAAATATAGTTCTTTCAGGCTGTTGGCACGCTGGATGATTTAGAAATCCTAGTATGGCACACTATTAGAAGAAGGTTGCCGACCCCTGCATTAAAGAACATCTCAGTAAGCTGAGATCACAATATAATATAATTAGTTAGTGATAGATCCTCAACTTAAGCACTAAACGATAATGTTTAGACAATAATAACCATAAATGTGAAAGTCTAATAGACTATTAAAATATTGTATTTGATATAAATGCAAAAAAAAAAAGAATGATAATCACAAACACGTTTATTTTTTTATTTCCTAGACTATTTTCTCTATAAATCTCTATTGTTCTTGATCTTGCTACGGGGTTAAATAAATGTTCCTATTAAAAAAAAAAAAATGTTAACCCTTACAGTCCCGTGCGCGTATATAGCGGAACTGAAGGCAGCATAGATAGAAGTAGGTCGGTACTGGAAGGGTTAAGAGTATGATATAGTCGGTTGTCTGTTAGAGAATTAACAAAAACTGTTAGTTTAAAATCGGACTACCCTACTTATAAAACGTATCATTAGTTCATGAAGCAAGAGTTAAGCCCCTTGCTAATCAATGGCTCAAGTCTTGTGTTCATTAAAGCTTTCATAACGTTTTGTCTTGTTTGTGAAAATATTTTGCATTAGATTTGGGAGTGCACAATGTATCAAGCATGTTGAATGTTTTACAATAGATGGCAGAATTGGCAGAGAGTTATTATTTACTAAGTCAATATTTGCAAAAGAGAGATGACATAAAGGATGATATTTATATGCAGATTTGTGTAAAGATAGTATTAACATATTTATAATTATCTCATATGAGCTTAGATGATGACAGCAATTAAACAGAAGGCTGAATAATTAACGTAGGTTTGCATCGAGAAGTAATGAACAGTTGTTTTATTAACAATAATTGTAAAAAAAAAATGCATATTAAACAAATCACACTGAAGCTTGACATTATATATTAAATACAGCTAACTTAATATACGACCGGAGAAGATGAAGACTATTCCAGAACTGGCACTAGTTTGAAAGTCAGTGTAAGAGTTGCATAAAAAAATAATGCAATACGTCTTACATGTCTAAAACAAATCGTGTCCGACTACGTTATAGTTTTTGTCAAAATGTAAATTGGTAGGAGAAAGATGTGAGTTGGAATCGACGACGGGTATCGAACTATTTTTAAAGACAATTACTGGTCCTTTTGTTATAATACTGCCCATAACGTGAAAGATGGTTGAATCTAAAAATAAGTAATGAAAAATTCTTCCTTTAACCCTTTGGGTATGCGAGAGAGAGAGAGAGAGAGAGAGAGAGATGTCACAGAGTACTTAAAACTCTCCGTTTGCTGTTAAAAAAGGAACAGTTATGTTGCTTTTAAAACAGTAGAAGAACAATTGACGGGCTACATTATCATAACTCTAATTTGGAAATATTTAAGATATATTCTGAAGATTAAATAGAAAATATTTTTAAAATATTTTAAAAGATTGTAGAAATATTCAAAAGACATTCTAAAGACATTGTAGAAATTGTAAAGGAATATTTGTTAGCTAATGTAGGTGTTTTAAGATGTAAGGTCAGTGAAAGCCATATAACTGTACAAATTCGTCTGACACAATTATATTTTGTAACAAATATTTACATGTCTTCCCGTAAACACAAGCTGGATCAATCTAAAGTTTTCCATGATGAGTACCTTTACATTTTGCTCCTCTCGACATGCATCATGCACCCACAAACAGCTAACCCTAACTGCTCCCTAACGCTGACACAATCCAGTGAATCCCTCACATATTTTACCAATTCAAAAACAACTTAATTTGTGTTACCATTCAAATCAAAGCCTACAATGTTAACTTTCTTACGAAATAAAAAAAAAGAAGTGATTGTTTAGTATTAGAATTAACCCAAAACTGTGGACTTTTCCCTCGTGTAACGGGGTCTCCACAATACGACACAGAAGGAAAAAAAGAAGAAACCCACAAACACAAAGTTTTTCGAATAAATCCTTTATATCCATTTTATTGAACTATTAGCCTTTCGATGATTTCGCAATTCGCCACCTAAAAAAAAGAAATAAACAAAAGCGAAGTTAATATAGAAATTATATGATCTATATTTGAAATAATATAATGCTATCAATGGAAATTTAACAAAGCGGTTGATAAAGTGTAAAAAAAAAAACATAGTTAAAACCAATTTGTGTGGGTTGAAGTCATGATGAGAATGTGTGGCATGGGTAGATTAGATTGCTCACCCCAATATACGTGGATGTCTCGTGTTGGATAAGTCAGACCTCAACTCCGCTTGTCCCTCTTGACTGGCTGGTTTTGTCTGGAGGTTGACGGCAGTAGGCTAAACGAGCTTGTATTCAAATGGCAACGCTCGGTATTTGTATTTATGAGCAGATTCTCGCGCAGATTTATTTTTTCGGTCTCACACACACGAATTTGCAGAACAAACGAGCTCTCATCAAGAGATAAAAATGCAGACGTTTATTATGATAGCAATGTAAGATGTTCTTACATAAATCTCATGGACCTAAATCAGACAGGCAATTGTAGGCCTATATCACGAGAAATCAATCACATGCACAAACATCCACAGTGAGAAATGAAACGAAGAATTAGATATTTACAAGGTAGAACACACAAAAAATCCAAAAAGAAATATCATTTCATTAACATAACGTGGACTGAAGCCAAGAAAAGATACACAGCAAAGCATCCGTTTTTTATACGGCCTCCGTCTGAACCAAAATGGGTAGTAGGCGGGGTTTGCCTTAATGACATCTTTTCTCTGTCAAAAAACGGGATAGCCCCGCCTCCAACACGTTTACCAAAACGTTCCCCCGAGTCTGTACCTGTTTCATGGTTAAGTCAAGGAGTGGGGTTCATTTGACCCCAAATTATCCGGCAAGCCCCATGTCCTCCCCTGTATGTGGTCAAGTCAAACACCTCCACCTCGAATTCTTTATCTCGGACACACGTGCTTCGTGTGTCAAGTCAAACAACAGACCAAGTTGTTGTTAGTCTTACTCGGGAGCCCATCCCTTCTGTGATTAAAAAAAAAGCTCTTAGAGTGATAAGACGACCACGAGATCAAAATGAGAGATTATTCACTTGACCACATGTGGAGGCAAATACAATATAAAGGCCCGAGGGGGTGGGGATGGAACTGCCCTAGCCCCTATATTAATCTAATCGTGTTTTAATTTATTAGATTAAACTAAATTATTTTGCTGCAATAAATTTCATTGGGAGGGGGGAGAGGGTGATATTGTTGAAAGAGTGAAAGAATGTGCTGTCACTGACATAACATTCGTGTGTTGTCACTGACTTAACATTCGTGTGCTGTCACTGACTTAACATTCGTGTGATGTCACTGACTTAACATTCGTGTGCTGTCACTGACTTAACATTCGTGTGCTGTCACTGACTTAACATTCGTGTGATGTCACTGACTTAACATTCGTGTGATGTCACTGACTTAACATTCGTGTGATGTCACTGACTTAACATTCGTGTGATGTCACTGACTTAACATTCGTGTGATGTCACTGACTTAACATTCGTGTGATGTCACTGACTTAACATTCGTGTGATGTCACTGACTTAACATTCGTGTGATGTCACTGACTTAACATTCGTGTGCTGTCACTGACTTAACATTCGTGTGATGTCACTGACTTAACATTCGTGTGATGTCACTGACTTAACATTCGTGTGATGTCACTGACTTAACATTCGTGTGATGTCACTGACTTAACATTCGTGTGATGTCACTGACTTAACATTCGTGTGATGTCACTGACTTAACATTCGTGTGCTGTCACTGACTTAACATTCGTGTGATGTCACTGACTTAACATTCGTGTGATGTCACTGACTTAACATTCGTGTGATGTCACTGACTTAACATTCATGTGCTGTCACTGATTTAACATTCATGTGCTAAGTTTCAGCTCGATAAGATGACAGAAAGTCAGAAGTAATCATTCAAAGGTCCGATCGCCAGCCAGCCAGAAACAAAAGTTTGCGATGTTAATCTTAAGGATTAGAAAAAAAAAACAAGTTGAATATGCTCATGGGATAAGGTTAGTTGAAACCAAAGCATTCACACAATAAATAATAATTTTTAAAACGCCGGGGAAAAAAACATAGTCTGTAGAATAAATAAAGTTCGTCAATAGATTTTGTTCGCTTTCAAACAATGCACTTAATGCAAGACGTAGAGATTTAATGGAAACTGAAAGATTCGCAGCTTGAAACTGTAAAGAATAGATAATTTATAGTGTTGCAATAATTGATGAAGGCATGTATGTAGACTGGGGAATTCAAATTACAGTTTTAAACCTTACCTTAAAACTAATAATAATCTGTCGGAAAGTATTTTTAAAAAACAAAAATATTGTTGTGCTCTTTTATAGTTTTTCATCCATTCTGTGCAACATCTGCTTGCGTCATTGTGAGAGTCATCTTCCCTTTGTGGTGTGCCCTTCCTGCACTAATCACATTTCTGCTGTAATAAGTCTGCTTGTCATTCACTGTAGTGCTTGCCTCTAGACGGCTTACAAATTATGTAACAAAAGACTTTAGCGTGCATATTTATTTGTGTGCATATGGGAAACATGTATTTCATTAACCTGTTGTTGAAACATATCATTTGCTATTGAGGGGCAATAAGTGTAGTGTAGTTGTTTTCTTACATTTTCTGTTAGAGTATTGAAGTGTAGTTTTCTCCCTTCCATTTAGAACTAGTCTCCGCCTCCACAATGGATTAAGAGTTTAGGAAAACATTTTCTTTATTGGCTTTTGTTGGTTCCTGTACTTTTCATATTTAAATGTACAATATCTCCACGTTTATTATTAATGAGAGCTAGCTATTTGTTACATTAAAAGTTACTATTTTAGAAAACTTTCACAACGTTATTTTGATCTTTGCATCCAGGGGCGTAACAAAGGATTGAGTAGGTTGTGCAATGTCTAGCGGACTCATTTTCTTGTATATTTCAGACTTAGAATGGAATGAGTAACTCGATCAAAGCCATGCACAGAGGTCCCTGGAAAACCATGCACAAAGTTCCCCGGAAAACCATGCACAAGGGTCCCCTAAAAACCATGCACAAAGGTCCCCGGAAAACCATGCCATTCCTCTTTTTCGCAGCAACAAGAACTTCATTGTTTTTGTCTCGCTACTAACACAACCAATGGCGCAGCTAAGAAATCAATTTCCAAAAGGCCATAGGAACTATGGGCTTACAGAATAATACATGACAATTACTTTCTGTATGGCTTTACATGGGCAAGGAGCATGAAGGTGCTTTAAGGGTAACACGCTAATATTGTCGTATTAGAGGCCCTGATGGTGGCTAGAATGTGTTCACGGGTCCCAGCTCTGATGGATATCTGTTACAAGTTCGGAAAATGTAAAGACGGCTAAGCATTATACTGGTCAAACATTCCAGTAGTATGCCATGTCTACGGAAACATGTGAACGCTGTTTCAATGGCCCTCTGGACCGGATTGGATTACATACAAACGCATACACAATCAAAAAAGTACCCGAAATATTCACTATCTGTAATAGTATTTCTCTAAGCAGTCTATGACACCTATTGTCGTCGTCATAATTCCTGCTCATTGTTGACTATCACTATTAATTATTCACACTCTGCCGTTATGTGCATGTAGATTTATAAACTCATTCTCTTCGTTCATGTGCATTAGTGGCCACAGGATGCCAAGCTCACGTTAGCCAGCTTCTGTTTATTGCCCGGCCACTGGTCAAACACATAAACAAACCTCCACTAGAAGAAGGGCCTTTACTGAGTGTCCAGAGAGATTCATGAATGGGCGATCAATATCACAATCAACCGGCCCCAAGCCCCACAATCACCCCAATCAGCTCATTGACTGGCCAAGTCTATTGTTAGTTATCAGGGTATTCGTCTAATTATGTTTGTTGTCTTCGGGGGCTCTGTCAATAGCCCAGGGTTCGATTCCAGCTATTCTTCTAGTAACGTACATGAAAATCTGGTATATTGTCTGCATTTCCAAATGTTGCTATGAAGTCTGGATTCCCATAGTCTGGTATAATATCTGGATTTTCATAGTCTGGTATATTAGCTAGATTTACAAAGTATGTTATATTGTCTAGATTTTAATCGTCTGGTATATAGTCTAGATTTACAAAGACTGTTATATTGTCTAGATTTTAAAAATCTGATAAATTGTCTAGATTTAAAAAGTCTGGTATATATTATCTATATTTTAAACGTCTTGTATATTGTCTAGATCGACAAAGTCTGTTATATTTTCTAGCTTTAAAAAGGCTGGTATATTGTCTATTTTTAAAACGTCTGGTATATTGTCTAGATTTACAAAGTCAGCTATCTTTTCTTTTAGACCTCCTGCAAGCTTATAAAAATATCAAAGACAATCCAAATGTCTTTAATCATTAATTAATAACTTTCTTATTTAATTTATATCAATTAACATTTAATTTGGTAATTTATGCTCAATTTTGAAGTTTTATAAATATAAATTTTAGTTTTCAAAGTATTTCTACTTTAAAAATATTTTAAACTACTGAGCGGGAAAATTATTTTTGTAACATCTTGGCTAAAATAATTGCATGCCCAATAAGACAAAATTTAAGAATTAGAAACTGAAAGACTATTTTTGATATTTAAAAGAACGTGGGTGTGATAGACAATTACAAACACAACCTCTGATGCAAGTTATCAAATATAAATGATTCAATGAATAAATCTGCGAGATAAAGACTTAATTGGATAATGAATTTCCGTGTGAAGTTTGGGAATAATTCATATATGTTCTTACAGGAATCCACTTAAGAAGCCATAAGTTCTACAAAGAGAAATATTAAAATGAATCTGAATTCCTAATTGAAATACACAATTAGAAAGAAATTCTAAATTACATAACTATAAAAATGTATAGCTGTTTCACATAACACAAACATTAGTCTGTAAGCCTACGTAGAAATATTCTTCTAAGATTATAGAATCCTGTTATTAAATTATGTCGAGGAAAAATGCAATTAGTGATATTAAATATAAGACTATGTCGTTTTTTCCCCATCAGAGATATCATATATGTAACAAGATATGTAACAGGACTGTTATATTATGATCAATTTTGAAATGTGGGTTACTTGGTATATATTCGGAAATGTTGTGAACTGGGAAAATATTATATAGGTCTCTATATAAGCTTATCTATAATATATAGATCTATGTATGCTAATGTGATAATAAGTTAAAATAAATTATATGTAATAACTTATCAATCACTGTGATCTATGTTATTTCTAAACATATCGTGAAGTCTATACAATACGTTTAATTACATAAGGATACAAATCTCAACTTTCCTAATGAGAAGTCATTCTTTCAGCTAACTAGGAAAATATCTGTTTCCATTGTTCCTGAAAATCTAATGCAAGATTTGTTTTATTTTCTTACTTTTTCATGTATATTTACGATCAAGCTGCATGACTGAGTTCTTTCATCTTCTTCTCTTGGAATCACAGCAAGGAAATTGTTCTCCTTCTATGGATTTAAAGGTGGAAAGCTTTGTATTGCATGCCAGACTCTAGAAACCTTTCTTTTTAATCGAATGTCTATCTTGATGCCACTAGACATCTAAAAACTTAGAGTTGGCAACATAATTTTAAAAATACAACTGTAGCCGACCAGATAGATTAAGCCTTTGTACAATGATACAAAAGAAAAATCAATACAAGAACTTCTGTTTATGGAATTCATACAAAATCGATAGAATTTTGTATCTAAACTTTCTTTCTTTCAAACTAAAATTGATTTTAAAAACCGGACGAGCCTTAAGGTTTCTTACGACAAGGGCGTAGAGATGTTCGTGGGTGGATCAAGCCACTACGCGTAACTTGGGTTACATAACTTAGCAACCCCTGCAGGCCCATGCATTACACTACATTTTCCAAGATCATTATCGTGGTGGCTCGCTCTTATACCTGCAATATCACCCGGTAGCATAACTTCCAGACTATAGGTCTACATATCTTATACCTGCAATATCACCCGGTAGCATAACTTCCAGACTATAGGTCTAAATATCTTATACCTGCAATATCACCCGGTAGCATAACTTCCAGACTATAGGTCTAAATATCTTATACCTGCAATATCACCCGGTAGCATAACTTCCAGACTATAGGTCTACATATCTTATACCTGCAATATCACCCGGTAGCATAACTTCCAGACTATAGGTCTAAATATCTTATACCTGCAATATCACCCGGTAGCATAACTTCCAGACTATAGGTCTACATATCTTATACCTGCAATATCACCCGGTAGCATAACTTCCAGACTATAGGTCTACATATCTTATACCTGCAATATCACCCGGTAGCATAACTTCCAGACTATAGGTCTACATATCTTATACCTGCAATATCACCCAGTAGCATAACTTCCAGACTATAGGTCTACATATCTTATACCTGCAATATCACCCAGTAGCATAACTTCCAGACTATAGGTCTACATATCTTATACCTGCAATATCACCCAGTAGCATAACTTCCAGACTATAGGTCTACATATCTTATACCTGCAATATCACCCGGTAGCATAACTTCCAGACTATAGGTCTAAATATCTTATACCTGCAATATCACCCGGTAGCATAACTTCCAGACTATAGGTCTAAATATCTTATACCTGCAATATCACCCGGTAGCATAACTTCCAGACTATAGGTCTAAATATCTTATACCTGCAATATCACCCGGTAGCATAACTTCCAGACTATAGGTCTAAATATCTTATACCTGCAATATCACCCAGTAGCATAACTTCCAGACTATAGGTCTAAATATCTTATACCTGCAATATCACCCAGTAGCATAACTTCCAGACTATAGGTCTAAATATCCAGGAGCCAGGACAGGGTTGAGGCGGACGTCTGCGCACATTGTTTCCTTTAAACCGAGGCTAAGAACCCCTCGGCTGTGCAATGAGACCTCGGACTCCCCACCAACTGTCATATTTATATGGAAGCAGCAGCTTAAGTAAATGTGGGCGGAGGGGGATGTCGCCCCAGATGCTGAGATTCGGATAGACGCTAAACTGACATGTTAATAAAGTCTTTTGTAAAGAAAAATAAAAAAGCGCACAAGAATTAGTGCATTTGTGGTAGCGCCAATTTGTAACTCTCACCACACAACTTGCTATTTAGCATAATTACCACACTGTATGGAAGTTTCGCTTCTCCCAACGGTCAACGGTCTGATGATGGTGATGGAAGTTAGATGGCCGGTACGGTTTTGCTGGCGTTCCGAAGTTTATTAATCACAAAAAGAAAAAGAAAATTTTGTTTGGTCATAAAATAGCTATCTTATACGTGATTAGAACTATAAGTAACAATATTTGAGACAAGTCTTCGAAAGATAACATTTTTACATCGTTTTTCCACAATTTGACTTTGATGACTTGATAGAATCGTTACTGTGGAGTTTTGAAAGACAACTCCTTACCGTTAACTAAAAACCACAAAACTAAACATGAGCTCAGTGACGAAAATATTGAATAAAATGTCTAAACCATACTCGTATTTCTTTACAAATTACTTTATGAAATTTAAACCCAAAATACCATTTTTGTTTTGTTAGTTCACTTAAATATAATATGTTTTTGTATGCTTCTGAAATTAGATACTAGCAAAAAAAGACAGTTTCCTATTATCTTATTATATTTAGCCACAATCTGATCTATTTGAAACTCAATACTAAACTCAAAGTGGAAATTGAATATTTTAATTATAGTTTCCCCGATAGATTGAAACTTACATCTCACATAGATATTTGACACAAGGGTTACCCCAACCACAAACAATACCCCCGCCCGCCGCCCTATTCCCCGCACCATGTGGGGTACTGGTGTTTAGGATACTTTAACAGCCTAAAATTGTGATATTGAAAAGAAATAGAAAATATTGTAAGGGTTGTAATTGTCCAGCATTTTTCCAACGTTAGTGTTGCCCCTCTGCTGACCTTTTTTTAAAATTGAGTGTCTTATTTGTTGTTCAAGGTGGTGTTTGTTTTAAATTAGTTTAAAAGACAATAATAATTAAATCTAATTATACTTACACTTACCCGAGTTCAAGAATCACTTTATTTTATTCTGAAAACTGCATTACGGAGCTTTACCAGAATGTTTGGAACGCTTTTAAGTATTATCTTATTTTAAGTATTATCTTATTTTAAGTATTATCTTATTTTAAGTATTATCTTATTTTAAGTATTATCTTATTTTAAGTATTATCTTATTTTAAGTATTATCTTATTTTAAGTATTATCTTATTTTAAGTATTATCTTATTTTAAGGATTATCTTATTTTAAGTATTATCTTATTTTAAGTATTATCTTATTATAAGTATTATCTTATTTTAAGTATTATCTTATTTTAAGTATTATCTTATTTTAAGTATTATCTTATTTTAAGTATTATCTTATTTTAAGTATTATCTTATTTTAAGTATTATCTTATTTTAAGTATTATCTTATTTTAAGTATTATCTTATTTTAAGTATTATCTTATTTTAAGTATTATCTTATTTTAAGTATTATCTTATTTTAAGTATTATCTTTTTTTAAGTATGATCTTATTTTAAGTATTATCTTATTTTAAGTATTATCTTATTTTAAGTATTATCTTTTCATTGCAATCTCGCAGCGCTGATTATTTATTATTTACAATTTATTGTCACCATTTACAGCATAAAAAAATAAGCTAGTGTATTATAAAAGATATCTATCCAACAAATAGACATGTAAAGAGTGTAGGGGTGAGCGAATTTGCTGGTATAATCGGAAATCGGTTAAATGGTGAAATATATTTGAGTGGAAATTAATATTTATATGTGGATTTCTTGTTTTCTTCTGAATATTGGTTCACTTCTTCAAGATCTCTGGCTCTGTCTAACGATTGCCTTGCCCGGTGTGATTTGCTTCTCGCGTTTCACAATGCTTCTGAAGTGACACGCGGCAATTAACATTTCAAATATTCATGCTGAAAGGGTGAAATTGTTCCACAAAACTTTGCACCTGATCCAATTGTACGCTAAATTTAAGTCTCAAGGAAAGTGCATCCTCCCAATTGTTATCTCCCGTTGAAAGCAACTCCCCCCTCCCCCTGATGCATAAAACATGGCCTAGTTACTCTCGTCTTACACTTGTGGTTACTTCACTACATGTTATAAGAATTATGTCAACTAGTTTAAGGGTACTAGATCATTGGATGAAAGCGCTTGCGGATAGGCATTGTGAAGGCCACAAGATCGATTTTATTTTAATTGTCTTTTATATTGGTATAACTTTACCAAAGCCCTTGATTTAAAACTTTTGATGGAGAAAGTTAGCTTTATAAAGAGAGACATTCTTCCAAACTTGATTTCTCAAAACAACGTAAATTCTTTACATTAATTTGGCAAATCTTAATGGCTTTCTGCCTTGTAATGTGGCACGGTAGCCGAGCGGCAGCGCGTTCGACTGGCGATCCGAAGGTCCTGGGTTCGAATCCTGGTGAAGCCGGGATTTTTCTCCAGGACTTGAGGGTGTCCTTGAGTCTACCCAGCTCTGATGGGTACCTGACATTAGTTGGGGTAAAGTAAAGGCGGCTGGGCATTGTGCTGGCCACACATCCCCTTGTACGCCGTGAAACTGGTGAACGCTGCTTCACCAGCCCTATGATCAGTTTGGTCCGAAGGGTACTTAACTTACTACTACTTCTGCGTAGTAAAATCTTTTTGGAAGGCTAATAAACTCACGTCCCGTCAATTATCTTGTCACATAGACGAGTTACCGATGGCAACATAATAATATTCTATCAAATTGTTCACCCTCCCCAAAATAAATTATTTTTTGCATTACACTTTTTGTTGAAATCCTTAACTCAACTGACTCACATATTTTTCAATCTTTTAAAGATGTATTAGCTATGCTGCTGTTTCTGTCTGTCTTTGTGAGTAGCAAAGAGCAAAACCTTCGGAAGGCTAATTGGCCGAGTTTCTGTCCTTCTGTCGAGCTGAAACTTGGAACATAGACATGTATGGCACATTCTAGCTAATTTTTGACCCTACCCTTTCCACAAAAATAGTTGTAACAATTTTTTTGTTAATTATACTTTTTGGTGCGCACTTTTAAGTACGTTTCGACCGATATATTTTGCTATGATCTTTAAGCCTACCGCTGGGAAACTCAGAAATACCGAATAGGAACAACTAACAAAATAAATTCGGTTTCTGAAAGTGTACATTTTAAAACTGTTTTTTTTTTATATTAATTCGACATTAGCAACCTTGCAATTTTTTAAATAAAGATTTGTTATAATTATAAATAAAGTAAAATATTATGTATATGATAAAAGATAATACAATTTTAAATATAAGTATATTTCAATTTAGCTTTAAAAATATTTTTTTGCATTATAAGCACTGATCTATATATGATTTGAAATATAAGCTCTTCAGCTTATAATTGTTAAGATTAACCAAGTGGGAAATATCCGAGTTGACGATTTGGTGCATTTGTAAACATTTTTTTCATTGTAGTGTCATTTGTAACATGTCATTTAAATGTTTTTTTCACCAATTCCTCATTTTCATCATCTACAAGTTACCATTATAATGTGATTATCTAACATCACCTAAAGTGAAAAAAAAATTTCAACATGCCTTTTTTTTTATAAATGCCGTTAAATCAGTTATCTATACGATTTGAAAACTCATAACCAAGTAACTCTTCAATATTTTATGTTAATGTTCGCACCAAGTTGTCAAGAATGATGTAAAGAACGCAAATGAGACATATTGATAGATAGATAGATAGATAGATAGATAGATAGATGGATAGATGGATAGATGGATAGATAGATAGATGGATAGATAGATAGATAGATAGATAGATAGATAGATAGATAGATAGATAGATAGATAGATAGATAGATAGATAGATAGATAGATAGATAGATAGATAGATAGATAGATAGATAGATAGATGGATAGATAGATAGATAGATAGATAGATAGATAGATAGATAGATAGATAGATAGATAGATAGATAGATAGATAGATAGATAGATAGATAGATAGATAGATAGATAGATAGATAGATAGATAGATAGATAAGTGCCCCCCAACAAATGTTAAATTGGACCAATTCGTAAATTTAAATGGGAATACTTCCTACTCGGAATTTCCAAGTTTACGAGTTTCCCAAGGGTAAAGAAAATACCATTAGTCCTTATTTTTAAGTCCATTAAATTAGGTTATATTAGCTTTTGTTTTTTGACAAAATCTTATGAAGTAAAATTCAAAGTTGTGACCGAAAGACAAACATGGAAAACGAAAATGCATAAAAAGTATTCATACGAAAAGCCAATTAGATATAATTATGCATTAAGTTTGTTTTAAAATTGTTGACAAGAGTAAATTTGAGATAAAGGTTAATACTACTTTTTCACACAAAAAAAAATACTTAAACCTTCGTTGGTTTGTTAGCTCCCTTTTCCCCAATTTCATTTTAAAGAATGTTATTATATAGCAATAGAAGGTTTTTTCTTTTGGAAAAATCAAAGAACTTTCTACTCCTTTACAAAGTTGATTCCGTCAGCGACAGGGTTTAATGGGTCCACTTCTACATTGAGTTTCCTGTATGGCAAGAATCCATTCTTTACTTCTCAGACTAATCAATGAACAACTGACCTTTAAATATCTCCAAGAGAATCGGCCCTTTGACCAAAGGTAATAATTAAGGTCCGCCCTTCGGCTTCAAGCTTCTAAAGAGAAACAATGTCTGAATAAATATAAGAAGCAAAAAAAAAAAAAAAAAGCTACACTTTAACCAGGATAAAAGTGAATCTTTCACTCGTAGTATTGAAACAAAATGACTATTAACCAGTATAATAAATGTTTTACCAAATCGGGATAACATTTTGACTATATGCTAACATCAAATCAATGATCTTATCTCTGGTTTTTTCATAAAGTTGTCGGCCCCTGTGTATATAAGATACAAAAGTTATCAACGTAGGAAAGAAAAGAAACACACCAGCTATAAAACAAGGTAGGTGGGCTAGGTCGTTCCGACCTTTCGACGTCAGGACATTCCTCATATTCTATCCCACCTGGTCCACTATCTCTCAGTATTGCGATAGTCTGTGTTTAAGTCTAAGTTTAAGTTTAGTCTGTGTTTAAGTCTAAGTTTAAGTTTAGTCTGTGTTTAAGTCTAAGTTTAAGTTTAGTCTGTGTTTAAGTCTAAGTTTAAGTTTAGTCTGTGTTTAAGTCTAAGTTTAAGTTTAGTCTGTGTTTAAGTCTAAGTTTAAGTTTAGTCTGTGTTTAAGTCTAAGTTTAAGTTTAGTCTGTGTTTAAGTCTAAGTTTAAGTTTAGTCTGTGTTTAAGTCTAAGTTTAAGTTTAGTCTGTGTTTAAGTCTAAGTTTAAGTTTAGTCTGTGTTTAAGACTTCGAGATGACGCTAGGGCGAACATGAAATAGATTATATGTCAACACATAATATAGTTTACGTTTTGGGTGGTGTAATTAACGAGGAAAGGGTGTTGAGTTATAAGGAGGGAAAATAGAGAGTGTGTTTGTGATTGCTTGTGTGCTTGTGCTTGTGTATGTGTGATGTGTGTGTACGTGTGTGTGCGTGTGTGTGTGTGTGCGATTGTGCTTGTGTGTGTGAGTGTGTGTATATGTTTGTGCGTGTGTGAGTGTGTGTGAGTGTGTGTGTGTGATTGTGTTTGTACTTGTTGTGTGTGTGAATGTGTGTGTGTGAGTGTGTGTATGTGCTTGTGCTTGTTTGTGTGTATGTGTGTGTACGTGTGTGAGTGTGTGTGAGTGTGTGCGTGTATGTGCTTGTGCTTGTTTGTGTGTATGTGTGTGTGTGAATGTGTGTATGTGTGTGTTGTGTATGTGTGTGTGTGAGTGTGAGGGTGTGTGTATGTGTGTGTGCGTGTGTGTGTGTGATTGTGCTTGTGTGTGTTAGTTTGTGTATATGTGAATGCGTGTGTGTGAGTGTGTGGTTGTGCTTGTGTGTGTGAGTGTGTATGTGTGTGCTTGTGCTTAATTGTGTGTATGTGTGTGAGTGTGTTTGTGTGTGCTTGTGCTTGTTTGTGTGTATGTGTGTGTGTGTGTGAGTGTGAGTGTGTGTATATGTGTGTGTGTGTGTGAGTGTGTGTGAGTATGTGTGTGTGTGTGATTGTGCTTCTGCTTGTTGTGTGTGTGAATGTGTGTGAGTGTGTGTATGTGCTTGTGCTTGTTTGTGTGTATGTGTGTGCGTGTGTGTGTGAGTGTGTGAGTGTGTGTGTATGTGTGTGTGCGTGTGTGTGTGTGTGATTGTGCTTGTGTGTGTGAGTTTGTGTATATGTGTGCGTGTGTGAGTGTGTGTGAGTGTGTGATTGTGTTTGTGTGTGTGAGTGTGTGTGAGTGTGTGTGTGTGTGTATGATTGTGCTTGTGCTTGTGTGTGTGAGTGTGTGTGAGTGTGTGTGTGTGTGTGTGCTTGTGCTTGTTTGTGTGTATGTGTGTGTGTGTGAGGGTGTGTGTATGTGTGTGTGCGTGTGTTTGTGTGTGCTTGTACTTGTGTGTGTATGTGTGTGTTGTGTATGTGTGTGTGTGAGTGTGAGGGTGTGTGTATGTGTGTGTGCGTGTGTTTGTGTGTGCTTGTGCTTGTGAGTGTATGTGTGTGTATGTGTGAGAGTGTGTATGTGTAAAAGGGGTTGCTGTGGATTAAAATCTAAACATTTTCGTAAGGTCAGTTTGTATATTTGGGAAGTGGGGAAAGGCTTCAATTAAGCGTAATCACTTTTACAGATGTCAATATGAAGTGGGTATGATAAATGGTACATTCATTGAGAGTGTGATCAATGTTAAATTCACCCAGAGTGTGATCAATGTTACATTTACCCAGAGTGTGATAAATGTTACATTCACCCAAAGTATGATAAATGTTACATTCATTGAGAGTGTGATCAATGTTAAATTCACCCTGAGTGTGATCAATGTTAAATTCACCCAGTGTGATCAATGTTACATTCACCCAGAGTGTGATAAATGTTACATTCACCCAAAGTATGATAAATGTTACATTCATTGAGAGTGTGATCAATGTTACATTCACCCAGAGTGTGATAAATGTTACATTCACCCAAAGTATGATAAATGTTACATTCATTGAGAGTGTGATCAATGTTACATTCACCGAGAGTGGGATAAATTTTACATTCACAGTGAGTGTGATATTCATCAAATAAATACTGTTAGAGCATGTATCTTATTGATCCAAAAAGTCCAGAATTTAACTGGCCACACAATCTTCTCATAAACTGTTTCTTATTGTTTAGCAGTACCCTTATATAGACCAATACAAAAAGTATACTAAATCATCTTTTAGAAAAATAACAAACCTTTTATTTTTTCTAAAAATGTAAAAACTAAATAAACATTTCGTGGCTTGAAAATATAAAAAGTTTTAATCAATGAAATATTTTTAGGTTCCTTGTTTACAACTTGAAAACTATAACAATATAAATTTTTCTTAATGGATAAAACTCTTTTTCTTTCTCTAATAGGGTTTAGAATAAATTATTTTTTTACTTAGCCTGGTCGGATGTAATAATTAGATTTTGCTTCCATTTTTTCTTTAAGTCTGCTCTAATCAATTTTTTTTTAGATCCAACTTTTTGTCTAAATGAAAGAGTATTAGAATTCTCAAGTTTCTCTGATCCATGATGTGGAAGGGGAACTAACAACAAAGTCGAATTGTTGCCCTTTAATTTGAAATCTAGTTGCTTAGGTTAGCTACTCATTGAGATTCTTTCTTTCCTATAAGAAATTGACATATTCCATGACAAGGTTTCGAACCCAGTCTTTTCTGCATTGTGTATATTAGATAAGATAAGATTTCTTTATTGATCTAAACAAATAGAAGTTTGTCTTGATTACAGATTTTTTGTCTTTCAGCATATTTTAATGAATATATAACAACTATTTGTAGGCTACTCAAGCACAGAAATATACTTATAAAAATGGACATGCACGCACACTATCACAAAATTTATCATACAAGAAAATGTTCATTAGTAGTCAGCTATAGTATTCTGGCTGACTGAAGTCTTGACGATATATTTCTTGTGACGTATATTTACTTGAATTCTCATGGTAGATAGTATGGCCTGAGGCTGACACAGGCACTGGCAAAAAAAATCAAACAAATCTGGAAAACAACATGCACTGAGAAGAGAAAAAAAAAGCAAAAAGCATGGATAACACCAGAGACATGGAGCAAGATAGAGGCTAGGAGAGAGATTAAACAGAAAATAAACCAATGCCATAGTGAACAAGACAAAGAAAACTTGAGAAGACAATATTGGGAAACCAACCGCACAGTGAAGAAGAGTGCAAGAGAAGATAAAAGGCGTTTCATTCATAAAATGTCAGAAGAGGCAGAAACAACAGCTGGACAAGGAAACATGAAAAGATTGTATGAAATAACAAGAACTCTGTCTGGCAAAAGTTCCAATCCCAACAAACCAGTCAAGGACAGTAATGGCAAGGTCATAACAAGCGATGTAGGACAGAGAGATAGGTGGATCCAACACTTTAAGGAGGTACTTAACCGACCCCCACCACTATCTCCCCCAGACATCCCACCAGAAAATGAGCCCTTCAATGTCAACACAGGTCCTCCTTCTACGGCAGAAATCATCAAAGCCATCCATTCTATCAAAAAACGGTAAGGCAGCATCCAATGACAGTATTAGGATGGACAGTGGCAGGAAAATAAAATGTATAAAGGCAAGCGTGACTGTGAACATCCTAGAGAATGTTGTCAAAGTATAAACATAACGTGGAACAACTCGAGAGAAACACCCTGGTGTAGACAGTCGCGGAATGGGGAGAGAGAGAAAGTGAGAGAGGGAGAGAGAAAGAGGGGCAGGGAGACTTATTGAAGGAAGAGGAGGTAAGCGAGAAAGAAAATTTGATGAGAAATTACGCTGGGAGAAGAAGAATGGGATAAACTTACATATTTTTTCATTTTATTAATTATTCCAAAAAAGAGGTCAATGTCTAGGCATGCGCAGTAGCTAGGGGGCAGAAGTTGTCAATAAAACCTTCTTCGCCTTTGTTATTTTACTGGGGCCTAGTGGTTTTTGGGCGTAATTATATTAGCTTTTCATTTTAAAAAAAAACTAATTCATAAAAACTTTATACCCAGAAGCTAGGGAGCTGGAACTATGTTGTTCACGGGGCTTGTGTGTGACTAACACTTTCTTTAAATGCAAAGATATACACCAAGTGTCCTGGAGACACCCTCGATCGCGCCAATGGCACCAGTTGGACCTCATCATCACCAGGCGTTCACAACTTGCTAGTGTTCTTCTCACCCGTAGTTACCATAGTGCCGACTGCGACACTGATCACTCCCTAGTGGCCAGCAAGGTACGAATAATGCGAAGGAACTCGTATCACACCAAAGAAAAGAGACGTCAACGCATAAACACCTATTGCATGAAGGACCCAGTAAAAACACAGCTTTACATTGGCAAAATACAAGAAGCCCTCCCAAAATCAACCCAAAATGTCACTAATGACTCCAAATGGTCGGATCTCCGCGATTCGATATACGACTCAGCAATACATGCCTTTGGCAAAAAAAAACGCGAAAACACGGACTGGTTCGACGCCAACTGGGATGAAATGAAACCTGTCACCGAAGCTAAAAGGAAAGCTCTCCTGGCATACAAGGAGAAGCCTACTCCCGACACACTGCACGCCCTCAAAACAGCTAAGATGCATGCTCAGAGGGTTGCCCGTCAATGTGCCAATACCTACTGGCTTAACCTCTGCTCAAGCATACAATCAGCTGCTGATATGGGAAACGCCAAAGCCATGTACGAAAACATTAAAAAAGCAATCGGCCCTACGACGTCAAAGGTTGCACCCCTAAAATCCAAAACTGGAGAAATCATCAAGGACGAAGCGGAACAGCTCAAACGCTGGATTGAACATTACCTGGAACTGTATGCAACAGTTAACTCAGTCTCCAGCACCGCCCTAGATGACATCCCCGACATGCCGCTCATGGAAGAACTAGATGCCATTCCCACACAGGAAGAGCTAAGCAAAGCCATCGACCGCCTAGCCTGTGGAAAAGCCCCTGGGAGCGATGGAATACCTCCAGAAGCTCTGAAGAACGGTAAGACAGTGCTGCTCCAGCCCTTACACGAGCTGCTAGTCCTCTGCTGGGAACAGGGATACACCCCCCAGGACATGAAGGACGCAAACATAGTGACGCTATATAAGAATAAGGGCGATAGAAGCGACTGCAATAACTACCGCGGTATCTCGCTTCTGAGCATCGTAGGAAAGGCTTTTGCCCGCGTCACTCTTACTCGCTTGCAGAGTTTAGCCTCCCGAGTTTATCCAGAGTCACAATGTGGTTTTCGGGCGGGTCGGTCTACCATAGACATGGTGTTCTCCATACGGCAGATGCAGGAAAAATGTAGAGAGCAGCAGATGCCACTATACATCGCCTTCATAGACCTGACAAAAGCCTTTGATTTAGTTAGTCGCAGTGGGCTGTTCCAAATTCTGGAAAAAATTGGCTGTCCCCCACACTTACTCGCCATCATCAGACAGTTCCATGATAACATGCAGGGCACAGTGCACTTCAACGGAGCCACCTCTGAAGCCTTCCCAGTCAGTAGCGGTGTAAAGCAAGGCTGTGTACTCGCACCAACACTGTTCGCAATATTCTTCTCTATACTGCTCCGATACGCCTTCAAGGATAGTAGTGATGGAATCTGGTTACACACCAGAGCAGATGGAGGACTTTTCAACACTGCCCGTCTCCGAGCCAAAACCAAAACGAAAGAGGTCCTAATTCGCGAGCTACTTTTTGCTGACGATGCGGCCCTGATATCACACACAGAAACAGGCCTACAACAGCTTGTGTCAAGCTTCGCCAACGCCTGCAAAGAATTCGGCCTGCAGGTGAGCATAAAGAAGACAAATATCATGGCCCAAGACACATGCTCCGTTCCTATCATTACTATAGAAAACGAAAACCTGGAAGTTGTGGACTGTTTCACCTACTTGGGGTCCAAGATTTCCAGCTCATTGTCCATAGAGGATGAACTAAATAGCAGAATCGGCAAGGCAGCTGCCACAATGGCTATACTTGGTAAACGGGTTTGGGAAAACACCAGGCTGACAGAAAGGACCAAACTATGTGTCTACCAGGCCTGCGTCATCAGCACGCTGCTTTATGGTAGCGAATCATGGACAACCTATGCGTCCCATGAGCGCAAGCTAAATAGCTTCCACCTGAGGTGTCTGCGTCGCGTCCTTGGCATTAAATGGCAGGACAAAGTCCCTAACAGTGAGGTATTGACGCGCGCCAGCGCCCAAAGCATGTTCGCAGTCCTCAGTGAAAGGCGCCTAAGATGGCTAGGACATGTAAGAAGAATGAGTCCAGGCAGAATCCCAAAGGACCTCCTATATGGAGAATTGGC
Source organism: Anisus vortex (assembly GCA_949126835.1). Lineage (NCBI taxonomy): Eukaryota > Metazoa > Mollusca > Gastropoda > Planorbidae > Anisus > Anisus vortex. Next base: position 34,641,666 of record OX421492.1, read on the forward strand.
ATCTGGGAAGAGAAAGACAGGTCGCCCACGCCTCCGCTATAAAGATGTCTGTATGAGAGACATGAGAGCAGCCAGAATAAGTACAAGTGACTGGGAGGAGAAGGCAGAGGATCGGTCCACCTGGCGCACTGCTGTCAGGAAAGGGGTTAAAACGGCAGAGGAAAATAGAATGGAGGAGAGCATAAATAAAAGGGCTAAAAGAAAAGCGGAAAAAATAGGACCCACAGAACACGTGTGCAAAGGCTGTAAAAAAGACTGTCATTCAAGGATAGGCCTGCTCAGCCACACGAGGAAGTGCAACCTCGAATCACGGTGATGCACCATCGTCTCGCGAGACGGAAGGATGCCATTGAGGGAGCGAACTGTACTTTTCTTTTACCTTTTGAACCAGTTTTTAACCCAAAAAACATTAATTATACATTCTAGGCCTAATGCGTCTATGGTTACCATCAACCATGTCACCATGTTAATACAGATTGGCGTCGAGCGATCAGTAAATCGTCTTTAAGCATACAAATAATAATAATAATAATAATAATAATGAAGCTTATATAGCGCATATCCCGCAATCAGTTCTATGCGCTTAACAATTACATCTACAATTACAATTACAATTACAATTAACGATGATAACAATAACAGACAAATGTTTAAAAATGTAAGTGGGCTAGGAGTCAATAATAAACAGGTGAGTCTTGAGTCCGGTCTTGAAAATGTAAAAGTTCGAGCTTTGTCGCAGCTGGAGTGGCAGGGTGTTCCATGCGGAGGGGCCGGAGTAGGTGAAGGCCCGCTGGCCAGCTGTCACGAGTTTTGTCCGCGGGATCGTCAAATTGAGTTTGTGAGCAGCCGATCGAAGTGGGCGTGGTTTTGTATATATTTCCAGACAGGAAATTAGATAATCCGGGGCAGAGTCATTGAGGCATTTATAGCATAGAGATGCGAGTTTATATAAAATCCTATTTTGAATAGGGAGCCAGTGCAGAGAGTAGAGCAGAGGTGAAATGTGGTCGGACTTCTTCTTCTTTAGGACTAGTCTGGTGTGGCGTTTTGGGACAAGATTAACACCACACGAACTAAGAAAGGTTTTTAAATGTAATCCGCTCTTATAAGATACTATAATCATCTCATGTGTACGTACAAACCACTGACACTATGTGCCACTATTGAATGTCTGATTGGAGTAAGAATGTGTCTTTCCTTTCTATCTCATATATTATTTAACATTAAAGTATTTAGCTTTGCATTGAATTTTATTTACATATATGTATACGTTCTGCATGCTTATCAGTATATTACTTATTGTTATACGATTAGTCATTGATATTAGTTCCCATTCATGTCTATTATAAATGTTGTAGCACGTGTGTGTTCCTCCCCCTCCCCGCCCCACGCCTTCGGAACAAGGCCAGGGTCATACCTGACGCAACCAAGCTAATCCCCCCCCCACCCCACAGTCTCTTTGACCAGATCACAGGAAATTCACATCTCAATGACGGTTCTTCCCCTGGTCAGAGAATAGGGAACTTGGAATCTTTGATGCAGGACCCCGACGGACAAGAGAGAAAACTCTGACCAACAACACAGGGCCTTCGAAGTTTCCCTACCGCCGCGTCTTCTCCCCCCCCCCCCCGCACCCCCTCCCCACTACCGTTTGGTTCTTATTTTCACATGCCAATCAATCAAATGTTGAATTGAAGAGACATGTTGACCAATCGGATACGCTATCTACTGGTCAATCTTACCCTTGCCCCTCCCCCCTCATTACAATCACGTGGGGAGTTGCAACCTAACTTGTTGTTTAACATGTAATGTAATGTAAATGTAAGTTAGTTTTAGGGCAGTCTGGCTTAAGGAGTCTCGAGGGTTGGATGCCCCGAGCTCCAATAGCACCAAGCGGTGCTATAGTCTGTTGTAGAGTCCTTGTTAGGACTATCTGCTACATATAGTTTAAGCCTATGATTAAATGTACACTCTTTAAACTCTTTATCACTTGTATTTGGATTGTATGAATTATGTGCTCATGTCATCAATGATTGAATACGGACTTTCACGTGAATAAAATATTCGTTGTTACAATACGCCTTGCTTATCGATTGATAGAATACCTGTTTGTGTGACGTCCAGAGACAGTGTCAATTAGTCAACAGTTTAACTCAACCTACGTATTAACGAGCCAAAACGAAACCTGGATATAAATTTGTCTTAGAATCACCTAGGAATCATCTGCACTTCGGGACCACATACCACCTAGAAAACCTGCCTAAATCACCCCTCCCCATCACCCTGTGTACCTGCTGAGTTATCCACTAAGTCTGCACTGATAGCCTAAGCTAACTGCAGGCTCGGTGACAGAATCATAGACCAGCACGCCACACCTGTGGGCTCGTGCCGGGATTAGTTTCGCTTGACGTACATGGATAAGTACTCACGCTCAACATTGAACTCTGTGCTATGATATTCTTCACGTGATGAAAGACTGGGGGCTTAAGGTTTCATCCGGTGAGCGAACTGTGTTATTTGACTCCACTGCAAACACTCATCTATCATCGTAGAATTATACGTCAACTCTTGTTTCTGCCAACGCTATACGATTGAAATATATCGCCTTGCCTGTTCGGATTATTTGCTGTATTACGTTTATGTGTCGGCCAGAAGCGCCACCAATAACTTTGTTTCTGTTTGGATTATCTGCTGTCAAATGTTATGTGTCGGCCAGAAGCGCCACCAATAACTTTGTTTCGGTTTGGATTATCTGCTGTCAAATGTTATGTGTCGGCCAGAAGCGCCACCAATAACTTTGTTTCTGTTTGGATTAGCTGCTGTCAAATGTTATGTGTCGGCCGAAGTGCCACTAATTACAAAGTCGTTTTCCTGCTCGGATTAGCTCCCGTACAACTCTGTACACTGTATATGCTTGCCGAATGCCGATGGTCAATAGGCATATCGCCATTTCTTCTTTGGATTAGCTCATGCGTAACGAAATTATTGCCAGATCGCATAACTATGTCCGCCAAATACTGTGAACCAGTACCCGCCCTGAGAAACACTGAAAATATTTGCGCCCACCGGGCCGCAATCCAGCCTGCAATCTTCAACATTGCATATGTTCGGCCATTCAGCTATAATTCTTGGATACTTACAGCCACGTTAGCACTGGATTAAACTGTCATCAGCAGTACGTTTCCCGAAAGCTGACATTATTGCCTTTAGATTGGAGTATATTAACTGTTATCGGATTACCATGTGTATATATTAACTTTTGATGAACTGTGTTCCTTACACAACGCGTTGGATAATAAATGTGTTAGATTTTAAGACTGCCTATGGGCCAATTGACTGTTCTCAAGCGCTACACGGCCGATGTCATCCGCTGTCATCTGATGTGCCAGACCCACTCTGACGTCAAGACTCAAGAACCGCGGTCTAGCGTGAAAGAAAATGAATGTGTTTAGATAAAACGGTGAGTGGCATATATGTAGTGGTCAAATGTACGTACAGAGATATTATTGGTAGCGAATTAAATAATTGCTTCTTTACCGATTTTACAAATTTATAAAACGGGAATTGAGAAGTAGAACGATTTAATCTTTACTATAGCCAAAGTAATGTACGCCCACTGCCAGCCCCCCCCCCCCTTTCCGCCGCTGCTTAAACACTGTTAAACAAGGAGAAATGTGTTGCTTGAGAAAAGAAGAGAAGCGAATAGTGTAACAATTAAAGTGAAGCTATGTCCGTGTTTTAGCTCTAGGGCCCAATCATTGCAAACAAACGACAACATTGGTATTATTTCCTGGCCTATCACGCCAGAGGAAAACTGGACCTTCCGCCTTACTCCGCCGCCCCCCCCCCCACTAGAAGTCACTCGCGCGTGAGAAATCAGAATCCACGTGATCAGAAACGCTAGTGTTTAGGCTTGTGTTGGGGTCAGCTGCACGCGCTCACACAACGCCCGCCGCCGCCCCCCGAAGAAGGTTCACTAGACCAGTAATGCATGTACATATACGTTAAGCAAAGGACTCCGTTGCCCCACCCTCTATGACTCCGTCATAGATCCCCTGATATTTACGCGTGAGCCAGATCCCCTCAACCTGTCCGCTTTAGCGCGAGGCAGGGAGTGAACTGGTGGACCTGATAGTTCGATCAACAATTCGATCCCTATCACCCAGTTTTGGCATCCCGTCTCGGACTTCCTCCAATTTCGTGGACCCTACTGCCGAGGTCGAATTATTATTATTATTATGCTTATAATTATTATAATAAAGTGAATCCCGCATTTATAGCACATAGAAAGCATGAAATAAATAGATTTCCTAGCTAGTGCCTATCAATATTTGAAAAGTAAGGACCTAAGACAGTCACAGACAAACGATAAAATGAATAAACCGTGTCAATAACTTGCAAATAAAGGGGACGAACCTAGACTAAGCATTATGCCGGAATAGATTTAAAGTACTGAAAGAAACGCTAAAGCATGCCTTTCTCCTCCGTCCATAACAGAAAAACGTAAAAATTCGCCCCGTCACCCCTTACCGCCTTGTCTCGACCTCCCCCCTCTTCCCCATAGCGATGACCACCCGCTTCGCTTTGATGGTCCAGAACTCTCATAGTGTGAATAGTAAGTGCAGTAGGCCTACCTCTAATGGGTCAAATCTTTCATTATATGAAAGCTTTAAAACATGGCGGGGCAGGTGTGGCGTTTTGGTACAAGATTAACACCACACGAACTAAGAAAGGTTTTTAAATGTAATCCGCTCTTATAAGATACTATAATCATCTCATGTGTACGTACAAACCACTGACACTATGTGCCACTATTGAATGTCTGATTGGAGTAAGAATGTGTCTTTCCTTTCTATCTCATATATTATTTAACATTAAAGTATTTAGCTTTGCATTGAATTTTATTTACATATATGTATACGTTCTGCATGCTTATCAGTATATTACTTATTGTTATACGATTAGTCATTGATATTAGTTCCCATTCATGTCTATTATAAATGTTGTAGCACGTGTGTGTTCCTCCCCCTCCCCGCCCCACGCCTTCGGAACAAGGCCAGGGTCATACCTGACGCAACCAAGCTAATCCCCCCCCCCCACCCCACAGTCTCTTTGACCAGATCACAGGAAATTCACATCTCAATGACGGTTCTTCCCCTGGTCAGAGAATAGGGAACTTGGAATCTTTGATGCAGGACCCCGACGGACAAGAGAGAAAACTCTGACCAACAACACAGGGCCTTCGAAGTTTCCCTACCGCCGCGTCTTCTCCCCCCCCCCCCCGCACCCCCTCCCCACTACCGTTTGGTTCTTATTTTCACATGCCAATCAATCAAATGTTGAATTGAAGAGACATGTTGACCAATCGGATACGCTATCTACTGGTCAATCTTACCCTTGCCCCTCCCCCCTCATTACAATCACGTGGGGAGTTGCAACCTAACTTGTTGTTTAACATGTAATGTAATGTAAATGTAAGTTAGTTTTAGGGCAGTCTGGCTTAAGGAGTCTCGAGGGTTGGATGCCCCGAGCTCCAATAGCACCAAGCGGTGCTATAGTCTGTTGTAGAGTCCTTGTTAGGACTATCTGCTACATATAGTTTAAGCCTATGATTAAATGTACACTCTTTAAACTCTTTATCACTTGTATTTGGATTGTATGAATTATGTGCTCATGTCATCAATGATTGAATACGGACTTTCACGTGAATAAAATATTCGTTGTTACAATACGCCTTGCTTATCGATTGATAGAATACCTGTTTGTGTGACGTCCAGAGACAGTGTCAATTAGTCAACAGTTTAACTCAACCTACGTATTAACGAGCCAAAACGAAACCTGGATATAAATTTGTCTTAGAATCACCTAGGAATCATCTGCACTTCGGGACCACATACCACCTAGAAAACCTGCCTAAATCACCCCTCCCCATCACCCTGTGTACCTGCTGAGTTATCCACTAAGTCTGCACTGATAGCCTAAGCTAACTGCAGGCTCGGTGACAGAATCATAGACCAGCACGCCACATCTGGCAGCGCAGTTTTGGACGCGTTGGAGTCCTTGAATGGAAGCGGCAGGAAGGCCGGCCAGAAGAGAGTTACAGTAGTCCAAACGAGAGAAGAGGAGAGTGATGACGAGCTTGGTACAAGCTTCCGGAGTGAGGTAGCGACGGATAGTGGCAATACGTCGCAGGTGAAAAAAGCAGGTTTTGATCAGGAAGGAGATGTGGGGTTGCATGGACAGAGTGGAGTCCAGAAACATGCCGAGGCTCTTTACCGTTGAGGAGAAGGGCACAGTAACGTCACCCAACTGGAGGTCAGTCACTCTGAGGGAAGCAAGCTTCTGTCTCGTTCCTACGAGTAGGGCTTCGGTCTTATCGCTGTTGAGCTTCAACTTGTTTTCTGTCATCCAGTTCTTGATGTCCAGGAAACAACAGGAGATAGAAGCAAGGAGCTCGTCGATGTCCTCAGGCTTGGCGCTGTTTAGGAGCTGGGTGTCATCAGCGAAAAAGTGAAAATTAAGGTTGTGTCGCTCGATGACGAAGGAAAGGGGTTGGGTGTACAAAGTGAAGAGGACTGGGCCGAGGACGGACCCCTGTGGTACACCATAGCGGACGGTGACGGGCTGGGAGGACAAAGATTCAGTAGTGACGGTCTGGGAGCGACCGTCGAGGTAGCTCTTGAACCAGGAGAGGGCTATATCATGAATGCCGAACGTGAAGCTGAGGCGATCGATGAGTAGGTGGTGGTCGATCGTGTCAAAGGCCGCGGACAAGTCCAATAACACAAGGGCGGAGACGAGACCTCTGTCTGTGGCGTTCAGGAGGTCGGTGGTGATCCGCAGTAGTGCTGTCTCAGTGCTGTGATTGGGGCGATATGCCGACTGGAACACGGGCATAAGCGAGTTCAGGGACAGGTGGACGTTCAATTGCTCAAGGATGATGCGCTCCAGGAGCTTGGAGAGGTAGGGGAGGTTTGATACTGGACGGTAGTTCCGGCATTCATTTACATCAAGTCCGGATTTCTTCAAGAGTGGGCGGACGATGGCGGATTTAAAACAGTTAGGAACGATGCCTGTGGAGAGGGAGGTATTAATGGTAACATACAATAGAAGTGGCTAGTATAAAAACAAGCTAGTGTGGCAGCAGTCGTTACTTTGTTTACAAAAATTTCCAGGAGTAAAAGCTATATCATTTGTAGTACACGGTACACAGTTGAGTAGACTCGACAGTCCAGGTTTAAGAGGGGGAAAAACACAGTGTTGTGACTAGTTGTGAGAACTGCTCAGTCACTTTGACTCTAACAATGTTAGCAAGCTTAATAAGATGATTAATAAAGTCGACTTATACAAATTAGTCAATAATTGACTTAATTGTCGCGCAATAAATAAAATAAAATTTAACATAGTTATATATTTATAAAGCTTTGTTTGTGTTGAAGTATCAACGCGTAGGCTATATTGTATTAAGTTATTATTTGTAGCAATAGAAATCGTAACATTTAATTATTTTAATTTTTTTTATCGTTCGATTTCGATGTCACAAAAGAACCTTGAAAAGCCAAAGTAAGCTCATCATAGTTTGATTCTGAAAAGGCCTAGGTCTATGTCCCATAGGCCTATGCTATTGTTTGACTTGTTCTGGGGTTTTATCGTTAAAATATTGTATGTAGAAGTAGTTAGGCGGGATAATAACATATTAGTAGGCCTAGACCTAGCTATAGGACTATAGCCGCCTATAGGCTATAGTAGGCCTATAGGCTTAGGGGCTATAGGCTATATAGTATTATAGGCCCTAATAGGCTAAGCTAAAGTAGCCTAAAGGCCTATATAAATTATAAATATAGGCTTATGGCTTATAGGATAGGCCTATAAATTATAATAGCTATTATTTAATATAATATAGCATATCGAATCGGCTTATCACATATAGTTTACTATAATAATAGGCCTAATTATTAGCCTGCCTATAGGCCTAGGCCTATTACTATTAGCCTATTAGTACTAGCCTATTATAGTAGCCTAAAGGTTATAAGCTCAAACAGTTTAAACTATTAAACAATTGAAAATATTTACTATTTACTATAGAAAAGTGTTGATTAACCGATTGCGATTGCATGAAATAATTAAGCGAATATGAAGGTATAAGGCTATGCTATATATTTGATATTTGCAAACTGGTGCGTGTTTTCTTCATGAATTTTTAGTTATAGGCCTGTTATTGAATAATATTTCATGCATAGGACTAATGAAAGGACAATAAAGTCACAATATGAATAGGCCTATAGGCCTATATCATCTATATCTATATCTAGGCTATAATATATCATATTCAATATGGAAAACATAGGCCTACGCCGACATACGGTCATAGGTCCGACTATACGACATAGGCCTCTTCCTACGAACAATATATATTTTTTTAAAGTTTAACATAATATTTGCTATGGCCTATGGCCCTATGGCTATGGTTTTTATAGGCCTATTCGTGAAGATGCATCGGCTCTCGAGTCTTATGCGTCTGTCTCTATCAAACATTCAACATGAAATATATCTAGAATTATATTTGCCTTTTTTATTAATCAAAACGAGCGATCTAGGTCTAGGGCTAAGTTAAGCAATAGCTTGAATAGCCTACAGTAATAAAAGCATTATAGGCCTAATTATTTTTTTTTCGATACAAAACTAGTTCTAAACGTATTTTTTTTTTTACATTGATTCTCATTGAAGAAACTCAACAAAAAAGTAATGACACAGTGATCACGATAGAATCGACCATAATATTAAGGTCCAAAGCATAGAGTCCAGGTCTAAAAAAAATTTTCTTTAAAAAATAAAGAAGCTCTAAACGTTATTTTTTTAACAATTCCCTTCCTAGGTTCTTAGTTTAAGGTCTCCATGTGTTTTTATGGTTTAAAGTTCAAAAACAACTATAATAACATTAAAAACCCCCAACACCTTTAGTAAAATACTATACGGAAAGAAGGAACAAAAATCTTTGTGCCCCCAAAAGAAATATATGTCAGTGAGTCTCAAGGCCACGCCCCTTTTCCGGGGTCAAACTAAAAAGGTCTATAGAAGAACATTTCATAAATTGGTATTTTCTATAGAGGTAAACGTTTATGCGCCAATATATTCGCTGTAATGAAAGTTCTAGTGACGGCTAGGAAAAGTACGCTAGAGTTTTGTAATGAATTGTTGAATTTCTGGCCTGTCGACCGCGAAGGTTAGAACAGTCCATTGTAAAAAAGTCTTAATGAGAAATGGACCTTTTCAATAGACCAGGGTTTATCCTGTTCATGAACTTCCGGTTAATTTCCGGCAACACAAGATTTGTTCGGCGTGTTTCAAGTATAGCTTAGCTTTTGCTGGTGCTTGACAATTTATTTAAACTTCGACGTCCAGTTCTGGACTTTTAAATAAATACAAAGGATACGAGAATAGTAATGAGGAATCCGTTTTAAACATCCAAAGTGAATATGCGATATTTAATTATAATCGACGTGTTAGTCGCATTAAATAAAATGTATAGTTAGTTCTAAAAATAAAGTAGTCGAAATTAGCGGTTCTTGGCTATCAAAAAACTTGATTTATAGAAACGTAAAGATACTAAATAAAAATATTTTTGCATCAAGCAAAAAGTTTTGGAATTAAAATAGGTGATTCTTGCGTTTGACTTTCACAATTCATCGTTTTCTTTCGGCAACATCTTTTGAAAATAAGATAAGATTTAATCTTCTACATATTTTCTTACTCGCAGTACAACCAGTAATGCAGCACACATACATGATATGTTAGTAAATGAAGTAGGACCGGAAATGTTGGTACACTATGAACTTTTGGGGTTACCATGCAAGCATAATCATTAAGACTTGTCAATAGTGTTTTTGGCTGCTGTCATGTCTCTATGTTGTTTAATCTCTTAGAATCATAAAATGTCTGTTATATATTTTGTTATACATCGTGGTTTAACTTTTGTTAATGGTGCGTGGTGGCCGAGCGGCAGCGTACCGAGGGTGCTTGGTGAAGGCTAAGATTTGTTCCCGGGAATAGAGGGTGTCCCTGAGTCTACCCAGCTCTGATGGGTACCTGACTTTAGTTGGGGTAAAGTAAAGGTAGCTGGGCATTGTGCTGGCCAGAATATCCCCTAGTATGCCGTGGCCACAGAAACTGGCGAACGCTGCTCCGCCGGCCCTATGGATCAATATGGTGGAATGTGATTACTTTACTTTTAATTTTGTTCAATACTTTAAAGGTTTTACAGTAACAGAGATTTGGTTTTACAGTAACAGAGATTATGTTTTACAGTAACAGAGATTTTGTTTTACAGTAACAGAGATTTTGTTTTACAGTAACAGAGATTTTGTTTTACAGTAACAGAGATTTTGTTTTGTTGGTTTATTTACAACCCAATTTGTTCATCGCTAGAGGGTTGTCGTTTTGATTATAATTGTAGTGGTTTAATGAATGATCTGGGTTTTATTTGTATTATTATTGATCGACCTATGACTTACTGAATATTTTTGTTACATTTTTATCTGTACACAATATGTTTGAGGTCAGCTTGTCTCCTTATAACAATTAACGTATTTCTCTTCCATCACTGAATCATTCAAATATAGAGGCTTTTAATATTAACCGTATAGTGAATAGAAAAAGTGTATATCCTAGAAGAAAATGCAATGTCTAAAAGCAATCTCGAAACGTCTGTCGATTCTTTCCGTCAACCTGCAGGTCCACAGGGACAGTTTTGTTAAATATCTGGAATATGCAATATCCGCCTGTTTTGGCATTGACCCAATTAACTTGTCACAGAGCCCCGATGCTGCTAAAGAACAAAAAAAGTGTTTTATTTTATTAACTTGATTTATATTTACTTCCTGTTTAAAGAACAAAACAAAAATGATTTAAAAAAATCGGACGATGCCAGATTTAAACCACCTGCCGTCTATGAGGGAAATATGATTTATTTATTTTTCTGCTTTAATATTTCCTAATTTTAGGCCCCAAAAATATAATTTGATTTAAAGAATGAAATATCAAGGCTTTTCGTGTGGTTCTTTCGGAGCTTCTAAAGGCAATCCCTTTCTAAGGTTACTGTAAATACATTTTCCGAATGAGTGGCCCATCCTGTTGTGTAAACTTCTGTAAATGTCCCATCGTTTAACGATGCTGCACACACCTTGTGTATGTATGTATACATGTAGACTTCTATAGTATATACTAGGCCTCATTACGGCTTGTTAAATTTGCATTAAGAACTAATGCCTTGTGTAAAAAAAAACTGGCGTACAGCTCAGTGTAATTGCAAGGCACGAAAACAAATGATTTTATCCTGGAACTGCAGAACAGCTAATCCATATCTTAGGTACGCCCCGAAAAGTTCATATTTCTATATCCCTCTCTTGTTGCACCCGTAATTTATGTTTACCTTTATCCTTACCTCATGCGTACGTACAAATTAACCCTTCCTGTACCGACCTACTTTCTATCTATGATCTTCAGTCCCGCTATATACGCGCCCGGGACTGTAAGGGTTAACATCTCTACACCCCACCTCACATGTTTGAAATATTACTTCTTAGCCAAAGTCACAAGGCATCTGATTTACTATTTATATATATATATACCCTATAATTTAACACTGCGTTTGCTCAAGTGAAATTCATTGAAGAAATAGATTAAATCATTTAATTTTTTGTTGTTTTTAAACACTGAATTGAAATAATTGATAAAATAGACAATTAAAGCGACAGATAATTTACTTGTATTAATTTGAATAAATTTGAATATAAATCAATCCGACACGGATATGCTTTAAGAATTGAATTTGATAATGTATAAACGTTTGGTCAGAATCAATTGTTACTTTCTTTCAAGTAATTAAAGATGTAGAATTTCATTTGCATTGAGCCCATAACTAATTGTCACACACCAAACTTGAATCGGTCGGCCTGGTTTAAGCTTTAAATTGTTACGTCACCTCGAATCGAAAAGAAATATATAAATGTAACTGATTAAAAGTAAAACGCATGCATGAATGAGCTCTAATTAAAACAGTTTTTATTAGATGTCTTTTACAACTTAAAGTTCTAGTATACATTGTTCTAGTTCAGGTATCGGCAACCTTTTGATAACTGTGTGCCAAAGGAGGATTTCTAATTCATTCAGCGTGCTAACAGCATAAACCTCATCCTGATCTAGCATTCAATCTCTTATAGAAAATAATTGAATTTCCTCTTTGGAGTTTCTTCCATATGCCGTTGTAAAACGCTCTGCGTGCTAAGTCTGGCACGCGTGCCATAGGTTGCCGAACCCTGCTATAGTTTATTAGTAGGCCTATGCATTGTTCTAGTTTATCAACATGATACAAGCTTATAGAATATTTATTTTATTTTTGTGATCGAAGTATATGTTGTTAGAAATGAACTTATCAAAGCTATGAAGTTTCATTTCCCATACAATTTGATAAAGTGCTTAGGTCTATGACTCTGTGACCGTAACACTACGAAATTTGAGTCAACATGCCATTCGTTCGTTTATCTTTCACCCTGCTTGTCTTGGTGAAGTCGAAGTGACACCATAGGATGTTGCCAATGTCAGGGGGGAGTAATCACACACTAAAAACAAGCTCACAAAAAAAAACAAAAAAAAAACAGCCAGCTAAGATTTCATCTCTCTTCCAATGATCGATCGCATGTTGTTAACCGACTATAAAAATAGAACATTTTAAACAAACAACAACACAATTTTGAAGTGACGTTTTATCATTAGAAATATATTACGGCTTAATTTGGTTAATTATCTAAAACATATGCATCGTTAAACATGAACCCGACATTGTTTCATTATTGCGATACTGTTTCTATTTGCCAAAAATCTATCAGGACAAACACATTGCGATCGACGATAACACACACTAAAGAAAACGTTGAGGATAGTTTAATTGAAGGTTATGACTTCACGACAGTAAGTCGCGTGTAAAGATTATAACGATTAACTCTTTTGTTTGGGGGGGGGAGGGGGGCTGTTATCGGCGCTATTATCTATACGGACCGTTGGCGATCAAAGGGGGCGACAGCCCGTGGCACATGCGCACGCTGTTGAAAACGAACACGCGAGACAAAAGGATGAAATACAAGGGTTAAATCTATGCAAAGGGAAATAACTCTCCAATTAACACTAAACTTAAACGAAATGATGATTTCAACGGTTGTTTCCCTTACAGCGCAAAAAAAAAAAAAAACTAGCCTACTTATTCAATGTCAATTTTATCAGGCTCTGTCAGAATTAAAGACGGGCAGCGTACAATCGGCAAGTTCCTAGAAAGTAGGTTGTGGCCAGGTTTCTTATTTCTCAAGTTCATTTCATCACGTGTGAGCACTTGAGGTGTATGTATATATGGAGATTACTTGCAAGACGTGAGCCATTTGCCAGTTGGTAGAACAAGCTACCACTTCTGCATACAGAATCCTCGCCAATTTACAACAGAACAAATATATTTGTAGACAAACTATTATTTTCTCGCCTAAATTTGTTTTATATAACTATGTAAGACATGGTCAACAAAGTTATTTTTTTAATAAACCCCACAAACATAAATATTGAAATATACTTAGTATATTTGTTGGATGTCATTTTATTATATGTTACGGATGCCCCATATCGAAGATTGTTGCGTCCTATGAGTGTCCATAATTTGAGTGTAGACTTGCTCTTTGATAAGGATTTTCAAGGATTTTTAGTTTTTGATGCTGCTAACTACTTCAGGCAACCCATATCATTCCAAAACGCCACTCAGGAAGAAGAGAATTTCTTTGAATTAATTGGTTCTTGCACATGGAACAAGAACAGTGTGTTTGTGTTTTTCTGTCTTATGGAGTATTGAGTTATAGAAAATATATTTATATTTAATGGCATAGTGTGTAGAGAGTTGAGGTTATAGTTATACTTATAGTTAACTATATAGTTATATATTTGAGTTATAGAAAGCATGTATTTGTTGGTATAGTGTGTAGAGAGTTGAGGTTTTAGTTATACTTATAGTTAACTATATAGTTATATATTTGAGTTATAGAAAGCATATATTTGTTGGTATAGTGTGTAGAGAGTTAAGGTGGGAGTTCGAGCGTTAAGTGAATGTGCTGACCTTGATGACTCATTAGATATCCGACGTAGTCGACCACTGGTTAGTGACACTTGAGACTATGATAGTCAATGTGTTGTCAATGGGGAACATGCAATGTACTATTTGCGTATTGTTAACAGTGACATATGGACTTCCTGAGACCTCTCCGAACAATTGGACTTTACGAGCAGATATATAGATACATAGTCTGTTGATCTATATAGATACATATTTAGATATTTGAATATTTCGATAGATAGATATGTATACATTTAGATCTTTAGAATGTTATATAGTTAGATAATTAGATGTTTAGATAAAGAGACTGACAGACAGACAGAGGGACAGAAAGACAGAGATATAGATAGAGAGATAATAAATTGATAGATAGATATAAGATATGTTTCCGGCACGTTTACGACTTCATATTATTTATCACCCATAGCTTTCATTTTTTTTTACCATACGTTTCTCCCTGGATAGATGGATATATAGATAGATAGATAGATAGAATATAGATAGATAGATAGATAGATAGATAGATAGATAGATAGATAGATAGATAGATAGATAGATAGATAGATAGATAGATAGATAGATAGATAGATAGATAGATAGATAGATAGATAGATAATCTAGATACGTCGTAGTCATTAAGCAGTTGTTCTCTACATTCAAATCCAGTATATTTACAACTTGTATCCAATACTAAATCAATACGCAAATAATTTGGTGTGTGTGATATTTTGCCAGACATGCCTAGGCAGGAAGACATTGTTGCTTTTTATCTTCTTTCTGGTTTGTTTGTTGTTGGGGGTGTTTCTGTGTTTTTTTTCTTATCTGGTTTTTCTTTCTCGGTCACAGCAACACCATGTTGACATTTCGTTTGTTTGTTTGTTTTTATGGTTTGTTTGCTTTATATTATCTTTTAGACTTTTATTGTTGCAGTTCATTTTTTATTTTATTTATTATTCTTAGTTTAGTCTTGACTAGTTTGTTATGAATACTACAAACATTAGATTTACAGGTTTAAAACTGTTCTAAGACTTGAATGATCTCAGTAATAACATGTTATGCCATACAAAGAACAATCCTAAGCTTAAGTATATAATATATGAAAAGAAAATTCAATAAACTAATCATTTATACACATATATGCATGCTCACATATAGGCCAACAAATATTAAAATATGTCAAATGAAATATAAAGAAATAGCTTGTCTTCCTAAAATGCATTATTTAAAAAAGAAAACCATAAAAACGAAGTTTTTATTATGCTCCCTTTATTTGCAAACTAAGTTAACCATCATGTAATTAAATAATTGATTGACTACTGCAAATGTAACGGACAGAAAAATATCCGTGTCGCAAATCTCAAAAATATCTCCTTACTCCGTATGAATTGTTCTAAAAATAATCTTAGCGCAAAATTTTTTTTTCTAGCTTTGCGCCGAAAAACTATAAAAAGATACACAGGCATTTTTAAAGTGAAACCAAAATTTTTCTTATACTTTCCTTTTAAGAAATGAATATTGTCATAAGTTGTTTTAACTGAAAATTTGATAGAATGTATTGTTAGTCGGGGCAAGTCTGCTGTCCAAATTTTATCTCGATTGGACCACGGGAAGTGGTCGAAAAATCGAAGCCAATTCTTGCACGATGATTACAACCATCCATACAGACAGACAGAAATTACAACTTAAAATAAAGGGAGTAATAATAATAATAAAAAGGAACATATTTAAATATGCTTATCTTTTATATTCTTAATATCTTTAAACAGTAGTTGGATAGTAGCCTCTACGTGACAAAAGTTGCCTTATACCATAACTCATAGAATTGTCATTAAGATTGTTTATTGTATCTTTATCTACTGTCAAGAATTAATTGGACATCCTAATTACTCAAGTACGCGGACAGGGAAAACATAAACATTTAGATAATAAGTGTGTATGAGTAATTTAGATAATAAGTGTGTATGAGTTATTTAGATAATAAGTGTGTATGAGTAATTTAGATAATAAGTGTGTATGAGTTATTTAGATAATAAGTGTGTATGAGTTATTTAGATAATAAGTGTGTATGAGTGATTTAGATAATAAGTGTGTATGAGTAATTTAGATAATAAGTGTGTATGAATTAGGGGTAAATAAAAGGTGGTGAGATAAAGAGGGGGGAGGGGTTGACTTAATGGGCGTGGCTTTTTTATTTGTCCAAAATTAAACTAAATAAATACTTATATACTCATAAAGCTATATATAGCCTAAATATATATTTCTATATATGTAGATATATATAGAGAGAGAGAGAGAAAGGGGGGGGGGGGACACAGAGAGAGAGATAATGTTCATATAACTTTAGTAGTTTAAACAAAACAGTTTTAATTCTATTACTCAATATTTAAAAAAAAATCGTTATTATGTATACATTTAGACTTTGATTATTTCGTTAGTTAATCCGGCTATGAAAGAATTCTCTTAATATTTTAACAGAAACCAGAAGTCTCTCCCCCAATGGCTGCGATAGTCAAGTAGTGCAACTGAATGGTTACTATAATATCCTCCGCGTGGGAGTGTCTGGGCTACGCCTCTCAACTCTCAACCCGCCATTCATTACGAGCAAGGGGGAAATAAACGAAGCTGGGATGATGGGATGAGTGTAGAAAAAAAAAAAAGAAATGGATATACAGACACAGTGACGTCCCTTGTGTTTGGTTTCTTTTTCACTGCAGAATGAAAGTCAACTGTGGAATGAATGGATCAGGTAAGAAGTCCACTTTTATTCATTTCATTTATTCATTCCTACATACAGGAAATTAAATCTATAGTATCGCTGTTGTTAGTATCACAATACTGAATGTATTTCATTTCTCAAAGTAGGCTATATCCGATACGGCCATAAACAATGGGGAATCTCGTTTTGTTATCCTATGTACTGCTTTGAACTGTAAAAACTATGTTTTTTTAAGTTGTGTTTGTTTCGGCTGTACCGGAGAATAAGACCGATAAGCCGAAGCTGAAAGCTGAGAGGATGATGACAGTGTTGTGAAATAAGGGGGAGGGGGAAAGAGAAGATTACTGTGCTTTGTGATAGTGCGTCTAGGGTCTAGAGTTATGGTTTATCTTTGACCACAATACATTTTCTTAAAAGGTAAAAGGGGGCGACTGTACCTCTTCAGTCGATGAGTAAGCGTTTCGTACATATGTATTATAATGGAGTTATAGCTGTAGTGACTGTAGATTTAGTGAGCCATAAGTAATATAGACGAATTTGTCTCTGTGTCTTGTACTGTGGAGAGTACTAGTCTATGTGTCTAGAACTGTGGTGCGTAGGCCTACTAGTCTCTGTGTCTAAAACTGCGTTGAGTACTAGTCTCTGTGTCTAGAACTGTGGTGAGTACTAGTCTCTGTGTCTAGAACTGCGTTGAGTACTAGTCTCTGTGTCTAGAACTGCGTTGAGTAGGGCCTACTAGTCTCTGTGTCTAGAACTGCGTTGAGTACTAGTCTCTGTGTCTGGAACGGTGGTGAGTACTAGTCTCTGTGTCTGGAACGGTGGTGAGTACTAGTCTCTGTGTCTGGAACGGTGGTGAGTACTAGTCTCTGTGTCTGGAACTGTGGTGAGGACTAGTCTCTGTGTCTAGAACTGTGGTGAGTACTAGTCTCTGTGTCTAGAACGGTGGTGAGTACTAGTCTCTGTGTCTGGAACTGTGGTGAGTACTAGTCTCTGTGTCTGGAACGGTGGTGAGTACTAGTCTCTGTGTCTGGAACGGTGGTGAGTACTAGTCTCTGTGTCTGGAACGGTGGTGAGTACTAGTCTCTGTGTCTGGAACGGTGGTGAGTACTAGTCTCTGTGTCTGGAACTGTGGTGAGGACTAGTCTCTGTGTCTAGAACTTAGATGAGTACTAGTCTCTGTGTCTAGAACGGTGGTGAGTACTAGTCTCTGTGTCTGGAACTGTGGTGAGTACTAGTCTCTGTGTCTGGAACTGTGGTGAGGACTAGTCTCTATGTCCAGAACTGCGTTGAGTACTAGTCTCTGTGTCTAGAACTTAGATGAGTACTAGTCTCTGTGTCTAAAACTGCGTTGAGTACTAGTCACTGTCTCTAGAACTGCGTTGAGTACTAGTCTCTTTGTCCAGAACTGCGTTGAGTACTAGTCTCTGTGTCTAGAACTGCGTTGAGTACTAGTCTCTGTGTCTAGAACTGCGTTGAGTACTAGTCT
The DNA here is from genome assembly GCA_949126835.1 of Anisus vortex. NCBI lineage: Eukaryota > Metazoa > Mollusca > Gastropoda > Planorbidae > Anisus > Anisus vortex. Next base: position 34,660,011 of record OX421492.1, read on the forward strand.
CTGTGTCTAGAACTGCGTTGAGTACTAGTCTCTGTGTCTGGAACTGTGGTGAGGACTAGTCTCCATGTCCAGAACTGCGTTGAGTACTAGTCTCTGTGTCTGGAACTGTGGTGAGTACTAGTCTCTGTGTCTGGAACTGTGGTGAGTACTAGTCTCTGTGTCTGGAACTGTGGTGAGGACTAGTCTCCATGTCCAGAACTGCGGTGAGTACTAGTCTCTGTGTCTAGAACTTAGATGAGTACTAGTCTCTGTGTCTAGAACTGTGGTGAGTTCTAGTATCTATGTCCAGAACTGCGTTGAGTGCTAGTATCTGTGTCTAGAACTGTGGTTATTACTAGTTTATGTGTCTAGAACTGTAGTGAGTACTTACTAATTGTCAGTTTATATATTGGTTCGGTTTTCTCTCTATAGTTATGAATGATTCCTTGTTTAGCAGGCGGAGTCATTAACTCATGCTACCGGTCTAGGTATATACTTACTAGAAAGCCTGTTGACCCCTCTCCTTCCCACCTTCTGATTGTTAAATTTTCTGCATAGATATTTTTATGAACGAAAAGTAAAGAAAGAAAAATAACATAGACATGTTTGTCTCAAAGCTTTGGATTGGATTATTTTTTTTACACTATAGGCTTATCTAATGTGGACTTAGGTCTTTGAAAATAATTGTTTTTGCTCATAGTTATGTATAGTTAGTAATAAATGGGGAAGTTAAACCACATTAAACATATGGTTTAAGCCATATATATATGCTATATGCTAAGCCAATATCTTGTAAAAGATTAGCATATGTCTAAACGTTCAGATAATAATAATGAAGCTGTATTAATGCCTATTGTCAATAAGTATCAATGATCTATAAATAGATTCAAGTTCAGTAGAGAAATAAAACCAAGAGCACCGCTCAGGGGAAAAAATAGACATTTATTATTTGGGGATTCCAAAACCTAGAAGCTAAGACGGAATACAAACATAGATCTATGTGGAAAAAACACAGGTGTATCAGCCCAGGTTGTATTTAATTCTGCACCTGCGCATAGGTCATACAGGTGAAAGCTTCGATCTAGAGTTGAAATATCAGTTACATCACATGCAGCATGGATCAAAAGATTAATTAGATAATTTTCTTACAAGCATTGTATATTGTGTTCTGGGTTTCTTTAAGTTTTTCTTTTTTAGGTTTTCTTGTCCAATGTTTTTGTTTGTATCAGCTTGAGTGTAGGTTTCAGATGCCCATTCATACAGAAACCAGCTTTGTGTTTTGTTAGTAACTTTTAACTGTGGAATGCATAATTGCTCTGTTAACTGTTTCTGTGGTTACTTAGTGGACCTTGAAGTAATGTCGTCAATTGCGTTAGTTAATTAGACGCGACACGAATAAAATTGTGTTTCAAATGGTTTTCTTTGAATCGAGTGAGTGAGAAAAGGGGGAAACATACCTAAACGAATGAGTGAACAAGTTTCTGGTTGGAGGTTAAAATGTCTACTGGGACGACTATTAAGAATGTTAGTTTTCATTTTTTAGTAAGCTAACCTATAATGTATAGGTTGCGAAAGTATCAGTTTAGCGCCTATCTAAACTATGGCGCCTGACGCTGCAGCTCCGTCTGCCCCCCTCTGGTTACACTACTGAATGTTTGTGAATAGTTGACAGGTGAGTGAATGAATGGTTGAGTCAATAGGTGAGTTCATGACTGAGTGAGTCAGTGAATAAGTCACTGGGTGAATCAATAGGTGAGTGAATAGTTAATAAATTAGTAGATGAGAGAGTCGATTTGTGAGTAAATAGATGAATCAATGAGGGATTGAATCAATCAGTGAGTCAATGTCTAAATGATTATATTTAACCCAAGCACTGATCAATGCATTTTAATAGGGGGAAATAAGTATTCAATCACCTGCTGCTATTGATCTACATTCAGAGCCCGTAACTAGTGTGTCACCGCAATTAGGCACACTACATCGCAGGCGTTCGCCCTTATCCACATTGACCAATGTTGGTTAATAAATAAATATTTTCTTATACTGAAAATTACGCCTGCAGTGTAGCGATACTATATGTAGGTTTATGTATAGGTTATAGATTATGTAGAACTCTCCATGTTAACATAAGTCTCATTGGTACGAAGGAAGTGTTACACTACAGTAGACTTCCCACTGAATACATCATATTTTGAATACTACATGTGTGGTACATAATTCACGCTCAATAAGAGAATTATTACATTGATTTGATTGTTGTTGTTGTTGTTCTTTATGTTTTCTGATTTAAAAAAATAGAAGTTGATATAGCTCTATCGGTCATTGTTATGTTAACCAAATATTTTCATGTTGGATTTTAATAACAGGTAATCCTATGTAATTATAATGTAATGTTTACATAAAAGAAAAGAAAAGAAATTGTATAAGGGGGTATTAATAGAGGCTTTTAAATACCCATGAACTTTTTTGTAGAGAATTCTTTATATTATAAGGATTTTGTGAGCAGGCAGTGGCGTAGCTAGGGTCATCTGCGCCCGGGCACATGACAAATTCTGCGCCTCTCCACGGATCGACAGAGTCTGGGGGTTCATTGAGCCCCCAAGAAAATTTTGAAATTTTACGGTTTATCTGGTTTGTTTTCGAAGCATCTGGTATTTTAATGAAATAGAATACAGACTAATAATTCTCTATACGATTGTAAACAATTTTAAAAAAAAAAAAAACTCTACTAATTATACATGACTAGAATAGACATAGTCTACAACAAATTGATCCTCCTTGATTTTACTGTCGCAGACTCGTCAATCTCGTTGTCCAAATTAATATTCTCAAATGTTTCTCTTTCGATGCTAAGGAGTGCAAGATCACTCAGACGATCTTGTCCCATTGAAGCATTCAAATAAGACAAAATAAGCTTCAGTTTGCTGAAGGACCGCTCACAGCTTGCAATTGAAATAGCAATTGTTAGAAGTATTTGCAGTGAAATGCGCATATGAAACAATAAAACCAGGAAGATCCAAAGGCGTTTCCGGTAGAACTTCTGTCCGGGTACTGAGCAGTCTCCGATTTCTGTGCACAATTCGTGACCATTGACATCAGTGTCGTAGAAATTTCCAAAATCTATGCAATTTAGACGAAGTGAATCGACATTTGTCTCAGCAAGAAGAGTTTTGACTTCTAGTAAATTTGGTGTTTAGCTTTTTTAAATGTAAAAACCGTATTGATATCTCCTGTTGGAGTCTATCAATTACGCTGTTCATAACATGTGCAATTTCTTCTTCTGCAGAAAGTCCTGCATCTCTTGCTAATTCTCCAGGCATCCTCCTATGTCGTCTAATTCTTCTGTCAACCTCGATTCCCCAAGTTGTGCATCTTTTTTTTCCATTGTCTACCGCAACCTGGCTCAAATTATCACAAATGTTGAGAAGTTCTTGCTCCAGCGATTCAAAATCAGATGTTGCTTCCTTGAAATTCATAGTAGGATCCTGCAACCGTTTCTGGACACGATCAATTTTCTTAAGTATGATGTTCCAGAAGTGTAACAAAACAAGGAAGTTAAAGGTTAATGTACCTGCCAGCAAAGTTTCTGCATCCCCTGTGGTGTCAGGCGTCAAATCATCTTCTGATAATTTTTCCAACAGCCCTACTAGTTCATCTAGTCCTTCATAAATAGCTTTAACAGCTATTGATCGTGTACTTAAGCGTGTTTCAAACTCCCTCTTCACTGTGATTGGCACAACTGATTTTAATTCTTCAGAGAAAAACAAATATATACTTTCATCTGTTCCAAAAAATGTGATAACAACTGGATCCTGTTTAGCTGAGTGTACTCCTGCTAAGTTTAAGCTATGGTTGTCACAGTTGACGAACAATGCTCTGTGATTTCTGGCACATATTCGCCGTTGAAGGCTGTATATATGCCCACTCATTACAGCAGCATTGTCATAACATTGTGACCGACAGTCGGCTAGAGGTATGTTATCAGATTCCATTTTCTTTACGATAACTCTTTCAAGGCTTGGTGTGTCTTTTGGAATGTATCTGAACAAAACCTAAAAATGATTCTTTGATGGTTCCTTTTTTTTTAGTTTGAAAATCCACATCCACAAATCTGATGACTTGAGAAAGCTGTTCCCGGTGTCCTAGATCGGGTGTTGAGTCAAGTAAAATACCGTAGTACTTGTTTTTTTCTGATTTCACTCAACGGCTGCTTCCTTACAGTCGATGCAAGTATGTGGATAAATTCATTTTGGATTTCCGGTGATAAATAATATACTGAACCTGGATTTTCTCGGGCATGTTGTAGGTGTTTTTCTAACAGTGGATCATACTGAGCAACGAGTTTGATCAAAGAGAGAAAGTTTCTAACATTTTTATCCTCGTCCTTATGCAAATGTTCCTCATGGCCACGCAGTGCCAAATTTTGTGAAACTAGAAACTTAATACAGGTAAGTATTCTGTTCCAAATATTGCGCCAACGTTGTTTTCCCAATTGAATTTGAGCTTGGACCTGGACATCAATTCCAGTTTTATCAATTATCCTCCGCCCGGCTTCTTCCATGTAGTAAAAGCTCTGCGGTAGCCGAGAGTGTCTTCATGAGACTGAAGTTTTTCTGGCTTTCTCCATTTGTTGAAACCATTGGTTAACTCAAATGAAGATCGTGAGTTTGAACTTGATGATTTAAATAATAGATAATAGATTGGTGACCATAATAGCCACGAGCGATTTACTTATTCTCCATTTGCTAGTCGGCCTTTGAACCATGACGCAGTAATCGAACATCCTACATTGTTGATGTGTCATTTGTTTATTAGTAGAATGGCGCCCGTAATGCTCAATGGGGGCGCCAAAATAATGATTGCCAACTGGTTTGTAATGAAGATATTTGTGGAGCTCCAAAATTCAATCTTGCAAACGTATTTGGGATACATTAGTTTACATCAAAATAAAATTAAATAATTAGTTTTAATACTCATTTTGGCGCCCTCTAACGTGGCGCCCGGGGACATATGTCCCTCCACCTGCCCCCCCAACCCCACAGCTACGCTGTCAAATCTTGATTTTCGTCAATAACTTGAGAACAATCGTCGAAATCCGAAACCAATAAAAAAACTTAGAAATGATGTTCACACTAATCAATGTGAATCCAATTAACTAATTCTAGACACTCTAGTCCTATTTTATGAATAATAATTGTAAAGTTTAAATATTCACAACAATTAGAAAATAATTAGATATAAAACACTAGTAGGCCTATAAAGAATAAAAGATCCTTTAACATAGCGAGTAGTAGAGAGAGAGAGAGAGAGAGAGAGAGATAGAGAGAGAGAGAGAGAGGTGCTGATATCATTGTTTGGAAAGTGTACTCCACTTCATAAAGACTTTAGGTAATAAGCAACAATCCAGTGTCCCTTCCCTTCTAGGTCTTTTAACAACATAAGCAGCTTCGGGGTTGACGAAAACCGAAAACCATTTTTTTTTTCTGAAAAAAAATGACGAAAAACGAAACATGAAATCTATTTTTTTTTTAAAGGTTCGAATGTATTAATTTGGTAATCTTCTTAACGGTTTGACCTAATTTGGGAATAGCCTTTCTTGTAGAGGAGACACAGGTAGGCTTATATTATAACTATCCACTTGACATGTAACATTTTGCAGCTTGCTTTTACAATATTCCTGTGATGTAGCGAGAGACCATAGAGACCACACACACATAGGCTACGTAAAACTTGTTTGCTCTTTATAGCCTACACACAGTTCGTTCCTTGACGGTTTTTTTATTTATAAATAGGGCACCTTGACAGATGTCTCTCCGGTATTCATGGGTTAAATGAACACACTGTGGTTTTAACGTTCTATTAATTGCTGTTGTCTTTTTTTATTTAATACCAGATAGTTAAATGTGCTCATAACATAACACGTTTATGTTGATTTCAATAAGACATTTATAAACCATCTTTGATCAAACAGTATACAGTATTGGTAAGTTTATATACGGTAACTCACGAATATTTTCTTGTGTGTGTAATCTATACATAGTAACACTAACTTTATACAGATTTATTTTTATGCTATCTTTTTCAAGGTTTCAAATATTTTGGTAAATTACAATTGGTTTTAATAGTACAAAAGGCACTATCCATGTTTCTTTTAATCTACAGTGAAGATTAACTTAGGCATAGTGACCATAACATAAAGTAGGCCTATATTTATTTCACAGTACGAAAGTAGTAGATCTATGGCGCTGTGAATACAGGAGTTTTTTTTCGTCATTTTAAAAAGATTAACATTGGTTTATATATTATGTCATTACTATCGGGTGGCAAATGAACAGAAACAAAACCTCTTCCGTTACCAGACACACCTATCTATAAGCACATCTAGTCTAAGATGAAGTCATCTAGTCTACACACATTAAAAAAAGGTCTGGCAATCTTTCCTTCCCACTAACATAAAAGTCATGTAAACAGACACGAGTACAGCTCAACAAGGGCCTTTCTGTTCTATTTTTAGAAACATATCCTTCAAGCCAATTCGCTTTTTGTAAGCGCCATTGTGGCTGTGCTAGAACTAAATAAAAAAAATACTTTTCTCAGTGCCATTTAGTCTAGGTGTTGAAGACTTTGGCACTTAAGTGACCATTTGTCATGGGGTAAAGATTAATGTTAGGTTGTTTTTTTTTATAAACTTAAGCGTTTACTGTTTGGCTTCAAGCTTGATACAAAGTTTCTTCCGGTTTATGATTTATTGATGCTCGTCTAGTAGTAGCCTAATACAACATACAACGCAGTGAAAAACAAAAAAAAATTCTAGTCTTCTCTTACTGTCTGAATGGCTATAAGGAATGAATCGGCTGCTTGAAGAACCAATAACCTTCACCTCATTTCAAACTCTTAGCAGATAGACCAAACTTTAAACCATGGATACGCGTAAGACGCAATTAAGCTATCGTCTGCATGAAAGGAAAGTCTGTAACTATAAGATTTTAAAAAAGGCGTAAAGAAAAAGAAACTTGATTTTATGTCTTGAGTTTCTAGTTCTAAATGTGTATTATCAATACTTTGCTTTGTAACCATTTAGATCTAGGCTATGTTGTAGGTACCTATATAGATGTAGATCTAAATTTGTTTAAAGGATGTCAACAGTTTTAATTATGTTTAACCAAGCGACAATAAATAAATCTTGCTTCCGACATACACACATTTACAAACACACACACACTAGACTAGCCTAAGTTATATTTCTGGACTTTCTCCTTATGTAACCCTTGATGTTTCCGGCACGTTTGCGACTTCATATTATTTATCACCCATAGCTTTCATTTTTTTTTACCATAAGTTTCTCCCTGGATTCCAACATTGATTTATTATGTCTTCAACTTCACACACTTTCTTTGCACTTTTATGTTTGTATCACATTCCTTTATCTAGATTTGTTTCTATCTACCTGTCTTTCTCTTCCTTTTTCTTCACTCCCTCTCTCTCTCTCTCTCTTTCAACATCTTTCTTTCTCTCTCTCTCCCACTCCTTTTCTCTCTTTGTCTCTCTCTTTCTCTCTCTCTCTTTCTCTTGTTTCTTTCTGTCGGATTTCCCGGTCAACTTGGAAAAGTTCAAATGAGATTCAAGAAGGTTGCTAAATAAGGTTGTGTTATATATTTTAAATTTCTAAAAGAAGTGTGTCATATTTTGGTTGAAAGATTTAGAATTGAAAAGAAAAAAGACATATAAACATATGCCTTAAATATATGTAGATCAAGACTAACAAACTTGCGTACACTAAACTCAGTGTTGTCCTGCTTCCTTCTGTTTCCATAACCAATTAAATCTATTATTGATAAAGGTGTGTTATTGAAAAGCCCTTTTTGTATTTGAATGATATTTGCACAATATAAAAGTAATAAATAACTGCTTTGTGACAGTTAGTAGCTGAATTTGAAATCTTCTTTTCTGCCTTCACTTCACTTGTCTATTGGTGTTGTTCTCCGTTACAATATAACTTCACCTGTCAATTGGTGTTGTTCTCCGCTACAATATAACTTCACTTGTCTATTGCTGATGTTCTCCATTACAAATCTTCTACATCAAATTTTGACCCTCTACCATGCAAACCATCGCTTTGGGAACAGGACTATATACTTTTCCTGGTCGACGATACAATAGTAACTTGAGTATTTCTAAAAATATTTTATAATTTCCTTTTTTCTTTTTCTCAACTGTGCTTGGACACTCTTGTCTATACTAGTACCAACGCCAGGGTAAACAATCAGTCAAGAAACTTACTCCGGGACAATCTTCTTAAACAGCCATCATCCATACGTCACCTTCTTCTTAAACATCCATCATCCATGCGTCAATTCTTAAACAGCCATCATCCATACGTCACTTCTTAAACATCCATCATCCATACGTCACTTCTTAAGCAGTCATCATACATATGTCACTTCTTAAAAATTTATCATTCATAAGTCACTTATTAAACATCCATCATCCATACGTCACTTCTTAAACATCCATCATCCATACGTCACTTCTTAAACAGCCATCATCCATACGTCACCTTCTTCTTAAACAGCCATCATCTAGACATCACTTCTTAAAAATCCATCATCCATATGTCACTTCTTAAACAGATATCACCCAAGCGTCATTTCTTAAACATCCATCATCCATACGTCACCTTCTTTCTTCTTAAACAGCAATCATCCATACGTCACCTTCTTCTTAAATAGCCATCATCTAGACGTCACTTCTTAATCATCCATCATCCATATGTCACTTCTTAAACAGCTATCATCCAAGCGTCATTTCTTAAACAGCCATCATCCATACGTCACTTCTTAAACATCAATCATCCATACGTCACCTTCATCTTAAAGAGTCATCATCCATAGGTCCTTTCTCCTTAAACAGACATCATTCATACGTCACTTCTTAAACAGCCATCATCCATACGTCACTTCTAAAACAGCCATCATCCATAGGTCACCTTCTTCTTAAACAGCCATGATCCATACTTCATTTCTTAAACAGCCATCATCCATACGTCACTTCTTAAACAGCCATCACCCATACGTCAATACTTATACATCCATCATCCATACGTCACTTCTTAAACATTCATCATCCACACTTCATTTCTTAAACAGCCATCATCCATACGTCATCTTCATCTTAAAGAGCCATCATCCATAGGTCCTTTCTCCTTAAACAGACATCGTTTATACGTCACTTCTTAAACAGCCATCATCCATACGTCACTTATTAAATAGCCAGCATTCATAGGTCACCTCCTTCTTAAACAGCCATGATCTATACTTCATTTCTTTAACAGCCAACATCCTTACGTCACTTCTTAAACAGCCATCATCCATACGTCATTACTTATACATCCATCATCCATACGTCACTTCTTAAACAGCCATCATCCAAACTTCACCTTCATCTTAAAGAGCCATCATCCATAGGTCCTTTCTCCTTTAACAACTATCATTTATACGTCACTTCTTAAACAGCCATCATCCATACGTCACTTCTTAAAAAGCCATCATCCATAGGTCACCTCCTTCTTAAACAGCCATGATCCATACTTCAGTTCTTAAACAGGCATCATCCATACGTCACCGTCTTCTTAAACAGCCATCATCCATACGTCACCGTCTTCTTAAATAGCCATCATCCAAACTTCACCTTCATCTTAAAGAGCCATCATCCATAGGTCCTTTCTCCTTTAACAGCTATCATTTATACGTCACTTCTTAAACAGCCATCATCCATACGTCACTTCTTAAACAGCCATCATCCATAGGTCACCTTCTTCTTAAACAGCCATGATCCATATTTCAATTCTTAAACAGGCATCATCCATACGTCACCTTCTCCTTAAACAGCCATCATCCATACGTCACCTTCTCCGTAAACAGCCATCATCCATACGTCAACTTCTTCTTAAACAGCCATCATCCATACGTCACCTTCTTCTTAAACAGCTATCATCCATACGCTGGATCAACAATAAAAGGGTTTGCATTGTGTAACCTATTTGTAATACTGTCTCACCTTGCAGTGACCAAGTCATGTCCCGTTCAATATAACTCGGATCTACGACGGAGGATGCCCCCATGTGTAATTTAGTCCACCATTAGCTTACACGTTTTGCCAGCTTAAAGGTCCTTTAAATACGGGAGTGTTTTGCGTGCACCAGGTGTGGCCAACCCAATGCTATCTTCTTTGCGATTAAAATAATAATAAGGGGAGATAATCTAGGTGTTTGTTTTTTTTTGGCTCGTTATGGTATGCCCGTGGCTTGTTCTACCACGTGATTACCAGGTTGAACATCAACAAAGCAGTTTAAAATGTTTAATATGTTCTGTCCTGTGGCATGTGTATATATTTTATCTGTTTTTGCCGTTGTGAAGGCTACTTAAAATGCGATCTCTTTACACTTATATATATTTTATATATAAGCCCACATTAGGCTATTTCCAACCTTTTCTTTAACTTATTATACAGACAAGTTACTGGATGTAAGGACTCAAAAAACAAAAATTTCAAGTCAATTATATAAGCTACCGAGACCCAAAATGCATAGTGACGGAAGATGATCATAATGTATAGTTTTGGCTCAGAAGTGTGTACGGAATAATAAATGTACACATGGCATGTGTGATTGTGTGTGTATATATGTCTGTGTGTGATTGTATGTACTTTTATTGAAAACAAAATATAAGAAAAAGATAGTCAAATAGCACAAGCCAATCTCTCTTTGTAATTTGGATGTAAGGGGTAATCATTATAAAGGTTTTCCACCTTGTATTATCTGTATATATATATATATATATTATATATATATATAATGTATATATATATATGTATACCGTAATCAGTTTTAATCTGTTCGACACAGCGCCTGGGGCTAAACCAAAAAACAAAAATCAATTATTTCTATATCAGCCAATAGAATCAGGGCCTGGTTAATAAGCGTCTCACCTATTCTAGTAAATTTATCGAGATGCAGGTGTCAGGTGTTGGTCGTACCTTATAACTTACAACCATTCAGCTTGACTTAATAGAATAAATGTGGATATATTATTTACTAGGTACGTGTCAATAGACTATTGTGTGAACAGACCCTAAGGCTGCATGCACTCCTATCAGCTTAGATCTATCAGATTCTTAGCATTAAACGAACACATTTTTAGTCGAGGAAATTAAAACAAAAGACGATGCTGTGTGTTTTAGTGTCTCAACTTATCTCGCTATCAATTTGGCTTTTTTTTTTGTTGTCATCAATTTATAGCATTGTTTCTTTCAATCTATCTCGTCGTTTCTCTCCATTGACTGCGATATAAATTTAAATTTATTTTGATGTTTCTGTCAAAATATAGATCTATTTCTGTTTCTCTCCCTTATCTCACTGTAAATGTAGATTTACTTCGCTGTATCTTTGAAATCATGTTGCGTTTCCTTTAATTTATGAAAGTTTCTATCCATTTAAACCATTTATCTCCTTGCTACGCTACATTTAACGTGCTGTTTCTAACAATTTATCTTTTGTTTCCATTTATTTAGCCAGATTTTTCTAACAATTTATCTAATTAAATTGTTTCATCTTTTGTTATTCTTTTTTTTTCTCCGGTATCTGTATCAATTGTTTTTATTAGCAAAACATTTAAATTCCCGCTGAAATGTATCCCTGGTGGTAGCGGCTGTGTCCCAAGTCCCAATTATAATATATTTTAAAAAAAAAGGGAAAATTGATGTGGGGGAGGGGGGAGAGCTCATCAATCTCCATGTCCCACGACTCATGCACTAGCTGAAGAAGTGAGTAAAGTAATATTTTTTTGTTAAAGTATGTGGGCGTGTAGCCATTTTACTGGTTTGCTATTTATAACTCGACACACCCCTCAAGGCTGTATTTGTTCAATGTATTGTAAATATGACTGTGGAGCCCTTCCTTTCCCACCACAAAAATCAATCATTGTGTTACAGCAGCCACTTTACACAGCAAGGTTTGTCTTTGTCATATTTTAGAATTGGCCTTATTTAAAATGTTCATTATACTGAAGACGTTTCATCATTATCATCAGACCACGTGACATTCGTCTTGGGGGTGCTACGGCGGTGCGCGTAACTAGATTTCTCCATTCGTTCCGGTCAGAAGCCATTTGCAGAAGCGTATCAAGAGGTAGTGCGGTCCATCCTTTCAGGTTGTCCAACCATTTCTTTTTATGGCGAACTTTTCTGCGAGCACCTTGTAGGATGGTTTTGACCAAGGAGTCAGGCCATACAGTATGACCAAACCATCTGAGCTTTCGTCATTTTACAGTTGAAAGAAGTGCCTCCTACTTTAGACGTTTGGCCAATTGAAGATTGGATTCAGAACTTTAGGGGAATATGGCTCAAGTTAAACAGGAAACGTTGCTTACAAAATAGGTCAATACCTTTTTGATCTAATTTGTCTGGCAAACCAAATGATCCGTGTTCGAATCCTGATGAAGGCTTAGATTTGTTCTGGAGGGTGCCCCCCTCCCCGAGTCTACATAGCTCTGATGAGTACTTGACGTTAGTTTGATTTACGTAAGGCGGCTGAGCAATGCGCTGACCATGCAATACCCCAGAGAAGTTCACACGTTTCCGGGCCCACGGCATACAAAGGGATTGTGTGTCCAGTCGTTTTGTGAATCGCTTATCATTAACAGTCTAAATATTATGACTGATTGCTAGATTATTTTATTTTTTAGCTTTCATCAGTAATAAATATTTGTATGTATATTTTGGCTTAGGCAAAAGACGGTGTAAACATTGATTGCCTTGATCATGGCGCTTCACTGATTGGTGATTTTCTGAATGGCACTACTGGCTCTTCACAATCGAAAGCTATGCCGTTTCAAAACCGTCCGGTTCGTACTGTTTGCTGTACCTGCAATCTGGCTGATGACCATGATGTGGGCGATGTATTGGACACAAGGAATTCAAACCATCAAACAAGCAGAGAGTCCAGAACATCATGTTGGGCAGACCAGCAGCGCTCAGATGCCGACAGAGCCTAGAACTGAGGAGGCACTCGTGAACGAGGAGGAACTGGCCCAGATGGCGCCGGATGCCGATTCAAGATTTGGCGGGATTCCTTCAGATGAAAAACACTCTAAGGGTCATCACAAAAGTGAAAAGCTGATTCAGGTAAATATAAACAGAAGTATTTTTTAAAAACAATTGTTAGTTGAATCTTGTCTTGTTTATTTTTTATTAAAGTTATGTGAAAATAGAAATAAGTTGAAAATCTATATCGTCTTAAGCTGGCATTTTATGTCACAACCTAGGTCAGATTATTTTGAAATATCTATAACATATGTCACCTTAAACTTACTTGTTTCTTTTTCGAACCGAATTATTATTCCTGCATAAGTAGAATCATTTTGTGTAGTAATATTTTTAATATATGAAAAGTGTGTAAGATTTCATGTCAGTTACTTTACTTAAAGTAAGATTTCATGTCAGTTACTTTACTTAAAGTAAGATTTCATGTCAGGTACTTTACTTAAAGTAAGATTTCATGTCAGTTGCTTTACTTAAAGTAAGATTTCATGTCAGTTGCTTTACTTAAAGTAAGATTTCATGTCAGTTACTTTACTTAAAGTAAGATTTTCATGTCAGTTACTTTACTTAAAATAAGATTTCATGTCAGTTACTTTACTTAAAGTAAGATTTCATGTCAGTTACTTTACTTAAAGTAAGATTTCATGTCAGTTACCTTACTTAAAGTAAGATTTCATGTCAGTTACCTTACTTAAAGTAAGACTTCATGTCAGTTTCTTTACTTAAAGTAAGATTTCATGTCAGTTACTTTACTTAAAGTAAGATTTCATGTCAGTTACTTTACTTAAAGTAAGATTTCATGTCAGTTACTTTACTTAAAGTAAGATTTCATGTCAGTTTCTTTACTTAAAGTAAGATTTCATGTAAGTTACTTTACTTAAAGTAAGATTTCATGTAAGTTACTTTACTTAAAGTAAGATTTCATGTCAGTTACTTTACTTAAAGTAAGATTTCATGTAAGTTACTTTACTTAAAGTAAGATTTCATGTAAGTTACTTTACTTAAAGTAAGATGGCATGTAAGTTACTTTACTTAAAGTAAGATTTCATGTCAGTTACTTTACTTAAAGTAAGATTGCATGTAAGTTACTTTACTTAAAGTAAGATTGCATGTAAGTTACTTTACTTAAAGTAAGATTTCATGTAAGTTACTTTACTTAAAATAAGATTTCATGTCAGTTACTTTACTTAAAGGAGGGCACGGTGGCCGTGCGGCTGCGCGTTCGGCTGGCGGTCCGAAGGTGTGGGCTAGGATTTTTTCCCGGTTCTGGAGGGTGTCCCCGAGTCTACACAGTTCTGATGGGTATCTGACCTTAGTTGGGGTATAGTAAAGGCGGCTGTGCATAGTGCTGGCCACACAATCACCTAGTATGTCGAAACTGGTGAACGCTGCTTCACTGGACTTATGGATCAATTTGGTCCGACAAGTAATTTACTTACTTACTACTTTACTTAAAGGCTACTGAAAGCATCAAAACATGTGGGTTAGTATAACAATAAGCAGTTCACAAAAAAAAACAGTTTGAGAAACGCTGTTCTCGAGCTTTGATAACTACAGGGATACCTTGATTGCATCTGTCATCTCCGTAAACCATTAACTGTTGTTGTCGTTTGCAGGAGTTAGATGCAGATACCTATGGAGAAATATCAGATGACAAGCGCCAATACCAAAATATGTTTGATATGAATGCGTTACAGCCAGACGTCCAGGATATTCAAATGGAGGTAAACATAAATCTAGATGACACTGGCGTAGGGTTTCGATGGTCTTGTGTTGATTCCAACAGTCTAGGACCTATATAAGTCACACCTACATATACACCCAAAGCTTAATAGCACAAATCCCTACAAGGGAGACAATTTATTTTTCTTAAATTAATATTACTCTTGTACAATGTTTTTATGTAAAAACAACAACATTCAAACCGCATCTAGTTTAAAATTGGAATAATTAATGGCCAAGGGGATAGTCATTAGGTAAAGGAGGAATACCATTCTCGAAATTTAAAAAAAAAGGAATTATTTTATTCTACAATTTTTTACATAACTTGTTACTATTCAATTTTATAGAACTACGCAGATATAATGTCAAGAACAAAGATTGATATGCCAGTGCCATACGATTCTTCGGTGGACCATTATGAAGTAATACCAAACAAGCAGCGTTTCAATGGTAACAGAAAGGTTATAAAACCAGGTGTACGTTTTGACCACCCAAAAGAAGGTAATTTATTTCATTGTTTTCAATTGATTTCAAAATCTATAGATTTTAACTCCGTATTTCATGCAATATGAAAGAATGTGTTTACTTACATAATCGTATTACGCATATAATAATATAATGGCTAGCGAAGCAGCAGTTTCGTTTCCATGACAACTGCACACAGGAGGCATTGTGTGGCCAAAACAATAGGCTACCATTTTTTGTCCTGGTGAAAAACACTAACCTGGATTCAAACCCGAAACCTTAATTTGGTATGACAATTCGAACGTGCTGCTTACAGACCACTGTGTCTCATAACTCATATAATGGGATTCTTTAAAATATAGTTTTTGAATGAACATTCATTACATATTTAGTGTTTAAGTAAAGATTATTGTAATGTGTCTATTAGGGCGTCCCAAAAAAATGACGTTTTGAAATGTTGATGTCTCACCCCACAGAATATGTCTGTATGGTAACAGTAGTTAACCTGCGAAGTTTCAGCTCATTTGGACAATGTTTAGAGGTTCCCCCAAGAGGCTTAAAGTTCCAGATTTTGGTGTAAAATCATTCGCGGTCAAATCTAATACAGCGTTAATGTTGCATTGTATGCGAAACTGATATATTAAGTAACAAATTGTAATTAGTATTGTTTATAATATTAAATGAAACAAAATATATAAATCTTGAATGGTCTATATTTTTAAATTTGAAATTTAAGTAAAAAATTATGAAAAACAAAGTTTTATTCATTTTGTCAAGTTAATTCTTGAAAGAATGTCAATCTGCTTGAAAAATAATAATAAGCAATGCAAATTAAGCATTCCTAATATTTATCTTGTACTTTGTACTGTAGGGTAGACAAAAATTTTAAAAAGTTCTTCAAATTTAAATTTTAGCCAGCGGTTTACGATTACACTCTGCAAAATTTTTCCGATGTTTGTCAACCACTTGGAGCAAAAATTGTTTTTGTTCTTCGTCCTTGGTGATACTGTCTTTTGAAATTTTGTATCAATGCTACACCTCGCTCTGCAGAGTCATTGATACAAGCCAGATTCTTTACAAAATCTGCTGCAACTTTAAAAGATGGTGTATCTGACCATGCTTCAACAGGAACATCTAGAAAACTGGCATCAATGTTGGATGTTTCAAAAAATGTGGTAGAAGCACGCAAATCAACAACACTTTTTGGTAGTGTTTTTATGAGATGCGGTCCACGTTCTGATTGCATTGTCCGAACAAGGCCAGTTTTTTCTTTGTCCGACAAAAGGGTTGAAAATAACGCAAACGTCGACAGTTCCGGACTCAAGTACCACGAGTGACGCACCACCATTTTCAATCCAGTCGATCGAAGAACAGCATCATCATATTCGTATAAACGCTGTATCAACAAGATATCATTCACAGGTGCATCTGCGGTGAGCCTGCATGAAAACCATGATTGAAGATAAACACCTATGGTAAACCGATTAAAGCGCTGAATACCTTGTAATTCTAGAGCTGTTAACTGAAAGATAGTTTCGTTGCCTGCAAACAATAGTTCGATTTTCAATGCATAGATTGCTTTCGCCATCCACCTTGCCCTATGTAGAGTACAAGGTCTGCGAATGCTGACATCAACCCCCAACCCAGCCATTTGTGCAGCAAGCAGAAGAAATTCCAAATAATCATCACGTGAATGACTGACCTCAAGTTGACATTTGATAAATTCTTTAATCGAATCGGACACGATTATCAAAGGGGCGGATCTGGCTTCGGGTGTGTGGTTTAATTCTGGCCATTTTTCTCGAAACCTCTTAAAAAACAAAATCTCTGGTCCAGTGGATGGTCCAAGACAAACATTGAATGCATCGGAAAGGAGTACTTCCAACATGTGATGACGGCATACCATCCATAATAGATTACGTCCCAGGGCTACTTCTAACAGAGTGCAAGCTCCATTGAGTCTTCCAGTATTGGAAGCCGTAGTGTCGAAGCACATGCCGATGACCATAGATTCGCACTTCCTCCACGATTTGATATGTTCATATACTGCATCAGCAGCTGCCCGTCCTGACCCGGACCCGGATGCTAACTTGGGAACACCAAAAAGCTTTGTAGTGCCATCAACAAGTGATGAGAGCAGGACAGGTAATCGATCGACGTTGTTGACCTCTCCGGTAACATCGGGCAATAGCTTACCATCCCAATGAACAATTGATTTTGAGGGAATATAGTCTTCTTTTATACGTGCTGCAGCTTGTTGACGACGAAGCTTGCGATGACGATGCATTGTGCTCTTGGAAAATACTGTGTCAGATGTCGGAACACCAGCTTCGTTGAATGCGGATGCAAGTATCATTGTAGATTTTCTAATACTGGTGTTCGTTCTGTCCAGCACTGCAGCAACTTTTGGTGATATGATGCTTCGTCTGCAATGTTGTGTTGCAGAATTTGTTTTGCTTGAGGATGCTGATTGGATGACAAATTCTTCATCAGGTTCTGCATCGTCACTGGAATCCCGACAAATGGATGATGTCATTGAATGTGTGTCTGTGTCACTGTCAGAACCACCTACATCCAGTTGCTGTTCTATGTCTACTGCTGACTCTACACTTGAACCTGATGGTAACCCATTGTGACGGCACTTTGATGTAGCATCTTTTGCTGCATCACCAACATCCCTGATAAATTGTTTCTGACGCTCAGCAACTCGTTTTTCTTTAGCAGCAAGCTTTTTGTCCACAGATCCAATTGATCTTGTTCTTAATTCTCGTTGCAACTTCAAAAACTGCTTAGTTTAAAACAATCAAATCTTCAAAAAATATGCACAAGTTTTGCACATTAGGTATTTTATGTTTTCTCGCATTTATTACATTTGCATTTTCTAATTAAGAATCACACAATTTCAACTCTAGTTAATGGTAGCAATGATGTAAATATAAGTATATTTAAACTACATTTTATTCATATATGGCATGCAAAAACTGCAAGTTATTTGAGCCACGATTCGTCTGGATTTTTATGTTGGCCTAATACTCAAATTTTAAAAGCTCTTGGGGGACCTCTAAATGTTGTTCAAATGAGCTACAACTTCACCAATTCACTCATTGTACCCAAGAGACACATTTCAGGGGGTGAGACACCAAAGATTTAAAAAAAATATTTTTTTTAGCATTTCTGGGACGCCCTAGTGTCTATTGCTACATTTGAGATTATTGTTTTTATTGGTACATTTGAGCGATTTGTGTCTATTGCTACATTTGAGCTTATTGTATTGTGTCTATTGGTACATTTGCTACTACAGGTGAAGACGGGCATCCAGTGGTTATTGTTCCAGGGCAGCTCGGTGATATGGAGCGCCAGAAGTTTGAAGAAGGCTGGAAAAACCACGAATACAATGAATATGCCAGCTTGCAAATTTCAACGCAAAGAAAAATACCAGACTTTAGAAATAACCAGTATGTCATATTTTCTTCCTCTCCCCCCATGCCCGTTTTCCGTTTCTTGTTACTGGTTGTTATTGTTTTTAAATACACCAGGTATATAATATGGGCAGTGGCGTAGTAATGTTTGCAAGGTATGGGGGAAACTAGTGCAGGGTAGGGAACAGTTAGTGCAAGGTAGGAAGCAAAAAGTACAAGCTGGGGGTAGAATATTGAATGTAGATGGTAGGGGGGGGGGCAGCAATGAGTGCAAGATGAGGTGAGGGCAAATAGTGTAAGGTAGGGAGGGGCATATTGCTACTTCCTCTTGCCATCTTTGGGGACACCATTGCTTAAAGATAATCAACAAGAAGTTTGAATTTTATTTTCATAACAGAATTCCATTAGCCTTAATGTAAGATGTGTATATCTACATTAAAATGACATGTTTAAAAATAGAAAACATTAACTCATTGAAAACTGTTTTGAAAAGAAACCTTTAAATTAAAAAAACTTTTTTGCTTGAATTAATCCCATTATTTAAAACTAAAGAATCTAAACTCTCGGACTACTAACTGCGTGTAACTTTAATGTTAGTTTTTATTTTATATCGTTCCTTCTTTCAGATGCAGGCAAAAGATCTACCCAAAGAATTTACCTAAAGCCAGCATCATTATTTGTTTTTACAATGAAGCTTGGTCTGTACTACTCCGTACCATTCACAGTGTTTTAACTAGGTCACCTTCTGATCTCATTGAGGAGATTATTTTAGTGGATGATTTTTCAGATATGGGTAAGATATTGTTGAGAAAATTAATTTGACTACAGCCCAGTCTACGCACTATAGCAACAAATAGCAAGGTGACAAGAGTCCATTGTCCTGTGCTTGACTGCCCCTAGTCACTAATTCAAGAGAGCCTGCAATAAGTCAAGTTGTCAAGAGAATACAGTATAAGTATAAGGCTTCTTGGTAATCTCTCCATCTGTAAAGGACTCCCTCCAAAATCAAAATATTTGCCATTAATATGACCTTTCGTAATATTATACCTACTAGTACTAGGCTATTTATATTCACCTACTGATATTTTAATGACATAAATTCTTCACATGCAGGGCCTTTGGTGAACTCACTAGAGAGGTATGTCGCACTTGTAGATAAGCTAAGATTTATACGTATGACCAAAAGGTCTGGCCTAGTCAGAGCCAGACTTGCTGGGGTCAAGGAAGCAAATGGACCAGTGTTACTATTTTTGGACTCTCATGTTGAGTGTGCTGAAGGTAAAAAGACTTTGCAAAACATTCATGGTGCAAAAACTAACATTAACCTAATTTAAAAATACTTTGAAAACTATTGTATTTGTTTGTTTTCATTTTTTTAAACTAATCTACATCTACAATAAAAAAATTTTTATTCGCTGAAATGATTCTGTAGGTTGGCTAGAACCCCTTCTTCATATTATTGCTGAGAATCCAAAAGCTGCAGTAACCCCAGAGATTGATGTCATTGATGATAAAACATTTGCTGTACATGCATCTGTGGGCAACATTGGTATTCTAGACTTCAAGTCATTTTCCTTTGACTGGACATTAATTACACCGAGACTTCAAAAGATGAGGAAATCTGAATCTGATCCAGTCATGTGAGATAATATTATCATTATCTTATGATTTTTTCTGATGGCGTTTCTGTAGATGTCTGTGAAAGTTGATATGTTTTTCTTTAATTCAATATCACAAATGTACATGTCATGTAACCAACGAGAATGGCTCTTAATAGGCTGTGACATCACATAGAGATAATAGATGCCTCTACCCCCCCCCCCCACTCCGCTTAGTTTTATTTGAAGTTTAATTTTTATTTTGTCGTGAATATCGATTTTATCCTGCTCTAATGTCCAACCAAGTAAGTTGGTTGATATTATCATCCTATTATCTAAGTTTATGTAAGTTGAAGTTTGCAGCACTGGCGATGATCAACTAAGATGTACATACCTTAGCAAATAACTTGAAAGAAGTACTGATTTCAACTGCAGAAGAGGTTACAGGAAGAAAACGAAGTAAGAACCAATGCTCTGTAGAAGGTGGAAATGCTGTTTCATCAATATAAAAGATTGGACAAACGGCTGAACTAGTGACAGTCGCTCAAGATAGGCAAAAATGGAGAGAGATCACTGCTGAGGTGTCCATTCGTTCCCCCCCCCCCTCCCCCCAACGACCACAACGGTCAAGGGATCAAGGATGATATAAGCTGAAGAAGCATTCAAAACTAAATCTAATGAGTTAAACTTCTTTAAAGCAAAATCAATTTTATTTCTGAAGGAGTTTAATGACCATTTATTTATAGATAAAAGCTGGGTTAGTGTGTTGCTAAAAAAAACAATAACTAACAGTCATTCCAAAGTGTTTTTATTATCTTTGTTACAAACTTTTATATCAGGTCACCCACCATGGCTGGAGGTCTGTTTGCTATAAGAAAAGATTTTTTTCTTGATATGGGCACCTATGATGTAGGCTTGGAATTGTGGGGCGGAGAAAACATTGAACTTTCACTCAAGGTATGTTACTTGAATAAATAAGAATAGTGCTTATTTTTCGAATGGAACGCATCGCAAAAGTGTTCCGGCACCTTTTTTCCATAGACTACTAATTTTATTGATTTTTCTTTATGACATGACGGACATAAATAGGAGTTCCGGTACCTTTTTATAGGAGTTCCAGTCCCTTTTTTTTAAGAAAAAAAGCACTGAATAAGACTGCTGTATTTTTTAAATGGACTTCTGTCAGACTAACAGGAATTCAGTTTTGACTTTTAGTAAGCACATAATGACATCAAGTATCAGTTGTTATTGTTTTTTTATTATCAATTGAACTGTGTGCAGAGTTGTAATGTTTACTTTACACTTGTAATTTGACAGCTGTGGATGTGTGGTGGTGGAATTATGATCCATCCATGTTCAAGAGTGGCTCATGTATTTAGAGATGCCTCCCCTTACCTGAAGGGAGACAAGAGTAATGTGTTGGTGAAGAATTCAGCACGTGTGGCACAGGTGTGGGCAGATGACTATAAACAGTTTTTTTTTAAAAGACCATATGATGAGGTAATCTCGATGTTTCCAATTATAACAAATCTCTCAGTCAGCACAGTTAGACAAATACCTACATTTTTTAGGGATGAATTCAAGTAGATTACATAAAACTATGAGAGTTAAAATAATCACAATATATGGACTAGTAGAGACAAGAAAAACTATTAAATTTTTTTTTTATACAAATTACGGTAAGCTTATAGTTTTTTTGTTTCAGTCAAAATTAATTTTGAAACATTTTTATCAGTTTATGTATATTCCATGCAAATATATAGGTTCAATGTTTAGTCAATAACAGATAAGATACAAATTAGAAAAAAAGTAAGAAAAAAAAAAGAACTAAGACCTTCTTAAAAGAATTATTCCAAAGCAATAGATAGACTATATATTGGGGGCATGGTGGCTGAGCAGCAGCGTCTTTGACTGGCGTTACAAAGGCTCTGGGTTCAAATACTGGTGAAGGCTAGGATTTGTTCCTGGGACATGAGGGTGTCCCTGAGTCAACCCAAATCTGATGGGTACATGACATTGGTTGGGGTAAAGTAAAAGCGGCTGGGCATTATGCTGGCCACACATTCCCTAGTATGCTGTGGCCGCAGAAACTGGCCCAATAATTAATTTGGTCTGCAGGGTACTTTACTTTAATAGATATATATTAATTAGATTCAAACTGAATGGACTGGTTAGCCTACAAAAAATGATAACACTTAGGGACTTCTTGGATACCTTAACAAGATGATTAAATACTAGTTTATTGCCAGTTTAAATTTTTTTTCAAATATAATTACTCATTTATTTATTATCTAAAGTGATCAAAATACTGACATTTTATTTTCTTCAAATCTGATTTCAGGAAAAGTATGGCAGTGTTCAAGAAAGAGTTGATTTACGAGCAAAACTTAAGTGTCATAACTTTGGCTGGTATTTAGACCATGTTTATCCTGAGATGTATATAAAGGGATCAGGAAAATATCTAGGCAAAGTAAGCTTTACAAATTACTTTTACACTGTATAAGGTTAGGGTACTGAGGAGTTTTTACTCTAATAAATAGTGTCTTCAATTATCTCCCTTGATTTTTTTTATAAATTCCAAGATATACTAAAATCACTGACATGACAATGTGGGATTATACTATTTTAGAATCTACAAAATAATTTTGTTAAATACTGTGAAGTCTTTGAGTGCTTTAAGCCAGGTAATGTCCATTTAGTGGAGCCCAGCTTGAAAGCAGAAGCTGGTGAAGTGGAGGAGGCAACTCTTGGCATGAAGATGGTCATAAGCAAACATTGTCAAGGAGTGGATTTAGGGCCAGCTTGTCCTTATAAGTAATATAGGCGGCTGCCTAAGGCAAATAATTTTTGGGGGCGCATAATTGTGGATGTCATTTTCTTTGGCGATTTAAAAAAAAACAACTAAATGTGAACTGGTGACCAGTTTACGTTGTATTTTTGTTTTTTTTACTATACCAGTCTACGGTGTATGATTGTGTTTTTTTGCTATATTTTCTTTGTTAATTACTAAATTCTGTACCAAAACTTATCCGTTTTAGGTAAATAACTTTGTTAACGATTATTGTTGGGGAAGATGGTTATTAGTAATTAGTAGGAAAGGTACTGTAGTTTGTATATATATATAGTTTAGTTTAGTAGATTGTTTATATATTTAGAGGTCTTCGTTTTACTTATAATATGAAGCACACTTTTAACATTTTTTTAACTAATTATTTTTGAGCGCCTGGTCAAGTTGCTTGAATCTGATTAGCCGTGGTTAAATGATTAGGATTGGTCTGTATTTTAATCCTATTTGAATCGGATTGGTCAGTAATAGTTGTTGATTCGCCCTAGAGGGCTATTTAATTCCCTTCTGGTCAGTGTTTGGCCTTCTTATTGTGTGTGGCCCAGCTTTGCATCTCTTAAGAGTCCCGTAAGTTTTGAGTTATTATATAGTTCTATTACTTTCGTTGTTAAAATATGTATGATAAACGGTTGTTTGTTATCTTAACGTTAACAATTTGACAGGATGATTAGTTATTTTGTGTGAAGGGTAAGATAATTTGGGGATTTTCGAAGTACATTAAATGGACAGCGAACATACAAGGAGGCGGCCATTTTTTAATGGTCTATGTCCGTTGCATTGTGTTTAGTATATCTATATTATTATTGTTAACCTAATGTTTGCTTTTTTTTATTCTTATTAATTAGGTCGGATAAAACCTACCTTGTTGGTCTCTGGTTATATATTATTCTTAAGTTAGAGGTTGTAGATTGCTAGATCCCTTGTGTAGGCCTATATTTAGTCTCTTGTTATATGTTGGTCTATGTCCGTTGCATTGTGTTTAGTATATCTATATTATTATTGTTAACCTAATGTTTGCTTTTTTTTATTCTTATTAATTAGGTCGGATAAAACCTACCTTGTTGGTCTCTGGTTATATATTATTCTTAAGTTAGAGGTTGTAGATTGCTAGATCCCTTGTGTAGGCCTATATTTAGTCTCTTGTTATATGTTGGTTTTAAGTTAGATGTTAGAAATTGCTAGGTCTCTTGTATATATTTATTCTCTTGTTTTATATTGTTTTAAGTTAGATGTTATAAACTGCTAGATCTGTTGTTATATTTTCTGGGTTAGATATTAGTGTGTTAAGTGATGAGAAGATTTAAATTATGATTTTGTAGTATGTGAATTAAGAGTTGGTAGAGATGGTGATTTATTTAGTTAGAAATGGCGTTGGTAGACGATAGATTTATTTAGTTGTTGTTGATATTGATGGTTAGGGCTTATTATAATTTGAATAAACTTGTTTGTGTATTATGAAAAATGTATTTGTTCACTTTATAGATACATTGTTGTGGTGTACGTTGTTTATGTTTGTTTATTTGTGGTTTGCTGTTCTGTGTTTAGCTTAGTAACTTTACTTTAGTATAGTTAGCTTATATAAATAGTGCCTTTAAGTTCAAGTGTAGTAGTCTTTAGTATTGGTTCATCCAGGTAGCTAATCCTACCTGCCTACCACAATATAGGTATGCACAGATATACCCGTCCCCTCCCCTTGTATATAAATGTAAATAGATGTAATATAATATGTAGATAGGTGATGGTGTTTTATAATTCAAAAACCCATACCTGCATTAACTCTACAAAATCAGTTAACTCCCCCCCTTACATAAATAAAGTTTTAGTGTTTAGTACGGTACTTCTGCGCGCTACTAGCATAGGTAGATGAATTACTAGATAATGAAAGGCAAAGGATATTTTATGTTGTCTTAGCAAATAGGAAAGTGTGCCCTAACACTACTCAGTTTCTCACCGCCGAAGTCTCTTTAATAAGCGCATGGGAATTTGTTTTTGCCTAGGGCGTCAAAAACCCTAGAGTGGATTGTTTCATCATGGATTTGCAAAGACTGGGTAAACCAATAGTTTAATGAATACAGAGTGACTGCACTAGTGGACAATAAACAGTAAGGTAGAGCAGCCTGAAATCACTCAGTTCTTTATTTGGCAGTGCCTGATTGGAGCCTATTGAAATTGTCTGAGCTATCAACATGAACAAGTATGTGCTCTGTAACTCCTTGAAGAAACTAAGTCTGGATATGTCTAGGAAGCAGCTTACAGAAGAACCTCAAGGACCTGATAGAATGTCTCTTGTGACACATTTCCTGGAGAAAAAGGAAGTGGCAGCCAATAAACCAGAATATACAAGGGATTCTAAACACAATTTAATCTAAACACATTGCAAGGACTACAATTGATTCATAAAACATTGCAGGGACTGCTAGTAATGTCTTTTCTCATTTCTCAGTTTAAATAGAGATACTTGATGGTATAAAGTTGTTGATATAAGATAACATTGCTTCCATCTCTGTTCATTTGTTATATTAATGACTTGAAACCTGATATTGTTACTTTTTTCCTAAAAACAAATATTCTTCACATTAACAGATTAGGAGCCAATCTGGAAAGTGTATAAGCAATGTGAGTTCCGATTTAAAGACACCATTAACTTTAACAGATTGTAGTCGAGCAGTAAGTATCAACATCACTTTTATGTACAGTGAAAAGATTAAATATTCTATTAAATTGCCTGGTCAGTTTTAGAACATTTTCAGACGCACTTATTGCAGAGTAGTTGGTCAAATGGTCAAACTAGCAAGACAAAACAATGAAGAAAGGTTAAAAACCTGTTAGTGCCAATGTCAAATTGTTTTATTTTTAGATCTTTTATATTAACTTCACAAAATTTTCTTTGTATTCAACCTAATCATGCAAAATGACCCACTTTCTACCATGCTGATGAGCTGAAACTTGGCACATGGAAAGGTTTCCTGTGATAACACATTCTTTCAATTTTTTAGCCACACGCCTATCAGTTTACAACTGTTTTTTTCATTACACTCTATGATTTGCATTTTTAAATCCTTATTGAATGAATTTTCAGATATCTGACATATATATGTGAATTTCCCTCGTTGGACTGTATATATATATAGCTAATCGAGTTTCCGTTTTTTTTTAATCCTTTATAGATCTATTTACTTAGATATTTGTATGCTACTTACTTTATAATTATAAGTTGATAAAAGCAAAATCTTAGGAAGGCTAATGCATAACGTATATAAAGGATTAGTAAAAAAAAATTCTAGGGGTTGTTTAATTACTCCATTGCTCATATAAAAACCTGTCTTTTAAATTACATGCTACATACTTGTATATAATTTTTGTTGCTTTACATTTAGTTGTTTCACAATAAGTTTTTTCAACTACATATATTTTTGAAAAATTACTTTTTTGGATAAAATTTAATCTAATTCTTGTTCTAAAATGCTTTGTTTTTTTTTATTATCAACAGTTGACATGGGAGTTAACTCGTATAAATGAAATCCGAGAGTCAACAGTCTGTTTAGACAAGCCAAAACAGAATGCATATCTCATGTCTCAGTCATGTAATTTAGAAAACTCTACACAGTCATTTCAATATTCAAAGGTATGAGCATTTCTGTTATTCCAACAGTTGTAAATAGAAAGTTTTCTGTAGAAGATTGCCTTGGTTATGTGGTAATTCTCCATAAGAAAGATTGCCTTGGTTATGTGGTAATTCTCCATAAGAAAGATTGCCTTGGTTATGTAATAATTCTCCATAAGAAAGATTGCCTTGGTTATGTGGTAATTCTCCATAATGAACAAATGCCCCCCACTCATTGTAGTTAATTAACTTGCAGTCAGGATGAACATATCATATTGCTTCCTATAAGACCTTGGCATGATCTTTTCATGCCCCTGTATAGTATATACTAGATTATAAGACTTTGGCATAATCTTGTCTTTTCATGCCCCTGTATTGAATATATTAGATTATAAGACCTTGGCATGATCTTGTCTTTTCATGCCCCTGTAATGAATATATTAGATTATAAGACCTTGGCATGATCTTGTCTTTTCATGCCCCTGTATTGAATAAATTAGATTATAAGACCTTGGCATGATCTTGTCTTTTCATACCCCTGTATTGAATATATTAGATTATAAGACCTTGGCATAATCTTGTCTTTTCATGCCCCTGTATTGAATATATTAGATTATAAGACCTTGGCATGATCTTGTCTTTTCATGCCCCTGTATTGAATACATTAGATTATAAGACCTTGGCATGATCTTGTCTTTTCATGCCCCTGTAATGAATATATTAGATAAGACCTTGGCATGATCTTGTCTTTTCATGCCCCTGTATTGAATAAATTAGATTATAAGACCTTGGCATGATCTTGTCTTTTCATGCCCCTGTATTGAATAAATTAGATTATAAGACCTTGGCATGATCTTGTCTTTTCATGCCCCTGTATTGAATAAATTAGATTATAAGACCTTGGCATGATCTTGTCTTTTCATGCCCCTGTATTGTATTTACTAGATTATAAGACCTTGTCAATTCATTCATGTCAATTAAATATATAAAATTGAATACTAATTTGACTTTATTATGTTGAGTATACATTTTGAAAAAAAATATTCTTCAATTACTTTTTTATCAATTTTTAGATTAGATTTTTGCATTACTTTTGCAAATACTTATAAATGCTATTTACTGTAATTATCATTTATTTTAATCAACTGGTGCTTAGGGCAATGAAAATGTAAAAGCATATTTCTAATACAAATATTTCAAATTGTTTGAATTTCATTAGGAAACTATCTACCATCCCACATATTTCAAATTGTTTGAATTTCATTAGGAAACTATCTACCATCTCACATATTTCAAATTGTTTGAATTTCATTAGGAAACTATCTACCATCTCACATATTTCAAATTGTTTGAATTTCATTAGGAAACTATCTACCATCTCACATATTTCAAATTGTTTGAATTTCATTAGGAAACTATCTACCATCCCACAACCAATACCTGCCTAACCGAATCTTCAGATGGACTTTCACTTACATTCCAGCCATGTAACTTTGAAGAAAAGCAACTGTGGACATGGCCAGCTAATCCTAACTATGTATCTACATCAGTAGAAAGCTGATAGTTATTAGTATAATTAAGTCGTTGAATAATGTTAAATATGCCAGTCATTGTCTAGAGTACATTCCCTTAGTATGGAACTTGTTACTGGTACATAAAACATTATTTTTACAATAAAAGACCAAATGATAAAATAATTAAATGATAGTAACAAACTATATTATTAATTATTCCTATTTAGTGAATGTTGCTCTTACACAATGTAATAATAATTAATTTGCTTATTAATTAAAATTGATGTGTTGATATGTTGAACTATATTCTGTCTAATTATGAAAAGATACCCTACTTCTCATATTAAGTGCCTTACTTAGGTCTCTAGTCATATATTTATGGTTGTGAGAGAAAAGTTTCAAGTTGATCACAGTGAAAGGCATTGGACAAAATGATTATTCTTGTTTTATTCCATGCCTAGGAAAATGTTAATAAAGTTCTGTTATCAATCTGAGTAGTAAGGAGTTTTTCTTATTATTTTACATATCAACAGAAATGAATTCAAATTAATAGCTCATTCAGTTTGCAACAAAGTCCAAGGTAACAAATGAAAAAAAAAAAATCTGATAGTTAACTGCCAGCAATATTTATTTTATTCAATTTATCATGTTAATCATTGCAATGTCTTTATAAATTATTCAAGGTGAGCCTTAGAAAATGCTAAGGAATTTATACCACAGTCAACCATTTTTAGCATCAGCAAACATAAAACAATGGAACCAATCAATTGACAGAATGATGTTTTCAAATGACAAAACAATACTATTTGTTCACAAGATTTGATAATCATAGAAAAATATAGATACACAATATTTGGACTAGAAAATTGGAAATTATTTTAGATTTGGAAGTTTTTGAAAATTGGCCTAAATTTATGGGTTTTTTTTCCCCTAAAAGAATTTTAATTTCCCTAGTTTTACTTTTTAAAATTATTTGTCATATCTTAGCCAGGGCAGTCTAACAGCAAATTTAAAGTGTTAACATTGGCTCAAAATTGGATCAATGTAAAGAGATGACTGGGGAGAAAATGTATTTTACCTGGTAGTAACATGAGGAACAAAATCAGATCAATAGTCTGACATCATTATACAAAACTAACTGATTCCAGTCTCTTATATACATCTGTGTGAACAATACCCTATTTATACACAATATGATCAAATGGAAAAATATATTTAGACGCATTTCAGATATTTATAAACATCTCTTGTAAAATGGAGTGCAGTTGAAACAAAATTGTGACACACAAACAAAATTCTAAATCTAATCTTCAACTTTACCCCCAAAAAATATTTCAATGGATTTGTTGTGCTGTGCAAATGTTATAAGTAGCTCTTCCAGGTCTGTCTCACTAAAACAAAAAATAGAAAAGTAAAAACAAGTGAATTTTCTTTAGTATACCCACATTATTTCATGTCTTAATTAACACATAATCTAAATATTATACATTTATAGTCGGAGCCTAAGTCTACCTGATTCTTTGAATGGATAAAAGAAACAGATGTCTATATTTAATTATTATGTACGGTAGTTGTTTGATGAAAGCTAGATCTCTAAAAAGTAGTTTACTTCTCAAAAACAAACATGCATTGAGTTTGATATACTTGATAAAAGAAAGTCTCAGATTTTAAGTATATAATATTGTTGTACATTCTTCTATCTCATGGGAGTGTACAGCAAGATGTGATTCCCCTCCCCCTCCCTCCATCTACTTCTCTGGAAGTTCCTTTAATGTGTCTATTGTTGTCAATGGAGAATAATTAAATAGTTTTCAATACAAATATAAAAGTATTTGTCTAATAAATAATGCATTCAGATTTTATCAACATAGTCGGAGCTTACAAATTAAGATTTACTATTTAGATATTGATTTCATAAGAGCCTATACAAATGTAATAAGAACTTAAAAACTAAAATGCTATCTAACATCAGTAAGACCTATATTTGAATATGCATCTTCTGTATGGGACCCATCAACTTAAGAAAACATTGAAAAATTAAAACTTATCCAGAAAAGAGCAGCAAGGGTCATTACTAATGAATATTTACAACTGAAAAGAGTAACACCAATAGTTAAATCACTAAACCTAGAGTAGAGAAGGGCAAAGAGTAAAGTTGTCCCATATGCAAGAACGCATGCATATAAGAACTCTTTTTCCCCCCAAGTGGCATCAGGGCATAGAATAGGATGTGTGAACAAAGCAGGAACTAAATTTAAATTACAAATCAAAATGCAAAACTAGACTCAAACCACAGATAAAAGTAGGACACAATAATCTTCTGAATAGAAGATGCGTCTGTAAAGTATAAAGTTATCTAACCTAGCGCTGTGTATGTACTGCATAAACTTTGTACTGTCCAGCACTTTCGGATCATCAAACGACTGCCTGTGATGCTTAGCATATTTCTCTTCTTTAATCATTTCATATGTTTTCTGAAACAAGGCAAAGTGCAAATATTTGATGGACTTAGAGTTGGCACTAACTTGGCACCTATATATTAAACTAAATAAAACACAAAACTAAAAATGACATCCTAATCATGGCTTCTGGCAAATACAAATGGAAAAAAATGAAACAGAAAAAGTTTGTACTTGATTCTTGTGAATATTAATAAAAATGTACCCGTCATTTAATAATACTGTCACCAAAGGAGTACGAGTTACTATACTTTGTCTATTTTGACTAAATACATAATTAATTAACATCAAATTGACATCCTTTAAATCTTAAATTAAAATCGGTTAAAATTTCCAAACATTACACATAAGTTACTAACCTATTTAAACCGGTATACATAATAAGATCTTTTTATGTCAGGTAGAGAATATAAGTAGGCTATTCCAATTTTTTAGAAATAAATGTTTTTTAAACATCTATAGTATAATTTAAGAAAAAAAATATGGTGGGATTTAAGGACTTCTTAAGTACACAGTTATTATGTTTTTAAATTTAAAAAATAATATTGTTACTTTCTCCATTTTAGAGATTTATAAACTTTCTCCAACCTTGGTCAGTTTTCACACGCTTACACAAACTTTCTCAAACCTTGGTCAGTTTTCACAAGCTTACACAAACTTTCACAAAACTTGGTCAGTTTTCACAAGCTTACACAAACTTTCACAAAACTTGGTCAGTTTTCACAAGCTTACACAAACTTTCACAAAACTTGGTCAGTTTTCACAAGCTTACACAAACTTTCACAAAACTTGGTCAGTTTTCACAAGCTTACACAAACTTTCTCAAACCTTGGTCAGTTTTCACAAGCTTACACAAACTTTCACAAAACTTGGTCAGTTTTCACAAGCTTACACAAACTTTCACAAAACTTGGTCAGTTTTCACAAGCTTACACAAACTTTCACAAAACTTGGTCAGTTTTCACAAGCTTACACAAACTTTCACAAAACTTGGTCAGTTTTCACAAGCTTACACAAACTTTCTCAAACCTTGGTCAGTTTTCACAAGCTTACACAAACTTTCTCCAACCTTGGTCAGTTTTCACACGCTTACACAAACTTTCTCAAACCTTGGTCAGTTTTCACAAGCTTACACAAACTTTCACAAAACTTGGTCAGTTTTCACAAGCTTACACAAACTTTCACAAAACTTGGTCAGTTTTCACAAGCTTACACAAACTTTCACAAAACTTGGTCAGTTTTCACAAGCTTACACAAACTTTCACAAAACTTGGTCAGTTTTCACAAGCTTACACAAACTTTCTCAAACCTTGGTCAGTTTTCACAAGCTTAC
Organism: Anisus vortex; assembly: GCA_949126835.1. Lineage (NCBI taxonomy): Eukaryota > Metazoa > Mollusca > Gastropoda > Planorbidae > Anisus > Anisus vortex. The sequence goes on from OX421492.1 coordinate 34,692,043, forward strand.
ACAAACTTTCTCAAACCTTGGTCAGTTTTCACAAGCTTACACAAACTTTCTCAAACCTTGGTCAGTTTTCACAAGCTTACACAAACTTTCTCAAACCTTGGTCAGTTTTCACAAGCTTACACAAACTTTCTCAAACCTTGGTCAGTTTTCACAAGCTTACACAAACTTTCTCAAACCTTGGTCAGTTTTTACAAGCTTACACAAACTTTCTCAAACCTTGGTCAGTTTTCACAAGCTTACACAAACTAATAAAATCAAGTAAATTTTCTTAAACTTTCCAGCCTGTACGAACCTTGTATTTAGCAATTCTTTAAATGTCCCAAAGCTTACAAAATAAAATCTACTAGATGCTCATGGGATACATGTATACAAAGAATAAATACAGTCATAGTAATTTTCTTTTTATTAAAAGAAAAGGTTCAAATGAATGGCTCTACCTCTGAGTAATGTTTAATGAAATATGACAGTTGGTTAGCCATAAATTTAGCTTTGGTTGGCAATGGCATCATATCATCTGGCATATCTACTTTAAAGGTTCCATCTAAATGCAAGGATGCTCTTTGTAAAAATTGTTGCACAAGAACCTAAAATGTTTTTTTTTAAAGAAACAGCAAAAATGCATCATTAGATCTTTAGAGTTGACATTTTGACTTTAAGTAAAAAATAAATGAGATGACAATAAAAAGCAAAAGTCTTTATATGTAAACAATAAGTTAAATTAGTTTGGAAAAGTGAATGAAAAAAATCAAACCATCAGATCATGCTGGTTGTCTCCCTGTCCTTCAAAAGTTTTAATCAATCTATTCATGATGTGTTTCAGATACTGAGAAAAACTTGTCCTTGCCTGAATCTCACTACGTATACAAAATTAGAGAAACATTGTATGATCACAAGACAAGGAATACATCTGCTGTCTACCCTAACAATAATAGAATGATGTCTTAATGTAAAAAAACAACAACTACAAATGTAAAACTGGTTTGCTACAGCTAGGTAATGTTTACTAAATTATGACTCAGCCAACAATAAAAAAAAAATGTGTACATAAGAACAAGAGAGACAATTGACTACTATTAAGAAAAGCAATAATACAAACTAAGGATTTTATAACACTAGAGGCCGGCTGGTCCTGTGGTTAGTTCACCGAACTGTCTTCTGACACATCGCGGGCTCTATCCCTGCCGCCGACCAATCCCTGCCGCCCTGCAGGAGTTTTGAGCCTAATGGACGTAATAATCTTCTATCTATAAGGAACATCTGTAAGACTTATAAGTTATATACTCTCTTTGAAATATCTATTGAAATATCATCAAGTGGTACCTGAGTGTGAAAAGTTATTTTCTATGTTTGAGTTAATGGATGAAAGAAAGGAAATAGTTTTACCTTAAAGTAACAGCATTACTTAGCTGAGAAACAATGTACTTCTTCAAATTGCTGAAGGAGATATAGTTGGCCCAGATTCCATTTTCTCTCTGTGCTTGTGCTATCATTTGATAATAACTAATATCTAAATGGTGTGTTTGGGGGTGGGGGTGTCAGGGTGGGGATGAGAACAACAAAATATGAATAATACATAAGAATTTATGATAATTATATATACACATAAATTTATTTTATATTCAACAGTTAGTGGATACACAGCTACCCTTCCTGTTCTCCATTAGCTTTTAAATGGTTATGGGTTGATTAAAATCATGCTTCCCCACTGGAGGGACAAGAAATTCAATATAGTAATGATGTACTCTAAAATGGAATAACTGAATAGGTCCACACAAAGTTTATTTTCAAAAAAGACTCATCTTTGAAATACAAAAAAAACATGTCATTTGTTTGCTTATATTTACTTCTCAACCAGTCAGCAGCTAATGGATATTTTTAACTTTTCAAATCATACTAGACTTCAAATGGATTACTAAGATCAAAGCAGGCATAAACTGTAAACACTTTATGTACAGTAAAAGTAGAGTATGTGCATAAACTGTAAACACTTTATGTACAGTAAAAGTAGAGTATGTGCATAAACTGTAAACACTTTATGTACAGTAAAAGTAGAGTATGTGCATAAACTGTAAACACTTTATGTACAGTAAAAGTATAGTATGTGCATAAACTGTAAACACTTTATGTACAGTAAAAGTAGAGTATGTGCATAAACTGTAAACACTTTATGTACAGTAAAAGTATAGTATGTGCATAAACTGTAAACACTTTATGTACAGTAAAAGTAGAGTATGTGCATAAACTGTAAACACTTTATGTACAGTAAAAGTATAGTATGTGCATAAACTGTAAACACTTTATGTACAGTAAAAGTATAGTATGTGCATAAACTGTAAACACTTTATGTACAGTAAAAGTATAGTATGTGCATAAACTGTAAACACTTTATGTACAGTAAAAGTATAGTATGTGCATAAACTGTAAACACTTTATGTACAGTAAAAGTATAGTATGTGCATAAACTGTAAACACTTTATGTACAGTAAAAGTATAGTATGTGCATAAACTGTAAACACTTTATGTACAGTAAAAGTATAGTATGTGCATAAACTGTAAACACTTTATGTACAGTAAAAGTATAGTATGTGCATAAACTGTAAACACTTTATGTACAGTAAAAGTATAGTATGTGCATAAACTGTAAACACTTTATGTACAGTAAAAGTATAGTATGTGCATAAACTGTAAACACTTTATGTACAGTAAAAGTATAGTATGTGCATAAACTGTAAACACTTTATGTACAGTAAAAGTATAGTATGTGCATAAAGATGTCAAGTACCTCTTTCTTGGTACATTTGAGCAGCTTTAAGTTTGTCTGCCTGAATCTGATGTAAATCTTGAATAACCAAATCATCAAAATATGAAAGATCCTGACTGCTTGAGCTGTCATCTAATTCAAATTACACAAAAATGAAGTATTTAAAGAGATGTGTAACAGACACACACATATATCTAAAAAAAGATATATTTATATATATATACCAGTATATACAACTAGAACAGGCATTTTTAAGGGGTCTTTCACTTAAAAGGTGATAAGTTAATTTTTTCATAACTGTTTTAAAGCATTGTGTAGTCATTTTCAGATTTATTACTTCAACTATTTTGCTCTGATGTACAGTGTAATCATTCCACCATTACCAAAGTCACAGATCTATGCATTCTTAGGGCTCAATTCTGAAATTAACTTTTTAAATGGTTTATTTCTGATGTGTTTAAAGGAACATCTCATGTGTTTGAAGGAATTAATTTGATCTTGTATTATTGAATTATATACCTGAGTTGACTGCACCACCAAAACCTAATGGCGGAATAATTTCTAGAGGTGTTTCATACTGTCCAACTCTATAAAGAGACTGGATATAGGACTTGCTGATTTTCTGTACAAATTAGAAAAAATGTAATAATAATTGTAATTTATAATTGTATTTTTATTCAGATTATAATATTTATCTACATTTTGTTATCTTGAGAGTGGATAAAGGAGAAAATCATTCTTGACTAATTACCTGGTTTTCTCCTGCTCTAGACCCAGTCATTCTTAATAACAACTGATTTCTGGAAGGAAATATCAACAGGAGAAATTAAGTTCGAGAAATGGTTGCTGAACAACTGATAAATTTTACTGAGTTGGTCTCTTAATGATGGATTTGCTGTTATGAGAGGTTTGCAGCCCAACCCAAATTCTCTAATTAAAAAAACAAAACTAAGCCATAATTAAAACTAATCTTCCATTAATCAGTGAGATAAATAAAATTGAATTTTTTTTAAGATATTTCAATTAAACAAGCTGTTCATGCAAAAGTTATGTACATACAAAGGGAAATTGCAAGTTAAAATAAAAAATAAACATAAAAAACTCATTGCACAGTAATCACAAAGTAACAGATTGCACAGTGATATACACAAAAACCTAAAAACCAAACCTAAAAGTCTGTTCAACAACACATTAAAATCTGTTCAACAACACATTGGGGGACTGAAAATCTAGGAATTAACAATCTATTACTTTCTTGTTTAAGGTTCCATTTTATTTTCATTCCAGTTTATAAAATTTGCAAAGCTTGACTATCCTTATTTAATAAAATTAACAAAGTCAGCAACATGCATGATGTAATAAAAGTAAATCTTTTGTAGAAATTGTCAGTAAATAAAATGTTTTGACTTAAGTTTTCAAACAGAAAGAGCCTAATCAATGTAAATGTTAATGGAGTATAATGTTATTGATCTAAAACCTAATAAAAACAAACATTTCTTTGACCAATTTTAGTCTCCTCTCATTATTAAATGTGTCAACTATTTGTTTTAGAATTTTTAACACCACATTTTCTAATGATTAAAAAAGATAGCTTAATTAGCTACCGACATTATTTTCAAGTGGAACTTACTCTGCTTCTGTTGGAATTGTTGTGTCTGCACCTGGTACTCTCCCTGCACTCATTGTTACATGCCTGTTTAAAGTGTGTATGTTTACATTTAAACATTTGTCTTGAACATATTTATTCTGAATCATCCACAACTGGTATTTAACAACAAAAATGAAGTGAAAAAAAAAGATTTTCAAAAAGATAATTACTCACATTTCTGGATAGAGTCTTTGGTGTAGAACCAGATTGTTTTTTGTAGGGAATGACAAATACTGCCTGATAAAAAAACAAAGCGTTACAGTTTTACACCTCCTAATATTCTCAAACATTTCTTAAAAAACTAAACTAAATGTCTAAGTCTAAATAGAACACATTTCAAAAGTCAATATTAATAAATGCTTTTTTTATTTTGAATTTGTCTACACATACCAATATTTTTCCCAACTGTCCACGGCAGGGAATATCCTTAGCCATCCACCAGCTCTAGTATCCTCTTCTCGAACTTGGCGAATCATTTCCATTTCTTCAGATGTCAAGTTTATTGCAAAATGAGACGCTGGTTCTTTGAGCAGGCTATTTTTTTTCTCACCTGATACAGGACAGTGTCTCTGGGGGGAAAAAAAAGGGGAATCACTTATGTTTATGTAACTGCACCTTGTAGTTGGCAGAAGTTTTCTACTTAGCAGAATAAGTATCACAAACATTTTTTTCCTCAGCCATCATTTCTTTGAATTGCCTTTTTGCATCACGCAGTCCCCACACCAAGTGAATTGCTTCTCTGCATTTTGTATAATAATAGTAGCCTACAGTAACCTGAAAAAAGAAAACAAGAAAATAACAAACTGTTGATCAAATAACATAAAGCAATTATATATTAAATGTATTGAAGAAAAACATTGTCTGTTAAAAAGAAAGATGCTACACTGGCTTCATTTTTCACATATTTTATAATTGGTAGTTTAGTAGGCTATATTTTATTCCAATATTATCTGACTGCCCTTACTTGTAATCTTTCTTTCAGCTTCCTTCTGAATCGATGCTCTTTAGAGCCACAAAAATAGCTTATTGGACTATAACATCGAATGCCTAAAAGATAAAACCAAAAGTGTTTAAATGTGATAAATCAACAATAATAAGATGAGAGTTTGTAAACTGTTTACTAAGGTTCTTACCCTGAAATCATTTTTTTTTCAAAATTTACACACAAAATTCCTTTTGTCTGTTTTATACAGATTTAAAAAAAACCCTTAAAAATAATTTATTGTATTTGTTTTTTTCTAGTTAATTTTTTTCTAACAATTTGGTTGGAATTGTATTTGAGTTTTTTTAAAAATTCTCTATAGTTTTGGATAAGCATTGAATTAAAAATATATATTCTAATTAAAAAAAACTTTTTTGAGTCACAAATTAAAATTACATTTAAGAGTTATGATTGTAATTATATATATTACAAGCCCATTTCTATCAAATTCTTCAAATTGGTAGAAGATAAAAGGCTATATTGAGCTATTATTTAGTTGTTTAAATGTTTTAAGAAAACTGCATCTCTAAAAGGTAATTTAATATATTTCAAAAGGTGAATCTACCAATTTCTATGGACATAAAAACCACTTACCTATTAGATTCAAAAGATCACATAGCATATTGCTTTTTATTTTAATATCCAGAGGGGTGTCGCTGTTCAGATTTAAATAAAAGCAGTTCTTTTATATTTTTAATTAACTTCTAGCTTAAGCTTGTCTAATACATGTTTATGTAGGGAAATTATTAAATAATCCTAATATTCTTAGGTATATTTTACAGGATAAATTTTACAAAGGCAAATAACAGCAATGAATTATATAAAAGGAAAAAAAATAATGAAAAGTTAAATACAATAATTGTATAGCCCTAACTATTTGATTTACCAGCCTAAGGAAGGAGACAAATTAACTTCTATAAGCCACGCTTTAAAATTCTCATCAAGTAAAATATCAAAACCAAAAAGTTCTGTAAAGAGAAACAAACATTTATAACATTATATTTTTTTCATAATGCATTCTTTTTCATGTCATGGTAATATTTAAAATTGTCATTAAAAAAAAAAATGTTACAGATGACCCTTTTAGTTTTAGACAAGATTATTGTGTCCTATGCTTATATATATATCTTGCCATTTGAGTTTAATCTTTTTGTTATAAATGATGTTAAGATTTGGGTTTTTCTCAGTAGAGATATTTAAATCTATTTTCTAAATGTTTGAAGTGAAGCAAAGCATGTCGGGCTACATTTTGTGTAAAATATAAATTGAAAAAAACAACAACTCAAAATGAATTGCTAAAGGTAATTTCTTCACAAGAAAGAAAAATGTTAGTATTATTCTTGATTGTCTTGGCCTGAGTCCCAGTTTACCAATTTCCAGTTAAAAGAGAAACATGCATTTCAATTCAAACAAGTATTATTAATAATGTTTGCCAGAATCCTAAATAATCATTTTTTTTAAATATTACACCATAGAAACACACATTTTTACTTTAAATATAAATTTAGACATAAAACACTGCTTACCAAAGCAATTATTTTTATGGTGTTGATATCTTTTGCAAGCCAAACCAACATTCCATTCCACAGAGAGAACTGTTTTAATGACAACCTCTTCGATTTCAACCATGATGGCTACAGGTAAAAGAAGTGTATAAATGAAGGTAAACACTTTTCAAATGTGGTGATAAACTATTCAAATAGATAAAAAAGCATAATCAGCCAACAAATTATTGTCCTATCTATCAATTTAAAATAGACACCTCTAGTATCTTTGCCAGCGGAGCGTAAATACCGTAACAATGCACCCAAGGACCATTTGTTTCCAAAGTCCTCTACCTCTGGATCAGTGTTTCTGTAATTCAAAAATGTAAACAAGTTTATTTTTTAGAAAGCACACTACTTTTGTATTAACCATAAAGTGTAATCAATTTTTTTTTATACAAATGATTGAATTAATATTACACTTACTTAACATAATCTTCATTGTTCATATTAATACTATAATTTGTTAGATGCATGCACAAGTTGTCATAAGTATCACTGCCCATGTTGTACTTGACAGTTGCGAAGCGAGTCAATCCTTCTTTGTACATATAAATAACCAGAGGATCAAATGAGGTCACTGCCACATAGATGCGCAAATCAAACTTGTAGCCTAACAACAAAACAAGAAATAGGCGCTTGAAGATTTAAAAAAAAACACTTAAATTTCAAAGTTTTTTGACATAAAAAGAGATAATCATTCAGTCTTAAATAAACGTACTTGTCAAATTTAGTCACATAGTAAACTTTAAATTTAAAACAAATATACAAAAGGTGTGTTTTATTTAAAATTCTAACATTAAAAATTAAAAGTATTAAAATTAAAAAAGCTAACCATTAAGCATCAGTGGATTAGGGATGTACTTGCAGACAACATTTCTTTTACCAGCATCTGTTTTCCTCAAGGCTTCCTTTGGCTAAGAAAAGAAATGTAGAAAAACATCAAGAATTATTTTTTAATTAGTCTACCTTTTTGAAATAGCATCTAAAATAAAAAAAAAATAAAAATAAATATAGCAAACAAATCATTAAGCTTGTTTCAATATTGACAAATTAATTTGTGCTGTGTATATTTTGAAACACAATAAGTACAAGACATACATTATACTTGTTCAATTGTTCTTATTAAATCGATTATGTAAATCCATAATCCATGAGACAATATTTAATGGATATTGTGGGTTGTAGAATGCTTAAATTAAACAAAAAAAACTAAACATATTTGAATAATACTGACAGTGCTGATTAGAGTTACTCCTCTTCCTCTGGAAAGCCCAACAGGTTTCAAAATGTAAGGACCTTTATCTTTCTTATAATAAGCTGGCAGAAATATACAAGAAAAATAATGAGTCTTTCTTTTTATTCTTACTTTTTAAGTTTATTAATTAACATTGACATCACATTGTCTGCAAATAACTAAAACAAGGTATTAAATTTATATTTTCAAATAAAGTCATTTTTAAGTAAAGAAACTTCTGCATACATTGCCAAATAAACTACATAGATTTTGTACTGAAGATAAAACAGACTAAATTCCAAATAAACTACATAGATTTAGGACTGAAGATAAAACAGACTAAGGAAAATAGTAAACTTAGGGAATAAAGAGAAGGTATGTTTACAATTTTCTTTTTTTCAAAGATGCTATAGGCCTACATATTTTCTCATTTATTTATAGATCAAATTATAATATTCTCCAATGGAATCGTGTTATTGCACTTTTTTTAATACTGCAAGCGTAATTTAATGGATATTTTGTATAGACTATGTTGTCATTACTATCTAAATAATTTTGAATAATTAAACTTTATGATTGATAGCCTGAAATTGTATTAGTGCAGGCAAAATTAGAAAGAAAAATGATATTACATTAAACAAACAGAAGTTACAGTGGCGATTATGTTAATATGATTCTTGTTGGCTCAAAGCAAAGTATTATAATAAATTATAAATACTACATATATGATATTAGTAGGGAATGGACAGTATCATTGGTCAATATTGTAACATTTGATACTTACAGCAAAATGATCTATACTCATTAGGAAGAATAAAAGTTTGTGGAACAAAATCAAAAGCTTTCTTGCCCTGTGAGAAAAAAAAACAAAAAAATTTTATGACACATCAATATTCTTTTAATGGAGTTGGAGAAAAATGAGGAAAAAGTTAAACTCACATAGGTTTTCTGCATTTTGACAACATTTTTGAACAGCTTATCTTTCCTTGTTAGTTCCTTGGTCCTGAAAAAATTGCCATCTTTGTTAATGGAATTAGAGGCCACCCAACAACAAATAATTGCCATCTTTGTTAATGGAATTAGAGGCCACCCAGCAACAAATAATTGCCATCTTTGTTAATGGAATTAGAGGCCACCCAGCAACAAATAATTGCCATCTTTGTTAATGGAATTAGAGGCCACCCAGCAACAAATAATTGCCATCTTTGTTAATGGAATTAGAGGCCACCCAGCAACAAATAATTGCCATCTTTGTTAATGGAATTAGAGGCCACCCAGCAACAAATAATTGCCATCTTTGTTAATGGAATTAGAGGCCACCCAGCAACAAATGATGTTAACAAACTTCACAATTTAATTTAGCAACATATTTTCGTTTAACAAAAATATTTGGATACTCTGACTATAATTAAATACTTACTGAGGAAAGTGGTTTATAGTCTGAAAGTGTGCCATTTTTCTAATATAAAATGGACTTGGATGATTAGCAGCCCAATTCAAATTAAAACATCTTGTATTCCTGTGGGTCTAAAAAATGAATAGAAAGATACAAATCTCTTGAAATTTGTTAATTTTGATAATTAGCAATAATTTTATAAAATTTTAGTAGAAACACAACTTAAGAAAGAGCTTTTTCATTTATTATCAAAGGAAAGTGGTTCAAAATTTACCTCATAAAATCCATGGGCCAACAAGATTTCTCGCATAATTTGAGCATTGCCTGTGACTTTACAAATCAGACCACACTCCTCTATGGTGAATTAAAATGTATAAAGAAAATCAAGCAGTGCCTTCAATTATGTTTCTATTATTTTAAGAATACATTCATGTTTAAAGCAATTAATATTTAAAAGTAAAATTAGGTCAAGTAATTTAATATGTAAAAAAATATTACAATTAATAATTAAAGACAACTAGAAACAAAAGTAGTATTGAATATGAATATACTGGCCAGTAGCTCTAATAGACCTATCGTTTAAATTTTTTTGTAACATTTTTAAAATTGTATACACTTATAGAGACATAACTTGACATTTAGAGTAATCCATTATAGGCCTACTATATTTAATCAACAGTGAACAGACAGAGTTCCTGGTTCCTGTAACACTATTATCTATGACACACTTGAAGTTAAAGTTTCGGTTTTTATCAAGACACCAGACAAAAAATAATAAATATTTAATTCTTTAAAATGTTCAACCACATTCAAGGTGGTCTTAATGTTAGGAAATTTTGGTATTTTCTATGATCACTATGGCAATACTTTTGAGAATGCACCAAATGCAACCAAAGAATACACTAAGTCATTTTAAAAACAAAATTACTTACGGCCTGTTTTTTTCAAATTCGTATCATCATTGAAAAATGATTCTGTATTAAATTCTAGAACTGGCGCTCTTTTTGTTGAATCAGACCAATGAATTTTAAAAGGCCTTCCACTAAAAATTAAAATATCACATAAATTGGATTTAAATCACCCTTTCAGGTTGTGCTAGATAAATGCAAAGAAGTATTAAACAGTTTTAAATGTTGAATGTTAATGTAGTTTTAAATTTTATAACATCAAACTTTAGAGTACAACACACACACAAAAGCACATTTAAATAATTGGTACAATGATGTCATGTAAATAAAAAGACTGCCATCAGTGACAGCTTGGTTATGTCACTATAATGATGTGTTAGTGGTTCTATAACAGTGTGATAATTGTGTGCTTAGTTTTGAGCATGAATTAAAGATAGAATAAAGACGGAACAAAACTTGACATTTCTATCTAGCAGATTGCTTTAACATCTTAAAAATATCCAGAACCAAGCTAATGTTTACAGATTTTCTATTGAAATGTTATAAAATAAATAATAATGCTTTTAAGACATTTTATTAAAAATAGTTAGACATAAGTAGATATACTTAATTGTGTAGGCCTATCCTAATTCTATATTTTAATCATGATTATTTTTAATTATAATGCTTTTAAATTATCAATTGTGTATTGGGCCTATATTATAATAATATTTTATAATATAGGAATATAGGCTAATTATAAGTTAACTTAGTCTAAATTATAAATATAAATTATTAGTATGATTAGTAGGCCTAATTAGTATTTAAAAATAGTATTTTTAGCCTAGTATTGTATGGTTTATTTCTTTTAGGTCCTACAACACAGGATACAGAAACAATCTATTAAAATGCTCAGACAAATACTTGTATGGCATACTGAACTAACAAAATTAAAAATTAAATTTAAAAAAAAAATGCAGAACTTGACACAAACAATATCATAAAAAAATATCTTCTTAATTCTTAGTTTAGGAGTTTAGGTCATCTGTATTACTCAGCCTGTATACTGTTTAGAATAAGAAGGAGCGTCCATAACATAGGCCTTTAAGATAAAGCCTGCGTAACCTCCTACTTTGAGTAAGACCTCTTTATAAAATTGTAAATTTAATAGCCGTTATGAACATACTCATCCGCTGAATCTTTTCCATATTCACTTTCATAATCGGAGTCTTGATCGCTGCTGTAGCTACGAAAATCATCATCATCATCATTTTCACTTTTTTCCGATGGAGTCATCGAGCTTACAGCCCCTAGATCTTTAACTTTTACATCTTCTTTTTTTAAATTTGTGAAGTCCATTGAGCATACCACTCAATGAAATCTCTCCTTATGAACAAAGTATACATAGAAATGTTGTTGTGCTCTTATTTATCGAAGCTTTTGAACGACCATTGTTACATTGGAAGCTAGATACCGCCGGCAACTTCTCGTAAATTGACCAATCAAACAAATGTAACAAAAGGGAAACTACTCTAAAATAAAAATAGAAAAAAATGAGTTGAAAATACCGAATGCTAAAAACTAGAATAACCATAGGGGCTGTCCATAATTGACGCTACGCTATTGTGTCAAATTTGTTTCTTTGATCTAATTTTTTTTAAAGGCAGCCTCACATTTAATGAGAATGTCATAAATGTCAGAAAAAATATGAAAACTAAAAATTGGTTTAAAAAAAAGGCCCAGGCCATAGAGGAGCCTATTTTAATGGTTTTACAATTTTCAAACGATGAAAACTAGACCTATACTTTTTTTTTCACTTAACTAAACGCATTGTTGTTGTTGTTGTTTTCATGTTTTTTGTTGTTGTTTTTTTTGTTGTTGTTGTTGTTTTGTTGTTGTTGTTTTTTTTTTGTATTGTTGAAAATACCGGAAAGCTAAAAATTTAAATAAACATAAGGGCTGTCAATAATGGATACTACGTGATTTTGGCAGACTTATTAATATGTCTCTTTTTTATCTCCACAAAAGTCTGGCCCACACTGAAATATGGTGACATCTATAGGCCCTAATAGGACTAAATTAGTCAGGTTAAACAAATATGAATACAAATTGGTTGAAAAAAGGCCTATGCCATAAAGTAATGGTTTTACAATTTTTAAATTGTGAAAAAAACTTAGATCTAGTTTTTTGTTCCACGTAACTATACTGGTTGTCTATAAAAATGTATTTGTTGATTGTTATGTGACATAGACATCACATAGACAACACATGGACTACCTCGAACTTCTTCATTTTCCTTGTCGCCACATTATAGTAGCCATTTCATGAGTTTATGTGTTGTATTCAGTAGCCTGTCTAAACTTACTCGTAACTGTGCTAGCGATGTTCTAATGCAGAAATGTGTGACCTTACGATGTTCCGTGGGCATAAATGTCCGACTTAATAATGCTACGCCCGGGTTTGCTCAAAGCACATTTCTTCTAATTTTGCTTAATTACAAATATAAATCAATGACTAAATTTTATAAACTTTCAAAACTCACACGGATTTTAAAGTTAAAGAAAATTTTAACAAGGAAAAAAGTATTTTTTATACTTAATGAAAATATTTAGTAAGATCAAAGTACAATTTTCAAGTTGCGTCTGTTCTCTGCTGCAAACAAAATCCTTTGAAATCTAAGGTTATTCATGTGCAGAATTATTATTTTCTTATTATTTTAATACGTAAGGGGGAAAAGGCTAATTGGAATGTGAGTAAGACTTATATATAGTTGTGAAAATAATTAGCTATGAAAATGTGTTTTAAATCCCCTTTGTTCTAAAGGTTGTATTCTTTGAATCAACTATTGTACACAAACTGGAAATTATGTCGTCACCGTTAAGAGCAGCGGTTCCCAACAGAGAATAGGTATAGAACACAATGCGCAATCCCTATATGCGCAGTCACTAAAAGTGAAGCTCGGCTTCCCCAATTTTCTTTTGACTCAAGGCAGCGGTCAATAGAGACACTACTAGATCTATAGTAAAATGAGAAAGGCATATTTATTACTGATATCTAATCTTAGCAAGCTTAGGACTAAAGCAAGGCTACTAATATTGTAATATGAGGTTACAACTTCCCGTTGTTTATCCTTTACGGGGTCAGGAAAGCCATGTAGATTGACATGCTTATTTGTACGATGGTTCGCATCATTGTTATAGTTTATTTCACAACACCCTTTGTACCTTTTGCCTGAAGCATTAACATTGGGTGTTCAAACTTGTAGATTTGATTTTTAAAAAAAACAGTGTAAAAAAGCATAAATATATAGTGTAACTAGGTCCACCGAGTCTAAACAGTATGGCGTCGGTATTACTTTCGGATACAGAAAAAAAATGCGATTTCGCATTCTGTTCTATATTTATTCTGTGGTTCCCAACCTGTGGGTCGCGACCCCTTTGGGGGTCGAACGACCATTTCATGGGGGTCGCCAAGGACCATAGGAAAACACTTATTTTTGCTTGTCTTATTGAGGCTTTCCACAACAACATGTACAGCACAGTACTCTTCGATGACGACACCTCACAAATACTCGTGAAACCAGTTTTAAAGTTTTTGAATTGACCATACCAAATGAAAAGGAGTTACTGAAAATTTTGAAGCAATTGAAGACTTTTTATGCTTGGCCAGTATGTCTTCAACAACAACTGGCCATGACATTAGTGAACAAGTTTTGAGGCTGATGGAGAAATTTGATTTTGACCCTTCCTAACTGTGTGGATTGAGTACCATTTGATCTTGTACCAGAGGACAGTCCTGAGAGCTGTCAAATGGAGCTGATAGACTTGCAGTCTGATATGGACTTGAGAAGAGCCTATGATAGCAATGACTTGGTAACTTTTTACAAAATCTATGTGTGTGGAAAGCATCCTAATTTCGAGCAACATGCCACGAAAATTATCTCACTTTTTGGCAGCACATATTCCTGTGAGCAATTATTTTTTCAAGGATAAAATTCACTAAATTATGTCGATACCGAACACAGATGAACATCTAACAAGTCAGCATTGAGATGCTACCACATCAGCCAAAGGCTCTGAGTTAGAGCAGACATTGATAAATTGTGCAAAAATACTAAAATAACACAACATTTGATTCTCTTTTATTTATTTCCAAATTTACTATAGCTGTGGGCACGGTGGCCGGCTGGTGTACCGAAGGTCCCGGGTTCGAATACTGGTGCAGGCTAGGATTTTTTTTCCCGGGTCTGGAAGGTGTCCCTGAGTCTAGACAGTCTACCCAGCCCTGATGGGTACCTGACCTTAGTTGGGGTAAAGTAAAGGTGGCTGTGGCCACAGAAACTGGTGAACGTTGCTTCACTAGCCGTATGGATCAATTTGGTTCGACGGGTACCTTACTTTACTTTTAACTATAGCTATCCTATGAATCCTTTGGTAAATGGCCCTCTTTGTCTTTCCAAAGTTCCATTGTGGCCCAACATTAAAAATGTTGCACACCCCTGGTCTGGACTATTCCTCTTTTATTTTCATTCTTCAAACCTTAAAAATAAGGCTTTTCAAAATTTTAAATTATTAAAATGTACTGATTAAATATGTACTGTTCAAAGAAATAAATGCGTACTAATGAAAACAAGTAAGTAGCTAAAAATATGTTTAAAAAGTTACATTTATAATGTAAAAATATTAATTAATTGATTGTTCATTTTACGTATTTTTATCAATTTGAGTATTGGTACTGGTATACGCACATACATTTTTTTTCAAATGTAAATTGTGTAGTAATAAAATTGTTTAATAAAATCATTGCCCCAGAGACTTAAAACTAGGACTATTGTCTCCCTTGATTATATTTAGTAAGCATTTGTTTAATTTTTTTGTATATCGAGTTCGCCCACGTTGAATTTTTCTTTTAGAAATTTAAAGAATATGGTTTTAATAATATACCAACATTATATGTTAAATCTTAATAGGGGTCGAAGAACCATTTCATGGAGTCCTCTAACATCTGCTTACTTTGAGGAACATGACATTGAACCAGAAAAAGGAATACGAGAATGATTTTTTTATGGTTTGGGTGTCGCCATAACGTGAAAAGCTGAATCGCGGCATTAAACAGGTTGGGAACCACTGATTTAGAGGAATCAGGACATGGAGACAGTTTTTGCGTTCCTTAAAAAGCCATCTCTTGGCGCCTTTTAAAAACTTTTCTTAGGTCCATTGAATGGCCGTCTCTTGGCGCCTTTTAAAAACTTTTCTTAGGTCCATTGAATGGCCGTCTCTTGGGGCCTTTTAAACATTTTTCTTAGGTCCATTGAATGGCCGTCTCTTGGGCCCATGCGTCTTGGAAATATTGTAATGGCCTTATTTTGATTCGTTATGTTTTACTTGATTTTCTGGGCCCAACAACCCAATAATAACCTTTTGCAAAGCTCAGAAAAACATAAAGACAAAAACACTTTCCTTGTCCCTTATGCAAGAACAAATGCATATAAGTACTCTTTCTTCCCGAGTGGCATTCGGGCATGGAATAAACCAGGAAAACCAGTAACTTACATCCTTTAAAACTAATAAATATGCAAGACAAGACTCAAACCACGGATGAACGTAGGACACAATAATCTTATTTATAGAAGGAGCGTCTGTAATGTATAAGATAATATATTAAATAAATATATATTCCCTTTTATCAATTTTGTTTTGTACTGATAGCTGCTGGAATTGTTTTTCCTGCTGTTTTGGTGTTATACAGTTGTTGCAAGCTGCTCCAATGCAATATGAGATAGACTATAGGCTATAAATAATATTTTATTACAGAAACCATCCACAAGCCTGTATTCCTGAAATATCTAAAGCAGGAATGAACGTTTCTGTCATCAAGTATTAAGAATAGATTCGCTGATTTTGGTACTTCTTAACTCTTTCTTTCCTTTCAGTCGCAAACTAGCTTTTCCGTGTCCAAATCCGTTTGATTTAAAGCTAAAACTAGATAGCTAAAATTCATTTATCATGTTTGTGTTTAGGGCCTAGTGTATTTTAAAAATTTTACAATTAAACATTTGTTGTTAAGAAATTCTTATTACGGTACTTTAAAAAAAAAAAAACTGTGTCTAGATATTAGGGGTACGGTGGCCCAAAGGTTCTGGGTTCGAATCCTGGTAAAGGCTAAGTTTTGTTCCGGGAACGGAAGGGTGTCCCTGAATCTACCCAGCTCTGATGGGTACCTTGACACTTGTGTACCCATGGGCCTTTATCGTCGGCGAAGAGTGGAAACCACCAGTACGCTTGCACCGGTAGGCTAACGCATGGGGACAGCCCTTTCTGCGTATGCGAGATCTCAAAGCACCACCGAGAGGATCCGAGCCTCGGTGGGGTGGAAGCAATGTACACAGAAGTCCCGCGAAACCCCGCCCAATTGCTGGGATGTCCATACCGATCGTAAAATGAGATTTATGCTACCGGGCAGGTATACGAACAAGCCACCCTTATAATGATCCGAGGAGAATTCCGCAGGTGGGGAGAAGTCGTGTAGTGCATGTGACTGCGGAGACCGTGTTATGTGGCACGCCGCAGGACCTTGGTGTGTCCTTCCCCGCCCCCCCCCCCCCCACTTGATCCACCCCTTCACATATTTACGCCCTGGATGTAAGAGCCGGAAGGCTAGTCCGTGTTTTTGTTAGGCAATTATAGTATAGAATGTTTATACTGGCATTAGTTGGGGTAAAAGAAAGGCGGCTGTGCATTGTGTTGGCCACACAATCCCGTAGTATGCATTGGCCACAAAAACTGATCAACGCTGCCTCACCCTGCCATATGATCAATTTGGGGTCTCGGGTTCTTTACAATAGTCTAAATGATATCAGATAAAAATGCAAAGAAAACAATCTTACTTTTTTTGTGTGAATATTTATTGGTAACATATCTTTAGATTTAAGTTTTTAGACTTACATCATCAGATTAACAAGTTTTTCCTTCAACACCCTCCTTTTCTTAAAATAATTTTCTTTCAATATTTGTTATGTTCTAATTTTTGTTGTCTAATTATTTGTACCAACCCCGACAGTTCTGTAACATCTTCAATCATATTCATATTGAAATGTGTGTTGGGGCATTTTCTTTCTCTGGTGGTTCTTTTGAATGGCATTTGTTAATCAAGATATTGGACTAACATAAAAACAAGTATTGCAATCTATAGCAGGTAGATCTATTGCTAACAATGAATAAATAAATAAATCTCGAGTTTGTTTGTTGTTGTTCTTATTGTTTTATTAGTTTTCATAATAGTTAGGACGATGTGCTGTCTTTTAAAAATGTGAAGAGCTATTGTTAAGAATATAATATATACATAAAAAGTCCTGCTTGTTTGTTCCAGTTTTTATATTAAACCTTGTATATATAAAGCTTTTTATTGTTGGACTACACACATTTTACTTTCCACGATCCCAAACCACACAAACCACCTATTGATTTAACTATATGTCATATTTTTCTCCTCCCACGTGATCAGCTGGTCACGGAATCCGAGCAATCCAAAACCAACACACACAAACCATGACGTAACAAACTGATACACTACACACACGACACTATAGACTCTTTGTAAATCTGATAAACCTCTCCTTGTGCTCCAAAATTCTTATTACATACAAACTGAACTCGTATTTACTTGACCCAGAATGCAATTAACTTGGTTTTAAAAGGAATTCCAAGAAAAATTGAAAAAAGGAAGGGAAGTAATGAGAAGGAAATTACACAGAAAGTGTCTAGTGTCTGTTTAAAATGAAGGGAAAGAAGAAAATGATAATGTAGTCTCACGTCAATAGAGAACTGACATTAATGAATATACAACCATTTAAATGGCAGCTTTTAAAAATAATACTGTGATAAAATGTAACTTACCTTTTTGTTTTAATTCACCATCTTTTCTTATAAATTGTATAAGTGATGTAAAGTTATTGGTTTCCTGGTTTGTTCAGGCAAAACATTCCATGCTAGTATGTAAATCGGGAAGGAATATAACTTATATGCATTTGTTCTTGCATATGAAATAAGAAATGTGTTTTTATCCAAATGTTTATCTGAGCATTGTAATAGATTGTTGTTCTGCTGTATTTCTAAGTTACAATTTCATGCTTTATGAATCATTACTACTATAAAATTTACCCATGTTTCTTCTAGTGTATCCTGTTTAGTGATTTAACTATTGGTGTTACACTTTTCATTTGTGAATAATCACTAGTAATGAACATTGCAGCTCAAACGTTTTCTTTAGTTGATGGGTACCATACAGAAGATGCATATTCTAGTAGGCCTATAGGTCTAACTATTCATATATTACATTTTAGCTCTAAGTTCGTATTACATTTGTAACTAACTAGTTCGTTTTTTATGAAGCCTAATCTTTTGTTTGATGTTTTATTACTTCATCAACATGTAGATCTCATGATAATTTATTTAGTATTGCTCTTGAGCAGTGCTTTTTTTTTTTGTAAAAGAATAGGTGCTGGTACTCAGTGATGGATTGCCTAACTTTTAAAGCAGTTTCGCATTTTATATTTTAATTCTTATTGCACGCAATTTTAAAATAATTCAATTTTAACAAATTAATAATATCATAAATTAATAATAAACGTTAAAATACAAGAAAAGTAATAATTTTTTCCCCACATTGAAAAAGGTGCCGGTACACCGTACCGGTACGTACCGTCACAAAAAAAAGCACTGCTCCTGAGTACTTTGCAAATTGGTTTACGTTAGAGTTAGATCTATTTCATGTATGAAGTACTTTGGATTTATTTGTCTCCAAATTTGTTATACTCTTAGCAGTTTGCACTTTACTGCTATAAGATTCCAAGTTGTGTGATTTGTGTAATCATTTTGTAAAATTTCAGTTTCTTTTTCTGTCTTTATTGTCCTTTAAAATATACCATCACCTTACTTTTGTTCCTTTTGTGATGCCATTGTGTAAGTCATAATTATAATTTAGAAATAGTAGGGAGCCAAGAACAGTTCCTTGCGGAACTCCTCAGTTATTAGTGTTGATTTAGAACAATTGGTTATTACAGTTTCCTCTCTACCTATCATAAAGTCTTGAATCTAATTGTGTAATGGATCAGAGAGGCAAACGAAAAATACATTTTCATTTAGCAGGCCATATACTAGTCAGGTGAAATGTATCGAATGCTTTGAAAAATCTAGTAATATAGCATCGATTTGGTTATTACTATTCTTTGGGAAAGTCATCTATTAAACCAAGTGTTTCACTTGATCTGTTTTTACTGAAGATATGTTGTTGTGGGCACAATACATTATGTTAGTCTATAGTATTATATATTATTGTTGATGTAATTTTGTTTTAAAAAATTTAAACATACGAACTCAATAGTTTTTAATGTGAAACTGCCAATCTGTTTTTCCTGAAGGTGTGGATTACATTTGCTAGTTTTCAATCTTTGGGCACTTTGCCCTGGTTTATAGAGGCCTGTAAGAGTATGTTAAAGATTGGTGATAGTTTATTATTTAGCTCTTTAAGTAGTTGTCTGGTATTTCATCTGAGCCAGAAGCTTTGTTTGTTTTCAAGCTTTGTTAGAAGTTTGTTTATGCTTACATTGGCTTGAAAATTAGAATGCAAAACAATTATTGAGGATGTTAGCTTCAGTTTCATTGTAGGTTTTATTGATTTGACCTTATAGTGGAGCTATGCCAGTTGTTTCCATTTTTATTAATTAAATTTTGGTTCATAATTCTATAGTTATCTTTAGAAATTACATTGTTTACATATTCATTTTGGAGATTTCTACTAAGTTTCTGGGTTAAATAATGTTTAGGTACTTTTTGTGTATTTTTATTTTGCATTAGATCTAGTTGTTTTAAGCTTTTAAAAGGAATTTTCTTTTTCTTTAATTTAGTATTAAACAAAAATGTGTTTATTTTATTTGATGTTAGTTTTGTTTGCACAAAGCGGCCATTATTGCTATTACCGTAATTTTTTATTTATTTTCCCAATATCTTATAGGCCTACTAGACTATTTGTATTGTATTTAGTACGAAAAAT
This sequence comes from Anisus vortex, assembly GCA_949126835.1. Lineage (NCBI taxonomy): Eukaryota > Metazoa > Mollusca > Gastropoda > Planorbidae > Anisus > Anisus vortex. The sequence goes on from OX421492.1 coordinate 34,712,548, forward strand.
GATTTGGAAGTTAATTGCTGCCTGATGTACGGCTGTTATGTTACATTTATTGAAGAGATAATTTATTCTTTTGGGTATTCTACATATTTGGGTTTATATTCTGTTATTGACTCTGACAATAGTGTGATCTAAACGTCTAACCCACCACGGGGGCCATGGAGAGAAGTTGCAGCGAATGCATTGCTCCGTGGTCCATGAAATCGAAAAGGGCATAAAAACTAAGCAGTACATATAAAATATATAAAATATATTGTCAGGCATTTAAAGGGGTCCAATGTCTGCCTTGCTCCAGCAGTTTTATAATCCTCCCGGCGGCACTGGGCGCATGTGGCACAAGGTTTAAAGCTAAGAAACAAAGATTACGAAAGAATGAAAGAAACACGCCAACCATTTATACATAAAGCAATTATTACAGTTTAATAAGCTTACATTTAAATAAAGGATACATACACAAATAAATTAATTGAGCTACACGTTGTGCTAAAACAATACTTGAACGATGGCTAACCACAAAAAGCAACACAATTAGCAGCATTTTTTAGTTCTGACATATCATAATGTCACGTCTCACAAAATATTCTCATAACTTATACTGAAGTAAGGAGGAATATTTTGTTTCATCTTCTTCGCTAAAATTAGCGTTGAGCACAGCGTGAAGCCCTTTGCCTTTAAATCGTTCGATTTCGTTGACCCTTCCTGTCCATATTCCATTGTCTATAGGCTCCAGGTGAAACCAGTTCTCTTCAATAGTAACTGCCACTGCCAGGGCGTTAGGAATCATCACGCGAAATAAAATGTCCCCCTTAATCTGGTCGCCTGCCAAAGAGAAGGGCTCCAGTAGAACGCACCCGTCTCTCCACTGGGCAAATTGCTTTGGGAAGAGCCGAGATTTCCGTGGTGTGCCAGTACAGTTTATCAAATAGTTAAACACACCCGGAAGTTGTTTGTTCTGGTCAGCGGCCGGAAGAGCATAAATCTGCAGGCGGTGGTATCCAGGCTTGTCCAGGCTGACCAACAGATTCACGTCCTCCCCACGGGTCTGGATGAACACGCGCTCCAGCGACTCCCCCAGAGAGTCGTCGCTTAAAATTTTGCTGGTGATTTTGACAGGCTGGCTGGCTTTTAATTTGATGACGAACTCGTTCTCGTTCGTCACGAACTCGGGTTCATGGTGAGTTTTGGTAGATAGACCGTAGTCTGTGAATAAAGGCTGAGCACCGAGGTATCCATTCTGCAACATGGGCCGTTCCGTCATGATGGGAGATGTAATGTTTGAAATAATATACTAATATATGTTAAGTTATTTTATCAATCTTACATTGTATTTCTTGTCCATGTTGTATTTTAGATATTGCAAACTTTATTGAAATTAGTAAATTAACCAAATAAATTGTTTAAATGTTTACTTTTTATGCATGACAAACACAATTCGACGACAAAGAAGGGCCATGAAATGTCATTCCACATAATACCTGGGTTTAATGAGATTAAGCATTTAATCTTTTTAAAAGAATTAAAACTTTCCAGAATCGTCCAAAGTTAAAAGATGTTGAGTAAAGTATCACCGGGAAATGTAAATAATTTTTTTCCCGGTGTCACGAATGCTGGTTTGGCTTTCCTGTTGTTCAGATCACTCTGTCTGTTTAGCTTGGAATCTTGAAGCTGTAAGCTACGCACATAATTTTTACCTGGTTGGTTTTCCTGAGAGGTGAGGAGAGAAAAAAATATTGGGTTAGTCTAATTACCTCCAGCTGTAGGTTGCTGTCACACAGATTCAGTTAATTAATACCCACAAGTAATATCCTAATTAATTTTTGTTCTCTTTTGAATTGGCTTCAATGTCTATTGTACGTTTTTCACTGATGCTATATATACATAGATAGATAGCTGGATGGATAGATAGATAGACAAGTAGATAGATAAGTAGATAGATAAGTGGATAGATATATAGATAGATACAGATAGATAGATGGTTAGGTAAGTATGTGGGTAGGTAGGCTATGTAGGTAGATAGGTGGGTAGTAGATACTAGATAGATGGATGGTTAGGTAAGTATGTGGGTAGGTAGGCTATGTAGGTAGGTAGGTGGGTAGTAGATACTAGATAGATGGATGGTTAGGTAAGTATGTGGGTAGGTAGGCTATGTAGGTAGGTAGGTGGGTAGTAGATACTAGATAGATGGATGGTTAGGTAAGTATGTGGGTAGGTAGGCTATGTAGGTAGGTAGGTGGGTAGTAGATACTAGATAGATGGATGGAGAGATAGCTAGATACATTTAGTATATATACATGTATATAATGAAAAGATCTAGACCTATATATTACATTTATATTAGTCTTACACAATGGTGTGTTAAGATTGCTGAATGTTGTGTTCCCATTGAATTTCAGTGAGTTATAAAAAAAAAGTGCTGCAATAAAATATAAAAGGCCACTTAGATCATAACATACCCGCAACAAAGTAAGTATATAAACGCCTCTTGCTTGAGATCTGGCTATTTATTCGTGTTTTGTTGTTGTTTGTGTGTGTGTGTGTTTGTAAAAAAAACAACAACTTAAATGACTTAAAATAAGGTTGAGTTGTAAAGCTGGAGTTGTCGAACCGTGGCAACTATTTTGTCAGAAGATGGAGCAATGCGAAATAATACCTGCTCCACTGTACAGTGTGACATTAAGACATTAAGACTGACATATGCCAAACATATTAAGAGACAGAAAGGTGAGATGAGGTTAAGTGGGAAGAGAGCAAGAATTTTTTACCCGGAAACCCAAAAAGGATGTCTCAATTAACAGTATATATGCTTTATTATTTTCAGTTTATAGACCTAACATTGACCGGTTTTAAAAATAGTATGCTAAACAAACCGTTTTGGTGGATTACCGGGTAATAATTAGCCATACGCTAAAAATGTTCCTAAATTGTGCCTGCTTTTAGTGATCCAATACTTGGCAATGTGAGTTGGCACCACTGATTATATAAATATCATTCATCGTTCTATGAGTCTTTAAATACTCAATAAAAATACACAGACTTAAAAATGAAACAAAAAACATAAAATAATCTCATTGCATCTGATCTGCTATTGAGGTACATTACATTCCATGACATTAACAATGCTAAATTAAATGACAGGCCTAGGTTTCTTTATAAAGTCTTCATCTAACAGCATATCACTGACGTCTACTATTAGATCTATATAGTTTAAAAGCATCTCTTTAAACAGAAATGGCCCAAATGATGCAAGTAAAGAAAACAAAATGTATATTATTTGTTTGGAATCGGCCTATTGAATTGTTTGTAAGGCATTGAAAATCAAATGTTACTGCGGCAACAGGGTAGATAACCAATGTTTTAAAATAAAGATTTACCTGGAATCCATAACGAACTTTCTTTAAATTCCATTGTATGATGGTATTATTGGCAGCAATACATTTAAACTGTAAGAAATGATCAAATGCTTTAATCTCAGCACGTAACTGCTGCAGACTACTTTAAAAAAAAAACGAAAGTGTATTCTCTCCCCCTACTCATCACAGTAGTACAGATTACACACACGGAGCCATTCATAACTCCGTTCCACTAACTCGAAAACAGCTTAGTGTCCTACAGAGTTATTTCCCTTGCGATGTGCCTTTTCCCCCGCGGTTCAAACACATTCTATTTTCGCCTCCTAGAGAAGATGTTGACTCAAGCAACACAGTAAATCCTTTTACTCTTCAATGGAACAACTAGTGTTTCTTTGCTAACCATAACCCGTCTGATACAATGTACTGTACGCACGTAATGACATATTAATTGTTATAGTAACTTATAGGCCTATATATTATATAGATTTATAGTTTGCGTAGATTCTACATACAAAAAACATAATATATAATATATATATATATATATATATATATATATATATATATATATATATATATATATATATATATATATAATTATCAAACTCCTTATTAAAGTAAGTAAGTATAATAAAGATTAAATAATTTTGTAAAAAGTATATTAAGCTTGGATCATGAAGCTTACACCAAAGCTTATAACTATTGTCCATACTTAAGATGCGCGAGACAGATTTATGGATAAGATTATATTCAGATTCAATTTGCATGATGTGCCCAAATGTATTGTCTAATACAAATCGTGGTGAGAGAATAATTTTATTGTAGTGTTGCTTTTATGTAGGTTTATGTTGCAAAGGAGACGCAGCCACGCGCCTGCAATATGTTTGGAGAGGTTTCTTTTCTAGGAATTTCTCAAGGATAGGATTGACTCGCAAAAGTTAGAGACTAGATAGCAATCCAGAACATTTGGGTCCTGCTGTATTCCGTAGCTATTCTTCCTGACTTCATGACTTACAAATGACTTACATGAACGAAACTTTGAGTCTATGTCATCGAAACAAAACAATACGTCAGTGTAATAACGTTGAGACTACGTCAGCAAAACAACATGACGTCAATGTTGAAACGATGAGACTACGTCAGCAAAACAAAACAATACGTCAGTGTAATAACGTTGAGACTACGTCAGCAAAACAACATGACGTCAATGTTGAAACGATGAGACTATGTCTTCAAAACAACATAACGTCAGTGTTGAAACGATGAGTCTACGTCAGCAAAACAAAACAGAAACTTCTGTGTTGAAACGATGAGTCTACGACAGCAAAACAAAACAATACGTCAGTGTAATAACGTTGAGACTACATCAACAAAACAACATAACGTCAGTGTTGAAACGATGAGACTATGTCATCAAAACAACATAACGTCAGTGTTGTAACGTTGAGTCTACATCAACAAAACAACATAACGTTTGTGTTGAAACGATGAGACTATGTCATCAAAACAACATAACGTCAGTGTTGTAAAGTTGAGTCTACATCAACAAAACAACATGAAACGATGAGACTATGTCATCAAAACAACATAACGTCAGTGTTGTAACGTTGAGACTACGTCAGCAAAACAACATGACGTCAATGTTGAAACGATGAGACTATGTCTTCAAAACAACATAACGTCAGTGTTGAAACGATGAGTCTACGTCAGCAAAACAACATGACGTAAATGTTGAAACGATGAGACTATGTCTTCAAAACAACATAACGTCAGTGTTGAAACGATGAGTCTACGTCAGTAAAACAAAACAGAAACTTCTGTGTTGAAACGATGAGTCTACGACAGCAAAACAAAACAATACGTCAGTGTAATAACGTTGAGACAACATCAACAAAACAACATAACGTCAGTGTTGAAACGATGAGACTATGTCATCAAAACAACATAACGTCAGTGTTGAAACGATGAGACTATGTCATCAAAACAACATAACGTCAGTGTTGTAACGTTGAGTCTACATCAACAAAACAACATAACGTCAGTGTTTAAACGTTGAGTCTACATCAACAAAACAACATAACGTCAGTGTTTAAACGATGAGACTATGTCATCAAAACAACATAACGTCAGTGTTGTAACGATGAGACTACGTCAGCAAAACAACATGACGTCAATGTTGAAACGATGAGACTATGTCTTCAAAACAACATAACGTCAGTGTTGAAACGATGAGACTACGTCAGCAAAACAAAACAGAAACTTCTGTGTTGAAACGATGAGACTATGTCATCAAAACAACATAACGTCAGTGTTGTAACGTTGAGTCTACATCAACAAAACAACATAACGTTAGTGTTGAAACGATGAGACTATGTCATCAAAACCACATAACGTCAGTGTTGTAACGTTGACTCTACATCAACAAAACAACATAACGTTAGTGTTGAAACGATGAGACTATGTCATCAAAACAACATAACGTCAGTGTTGTAACGTTGAGTCTACATCAACAAAACAACATAACGTTAGTGTTGAAACGATGAGACTATGTCATCAAAACAACATAACGTCAGTGTTGTAACGTTGAGTCTACATCAACAAAACAACATAACGTTAGTGTTGAAACGATGAGACTATGTCATCAAAACAACATAAAGTCAGTGTTGAAACTGTCAATGTCAGCAAAGAACTACTTCAGTTGTACAACTTGTACTCTACGCCCGTTTTTACAGTTTCTAGTCTATGTCAGAGTTATACAAAGTTTAGTCTACGCCTCATAACAAAAGCTTATTACAATAAGTCTGTAAGTCTATGTCACATCGATAGGTAAACAGTAAACCCCAATCATACGGAAAACAAAAATATAAATAACTAGAAAGACAGGAAACAATCCAAAATAATAATGGCATAAATGACTAAATCAAAGAGAGATAACCCATCCATTTAGTTTGTTCCACTGGATCTTTAAGACTATAAAGCTGCAAGTAAGAAAAAGATCAAAGACTTTCTCCGAGAGATTTCTTTTTTTTTTAAATGTTCCAATTAGTATATTTGTATAAAATTGATCAATCATTTACAATAATTTACATTGAGTTAAGTTTGAAATTATTTAATCAAGTCAACGTGTTGTATTTTATTTTTTCTTTGTAGAATATAATAGTTGCATGAATAAACAAAATATAATATAATTGTTTTCAGTTTTGCTACTAAATTACATTAAAACACAAAAAAGACTTTGAACCAAATGCAACCTTTTTTAAAAATGTGGCTATTAGGCTAGAATTTATTTTTAAATGTTAATTATTAGCCCTTTAGGCAGGTAAACCTGCAAGTCTAATGAATAAGTAGCAAGTAATTAGAAATGGGATATAAGCTTTGTCAGGAATGAAAAGACTTTCAATAGGCATATAAGCAACACACACAATGTATATACCTTTTTAGTCAGTCTATTTTTATCTTCAATTTCAAAATATAGTGAGCCAAGCAAAACATACACACAGAGATTTGTGATGTGTTGAAACAGAAATTGACTTTTTGCCATGGTTACATTTTTTTGCTACAATTTACAATGAACAAGTTTTAAATGGTGCGTTAGAAATAGTGCTTTCTTGTTAAACTGTAGTTTTTCCCCTGCCTACCTATTGTAGAAACCGGTGCCACCTTGTAAAATTAGAACAGAACGTCACCAGGTACCGACTTTTTACCAGCTAGGCATATTGCTTTCAAGAGAACGCTACTCAAAACTGTATGTGCCATTCTTTTATTCGGTTACTTCCCATGACATGTAAAACTATTGTAGCACACAATTATTATTTGTAATAATTGACTTACATAATAATAATACCTGCATTAATTTATGCTTCTACTTTAATCTTTTTTTTTTGTCATAAATATATTTATGTAAGTCGAATAGGAACGGTTTAAAACTTAAAACTGAATACAAATAATGCGAAGGGGGGGAAAATGATGTTCATTAATCATTATTTTATTCATAATACTAAAGCTTTTGAACTTTTAGTGATAGGCAAAATGTTTGTGTTTCACATACCTTGTCATTAGCTTTTTGACATTATTGTGTATTCAGATACATTAAATACCGAGAAATAGTATTCAACTATAATTAATAGGGCCCATACTGTATTATATAGATATAAGTATACGTGTTTCTCATTTTATATATGTATATATATATATATATATATATATATATATATATATATATATATATATATATATATATATATATATATATATATATATATATATATGAGAGAGAGAGAGATAAATATAGATAGAAATATTAGCTGAAAAGAAAAAAAAGATCTATAAATAGCTCCATAATTTGGAACAAGTGCAGTTTTCGTGTTTTGTGTGCACATACTCAGCGGGAACAATTGCATATCGTTATTGGTTGGCAGCGGTGTATCTGTCTGTGCCAAAAATGGCCAGATTGTTTTAGAGATGCGGGTAAAACCTGGCAGTTAAGGATGGGGTGATAAATATTATTCACACGTTCGCTAGAGCACGTTAGTTATTAAAGTTTTTAAAAAATATATATCAATATTATTTATAATCACTAAAAATTGTATTCAATAAATGTTTCACCCTACAAGACCACAGTCCTCTTTTACAATGCTTTTCTTATCATTTAAATCAGAGTTTACTACTCGTTGGTGTTAAGCATGTTTGTAAAAAGCATTCATTCATTTAATTATCATATCCTTAAGAAGAAGAATCATATATTCATATATTGTTAAAACAGTTGAAACGTTTATTTATATTTTCCATATCATTCCAATATTTTATAATATTTAGGGTATTATTATCAGGAATGATAACAAACAATTTTGTGTTTAGAAAATAATGAAAATAAATATTGTTTATCTTCTTAATCAATTCGTTTTTATAGCATTTCTTTTTTTGTGTTGTTCTGCTCTGTTTTTGTTTGCTATATGTTGTTTGTTTTTTTGGTATCTTTTATTAACAAATATAGGCTAAAAACAGAAACAACAGATACGTATGACTTAAATGAGCAATATTCTAAACGACTTCTCTTTATTTTCGTTATTTTGAAGGAAAAAAAAAAGAACACAGACGCTAAAAACTTATTTTTGGTCTAAATTCTAATCAAACGAAAAACGGTTAACGAAGATGATAAAGAAAATCTAGAAGCTATTATCACTGGTAAGCTTATATCAAATAAGAATATTGTGAGTCGTCCAATTTCGTTTCTCCCCATAAAATTTAACAACAATAAAACAATAGGCCTATCCTATCCAGTGCAAATGCAAGAGGCTATATGTTACAAAAAAATTCCTTATCATCATCAATCCCTTATTTAAGTGAATTTATTGCAGGCACTGTAGTTTTTTTTTTCAGGGTTGACTTAGCAACCGGCACGTTGAAAGAAAAGCAGAAGAACGTCAAAAAAGAGAAAAGCTACTTTATTTAGTGAATGTGTTTACTAAGATATAGAATTGGTCAAGCTAAGCTGTTGTAATTTGATATGCAGAAATTATGAATATTAGTAAATCTAAGATGTTGGAAATTGGTAAAGCTACAGTGTTGTTAAAAAATATATGTACAATAAAAACAAAACCTTCTGTGTTATGTATCTTGTTGATGCTGTAAATCATAAAATAAACAAATTGGAATGATACAGCTAGTCACTGTAAACGTAAAAAAAAAAATGCTTCTTTGTAACAAACCAAAAAAAAAAACTGTTTCGCGTGTAAAAAAGCCACTATAAAATGAGCTTTGCAGAGAGTGTAGCTCATTAGGACTGTGTGTAGTGTAGGGTAGTAAATGTAGCGGAGAAAGTAGGAGAGAGAGAGAGAAAGGAAGAAAGAAAGAAATAGAAAGAGAGAGCGAGCAATAGAGAGAGAGAGAGAGAGAGCGAGCAATAGAGAGAGAGAGAGTGAGAGAGCGCATAAGGTGTTAATAAAGGTGATTGTGGGGGAGGGGGGGGCACTTTCTGATCGATGGCACGGCTTCACCAGTCCAGATGGTGGAGGAAATGGCAGCCGTTTATTTGTAAGTACAGGTATTGTGCCGTCAGTTACAGGTTGGCCTACATAGCAGCACTTGACATACAGTTACATGAGAATAGTACCTTGACCAACTTGAAGTACTTAACAAAGGTCATGGTCCAGCCCACAACAGAATAGCCTATAATTTTTACAATCCGTGCAGCGTAAGTTGTTCCGGAAATACCCATAAAGAACATGTCGCTTAGATGTTCTTCATCTTACATAAACTTCGTTAATAAAAGGGATTTAAACGGGCTATTTGAATAAGCCTACATTTGGTTTTAAGTTTAACGCCCTTTTTTTGTAACAAGAGAAGTAAAATACAAATGTGCTCATTTGTGACTAAATTGTGACAGTGTTTTGTTTCAATTTTTCTTAATGTTATATTCAAAATTTATTTGAAACAAAAGTGCATAATTGTTTAAAATAATTAATGAATTAATATTTATTAAATTATAAAGTAATAATAACGAAATAGAAAGTTTTAAAATATTTTTTCTCTAATATTTATTTTAATACATTGAAAAAAAAGTATGATAGTAAAAAAAAATTGAATAAATACTCTATTATTTCCCTACAGTAGGTCTGCTATTAGCCATTGAGAGGAGATTCTATCTACTATCTGGTAATGGAAACTGGCTTTTGCCTAACCTTTACCTGCTCCTGTTGTGATATAAAGACAGGAGTAGACATTTGATCTCTTCCTTCCTTGCAATGCTTTTAAAAATGTTTGCATGTTTATCTGTTTTCATTCTTTGTTATGTCTACTTCTTGTTTTTTCCTTTGAAGCAAGCTTTAATTTCATGATTTAATTTCATGATTTAATTTAAGACCCTGTTTAAAAATGTTGTTTTAGTTGTTGTTGTTTTTTGTAGCTAGGTTTTACATGCAACTGACTATTTAGTGTGAAGTTGTATCAATGCATGCAGGTTTCTAACGTGTATGAACAATACTCAATCTATGCAGTACTAAAAAAACAAGCTCTACTTAAATACTGTAAGCAAATCATTTATCATATAATTATATGTATGTAGTATATAGAGACATCTATATATATATATAACATTCGGTATGTGTGGAATATATAATATTCAGTTTGTTTAGTTTATATTGCATTCGATGTTTATTAGATATGGAACATTTAATAAGAATAGAGAAAATTCTGTATGTGTGGAATATATAATGTGTTGTACGTGTAATTCACAATACATTCTGTGTTTATAAAGATATAGAACATTCTTTTTATATAGAATATAAAATAGTCAGTATGTATAGACTGTAACATTTAGTATATATACAACTAATAGCAGTCAGTATTTGTAGAATTTTCACTACGTGATGAATAATAATCTAGAACATTCAGTAAATGTTTCACTTCTGACAAGCGGAATTATGCTTTAAGATAAATAACATTCAGTAGGTTAGCAAATTACTTAAAATATTCAGCATGCGTTAAAAACCAAACATTCAGCAAATGTAATGTGTCCAACATTCATGGTTTGTAATGCATTGATGCAAATTGTATTAACAACAAACACACAATTTTATAAATGGGGAAAGAACGAAAAACGTAAAGCATTTAATGCTGTTTGTTGTTTGTTTTTTAATTAATATTTTCCAACGTTTATGTGTTTAGTATTATTTGTGTTTGTGTTTATTATTATGAATGCTATTTATGTGTTAGATATTGCTAGAAAGGTTTTCTCAATTTCTGCTGTTTTGATAATATTATGTGAAAAAAAAAATGGGAGTGGCCAGAACGGTTGGTGTTTTGAATAGGTCTGCAGAGAGGGGGTGGAAAAGGAAGGGGGGGCGTAATGGGTTCTTTAATCGAAAAGATTGTTTAATAGTCAACCAGAATAAACAAAATGAATCGGTGTCAAAAGTTTCCATTTGATAGAAGAAACGGTAGACAGGAGTCGAGCAAAGGAACAAGACCACAAGACCACAAGTTGATATTGATCTGGAAGCTTTACAAATGTAGGCTACAGGGTTATTCAGGCTAAAAGTATATTTTTAAAACATTGAAGTTTGATTAATGATACACAGGTATTCATTCGATAATGTTTATGTATACACTAGTATACAGAATAATCAGCAATAACAAGTATATTACATGGTAGTGCACTCTTATCTCAAAGTTACTCGGAGTTGTGATATATTCTTTTCTATTTATTTGTGTATTTCAATCAGAAGCTGTTCCGTAAAGTACAAGTAGGTTTTATTCACAGTAACTGCATCATGACTACATGTATTAGTTATCAATTTTTCAGGGTGTGGGGGTCTTTAAATATTAAACTGTCTGATTTTCAAAAGGTCCACTGAAAAAAAAGAATCAATGTTTAAATATATAGTATATATTATGTACACGGTTTTGAACCTCATCGCTCAATGTACTTGTACAACACAGGGGTTTCTAATGTAAAATGTGAACAATATTGAGCCTTATACATTTAGCATTTTATATAGAGTCTAGATATACCCTTAATATTTTTCTCTTCTTCTTCTTTTAAAATGTTCTTCCGTTTGGACTATTATATCTTTTTTTTTTTTAAATTAAGCCTACATTCATTCGATTGTGCTAAACTATTAATTAAAATCTCGAATATGTGGAAACGAATTATGTCATTGGTTTCATGTTTAGGGTGACCCGAATTTCAAAGGTGCCTCGAATATGTAGGCCGACTTTTCCAAAAGGACTTCAATCTATACGTTTTGAAACACTTAGACTAAAAAATACTAATTGAAAAAATGTTTACATTTTAAATTAACATGTTACGGTAAAAAAAAAAAGCTAAAATTGACAAAAAAAAGGTTGTACAACATGAAACCACATGCTCTCTAAGCCATCTTTAACAACGAGTGGTTCCAAGCATGTTTCTATAACGCTAAACGCTTTACGCTAGACGCGTTTCTTGAATAGACCAAGGGGAAATAAGCAAATAAGCAAAACATCCTTTGAGCTCAATCAGACCACTTATAAATATCGTCTCCCCCAATCTTCTCTCTCTTGCCTGCCTATCTCTCCAGAGTACATATACACACGTCGGCCAAATCTTACCTGTTTTAATAGAACAAGGCAATCACAGCATCAGATGCATCGAAGAAACTTTGACTTTGTTATGACTGTTTATTGCAGGGCTTCGTAATCGTATTCTCTTTTCTAACAGCAGAGTGAAGGTAAAAGAACATTTACATCTATACTTTCTGTATTTATATTAGTTTAGTATAAACGCTCAGACTTCACCAGTCCACTGTTTACATAGAACACAATATACTTATCAGAAAACGTTACCGTTATTTCATATTACATTGGTATTTAAACCTTTGACAGTTACGTGAATTTATTTAATAATAAATATTGTGGTTGTGTAAATCTGGAGTTATTGGTCCTGTTGAAGAGTTATTTCCCCTTATTTTTTGTTTTCCAATAATATCCTAGACTGCTTTATGTTTCCTTTCTCTATTGTTCTCTCCCTTTATTCCTCCATTTCTCTCCCAAGACCCCCCTCTTTCTCTCCACTTCTCTCTTTCTCCATTTCGCTCTATCTCTCTCTCTCTCTCTCTCTCTCTCTCTCTCTCTCTCTCTCTCTCTCTCTCTCTCTCTCTCTCTCTCTCTCTCTCTCTTTATCGCTCTACGTTTCTGCCATGTTCATATAAACGTTAATTCTGTTTATTTTATCTCCACAGCTATCACGGACTGCAGTCCGGTAGAATAAAATTCTCTATTAACGTTTAGTTTAGATATTCTCTCTTGAAAACCTATTACATAATAATATAAGCTTATCTTTCTTCAATCTGTCGTTTTTATATAAATAATGTCTACAGTCTCGCTCTCTCTCTCTCTCTCTCTCTCTCTCTCTGTCTGTCTCTCTCTCTCTCTCTCAAACACACACACACACAAACACAGACACAGACTCTCACAGTGATGCTAGCTGTACATCCAGTCTGTCTATTCTATTTATTGTCTTACCCTTTTGTCTTTCTCTGTCTATTTGTCTCACATACTTGGCTCAAAGAAAAACTATTTTACCTGCTGTGTTGGCATATTATATTATACCAAAACTGAAAGCAGTCAGCACTGAATGTTAACTGAACCAAACGTATTTCAATGTAAAGTGCAATTCACTGTAAAACTTTTCGATACGCTTAAAAGTATTTCTATTACGTTTTAAAACGAACATTTATTTTTATTATAGAAATAATAATAAGGTATCCAATACCTAGTACAGTAATATATAGACAGTTGCTGCTCATATCAGGACTGGAGTGGGGGTAAATAGTTTGCTTTTGGAGGGTAGGTCTGTGGTGGTTCGTTCTTTAAGGCCCTTTAATTAAATTGCTTTGTGCATACCATCATGTTGGGTCTCATAATGCGGGGGGGGGGGGGGCATTAGAATACAGACCTTTTAACAAGAGGCGGGTTGAATCTGTAAAATCTTTAGTGGGAACACGTTAGCATTTTATTTCGGAGCTTTCTGAGAATGAAGTGGTTGGGGGGGGGGGGGGGGGGGGGGGCAGCATGCATTTAACAATATTGACCCCAAAACATACTGAGATGAATATACATGTATAGACTTAAACACTATAGGCCTACACATAGCAATACGGAACTCAAAATTCGAAGATAATGTAAAAATGCAAACGGTAGCTCTAACATTAGATAAGTCTTAAGTTCTACACTATAAAACCACTAACAACTTAAACGTAACTGCTTCCAGTAGGCCTTCTTAATCATTAGCCTGTTACTAGTCTAGTTGACGTATAGGCCTACCATGAATTACTTTACATGTGTCATTTTTTTTTTCTTTCCTTAGACATACTTTCAAAACAAACCCTTATAAGGTTAAGTTGGCTTAAAATAGATTTTCCAAACGATCACACTCTTTTCTCCCCGTGTAACGAAATCGTCTCTCCTCCCCCTTCACAACTTGTTGGGATAGTTTCTGTCTGCTGAAGTAGTCAAAATCACAGTTTGTCAACCGGGGTTTCCCGAAATCTTTTGGTTAGAAGTTAAACATCAATAGTTATGTGGATTTAACATTTTGGATAATAAGTGAAATAAATTAAAAAAATATACCCATTACCATGGTTTGGTTACTGCAATATTTAACTATTTCTAGACTTTAGAGAAAGGTTCGTTAAAACATTTAGCAAATATCTATATAGGCTAGATAGGCATAGTTGATTCAGTTTAAAAATTTTAAAATTTAAACCATGAGTTATTAATTTTTAAAAACGTAAAATATTTTTTCCAAAATTGATTGCGCTAAATTAGGATATTCATAGGCTATAAGTTGTTCTATGCAAAGTAGGTCTACACTTGGATTATTTAATCTTGTTTTAATCTTTCGCTTCAGATTTTCTTTTTAAAAAAGCTAAAAGACTAAGCATTGTTGCATCATTAACATTGTGATCTCAAAATGTAAACGATATCTCAAAATTCAATAAATTTTTCTTATTTAGTGAGTGATTTTTATTTTAAAGTCCCAATTATTTATGAAATATTTAGATCCAAATAATATTCTTGCCACCTGCTGTGTATGACCTACTTTTGCATATTTAGACAACCCTTGAACTTGTCTTGTTCTCGTATGTTCGTTTGAACTAAAAGTCATTAACATTTAAAATATTTTCTACGCTTGCAAAGATCATTTAATTATGATGTTTGTCCATTGAAATATGATATAATTTAGTTATTGAATTATTATATTTGGTCACCAAATTAGGAAGCTTGGTCATTGCCTCCGCATAATTGATCCTTAAGTTTACAATTTAATAACCAAAAGTTATAATACAATGACCGAAAATCATGAGTTTGGTTATTACACTTTGATTTTAATGCTCATTACTAAACGATAGTGTTTAATCTTTTGTATTATAATTTTTTTTTTATCTAAATGGGGGGGGAACTGTAATTATACCATGTGATCGAACAGTTTCTTAAATTGCAAATTGTTAAATTCTTAATAAATTATGTACATTTATCTAGTTGTCAATATATTAGGTAGTCGAAAAATACAGACATGATTCTGTATATATATGTAAGTGCGAAAGCTACTTTAAAGCCTTTAACGATAAGGTTAGTGTAAACATCTATCATGACACCTCCCAGCAACACCCTACGGATAAAAGTTCAAGCTATAAACGTCCAAATAAAACTGACTTTTTGGCGCTGAAGAATGTACCGTATCTAGAATATATACTGCAGTGTGCCGTCAGTAAATGTATGAATTAATCTACGTATACGGATATCTCGCTAAGATTTAAATATTAAAAAAATATATCAAGAAATTAGAGAAATGCAGAGCGTTTTATTGTGTGTAAAAAATAGTTTTTAAAATTGAAAAGAAACGTACATTATTATATAAAGACCTACATCAAGGCAATTATTTATAAACTGACAAGTAAAACGTTTTCCTGAATCAAATATTTGTGTGTTAATATTTTTAAACATTGTAATATAGCCTACGTTGAGACGTGTAGATCTGCAGACCTATCTTTGAAAAAAACGACCGCTACGTCATTTGTTTGAATTGTTGTTAATGTTTTTGCATGAAACAAAAGCTTTAGCGAAACAAATTCACTGCAGAATTTTGGCGTGAGAAGAATCTTGTCCAATAGTGTGATTAGTGTAGCCTAGACTACAGCTACTGTACAAGTGACTGTATTGTAATGTGGAATCAAGAGAACAATGTGGGAAATCTATACTTTAACAAACTTGTGTTAGGTCTTTGTGTTCAGGCTTTGTTTGTGTGGCAGGTGAATGGCTTCCCTTTGTGAGGCGTGAATATATGGGGCTGATAGTGTTGGCGAATCATTCTTACACATATAACGTAAGCCTAGCTAGTTAGTAAATGACTTCTTTCAGTTAACTTAGCGTTGTCGGTGGTTACCAGTTTCTTCGGCCAAAGCATGGGAGTGTGTAGCCACTACACTATTTAAAATTCATTACTTTCCCAAATTATGATGTCAGGCACGCAATAGAGCTGGATAAACCAAGGGAGACAACTCTATGAAATCCCAATAAGCTTATTAAATGCGACCCCCCCCCCCCCTCCCAACTTTTTTATATAGCCGCATGTTGCGTTGCTAAGTCAAAAAACAAATATTTTTACTCTTGTTTAAACAAGGCCTGATTATATTATTCCCCGCTAAACTCCTTTTCTAGCGAGCGTGATCCATTTTTCTTAAATATAAATGTAAATGAAACCAAAACAATATATAAATATATTGTTTCTTTTTGTACTTGCACAGATCTGTATTAAAATGGCGTCAAGCAACGTGCAGATTCCCAAGATGACGGAAGGCTATCTCGGTCCTCAGGCCAAATTCGATGCCTATGGTCTAGACCTCGTCTCCCATGGTGACCCTGTCATCTACATGCAGGACGATCAGAAAGAAGTGGAGATTATCCTGGGCATTCAGCCGGGCACCAGAATCACCATTAAAATGTTATCCCATGAACGTAAACAAGAATGCAACGAGTATTGCCTCATTAGGGCACTAGGGCCGAACTATCTCTTCCTTATTAGACCCCCACTGCCGGGTTTTTACAAGTTCCAGATTTACGCCCTCCCACGAGACGAGGCGGGGCCCAATATGCTGGGCGTCTACAACTACCTCATCTACTGCCCGGGCTCGTTCGGAAACAACCCATTCCCCAAGCAGTACCCACCGTGGAAGGACGGGTGCTACCTGTACGAGCCCCTGTCTCTGCCTCTTGGAATCCGTGAACCAAATGTCAGGTTTAAAGTCCTCATTCCAAAAGCCAAGGACGTGCAGGTGAAGGTGGGGGAGGAGTGGAACCCGCTCCAACAAACGGAACCTGGAGTTTTCGAAGGACCGGTAGACTTTAGTCAAGGTTATCCATCAGGCGCCAAAGCAAAAATCAATGTGAAGTTTGCAGGAAATAATTACAGCACACTTTTGGAGTACTCACTTTAAAAACTGTCTCTGTTTCTTATCATAGGTTTCAAATAGCGTGGTGATGGAACTGTTTCCTTTATTTGTATCTTGAGCCTAAAATATTGAAGGCAAAAATCTATTTACTCTATAATTATACTTTATACTATATTTTTTATATTAATTGACAATAAATAAAATGTTCATGTAAAATATGTACAATTCCCGAACGTGTTTATTTTAGTTTATTTAATGATCATATTAAAACTCACAACAGCAAAATAAGCAGTAACGGTAATTGAATGTTTACATACGAACGTTTAAATACACCAGGCTAGGTTGACTGAATACTTTTTTCTCAATTTAACACCACAAGTACAGTACAGGTGTTTTGATGGCAGGATAGTGTTAAAAAATGCATTCCCATTACGATAGCAGCTGTTGTGAATAAATCCAGACATCAGCATAAAGTTAAACCACGATTATGCCTTCAGCTGTTCTGAATAGCCTACATGTGGGCAAAAGCATTAATCACACCCTTAGAAATGTAGCTAGCTGTTCTGAATACATGTGAGCAAAAGCATTAATCACACTCTTAGAAATGTAGCTAGCTGTTCTGAATACATGTAGGCAACAGTATTAATACCACCCTTAGAAATGTAGCTAGCTTTTCTGAATACATGTAGGCAACATTATTAATACCACCCTTAGAAATGTAGCTAGCTGTTCTGAATACATGTAGGCAACAGTATTAATACCACCCTTAGAAATGTAGCTAGCTGTTCTGAATACATGTGAGCAAAAGCATTAATCACACTCTTAGAAATGTAGCTAGCTGTTCTGAATACATGTAGGCAACAGTAGTAATACCATCCTTAGAAATGTAGCTAGCTGTTCTGAATACATGAAGGCAACAGTATTAATACCACCCTTAGAAATGTAGCTGTTCTGAATGCGTGTAGGCGACAGTATTAATATTACCCTTTGAAATGTAGCTGTTCTGAAAGCATGTAGGCAACAGTATTAATATCACCCTTTGAAATGTAGCTGTTCTGAAAGCATGTAGGCAACAGTATTAATACCACCCTTAGAAATGTAGCTTTCTGTTCTGAATACATGTAGGCAACAGTATTAATACCACCCTTAGAAATGTAGCTAGCTGTTCTGAATACATGTAGACAACAGTAGTAATACCATCCTTAGAAATTTAGCTAGCTGTTCTGAATACATGAAGGCAACAGTATTAATACCACCCTTAGAAATGTAGCTGTTCTGAATGCATGTAGCCAACAGTATTAATACCACCCTTAGAAATGCAGCTGTTCTGAATGCATGTAGGCAACAGTATTAATACCACCATTAGAAATGTAGCTATCTTTTCTGAATACATGTAGGCAACAGTATTAATACCACCCTTAGAAATGTAGCTAGCTGTTCTGAATGCATGTAGGCAACAGTATTAATACCACCCTTAGAAATGCAGCTGTTCTGAATGCATGTAGGCAACAGTATTAATACCACCCTTAGAAATGTAGCTAGCTGTTCTGAATGCATGTAGGCAACAGTATTAATACCACCATTAGAAATGTAGTAAGCTGTTCTGAACACGTGTAGGCAACAGTAGTAATCTCATTAGAAACGTAGCTGTTCTGAATACATGACGTCAATGGTATTAATACCACCATTTGAAACGTCGCTTTTCTGAATAGATGTAGGCATGAGTATTAATGAGATTTTGAGCGCCCTAAGAATGTGATTGCATGTATAGACTACGCTATAATATTATGAAGTGACTTTCAATACTGCAGTTAGTCATAAAGCTATTTAGCAAAATAAATGCAGACAACATAGAGGAAAGAAGGGAGAGAATCTAAGTAGTAAAAAATACATATAAAGCTTTAAATTATAATTTAGAGATACAACACAACATCAATCTATTACCATGTTAAGAAAAACATAATATAAAAAAAAACTTTGTAATTCCATATACAAGAAATAAAGGCTTATAGGTTCCCTATCCGGGCATGGAACGGGTTGCCTGGACAAATCAGGGAAATCGAAAACTTTACTTCATTTAAAACACTAATCAAAATGCAAAATTAGACGTAAGACCGTTAGCCCATTCCATAAACAGGCCTTTAGCTTCTCTGGATACAGGCAAACACACGTAGTTATTGGATTCCGAAAGTAGCCTATAGTAAAGTTTTTAGAAACTCTATACAACAATAAATGCATCATTCCTGATCATTTAAAATAAAGTGAAAGCGGACAAGTGGGTATACCTTAATAGTCTCATGTAGTAAGTGCAACCTGCAGGGGAAAAAAATGTGTGTGCTACTGGTCGGATAGATAGAAAGATAGATAGATAGATAAATAGATAGAAAGATGGATTGGTAGTTAGATAGATAGATAGATAGATAGATAGATAGATAGATAGATAGATAGATAGATAGATAGATAGATAGTTTTACCTTCGGTTTTAAGTCTGCAGTAGGATCGAGCTTTATTTATGTATATAATAATAATAATATCTGTATTATAATTTAGCCCTAGGAAAACTGTCCGCCACATTTTGTGGGATAAAAGGGAAGTAGATCCTTTCATTCCAGAGGGTGGTGGACTTAGTTGTGGCTTTATGCAGACACGCTTGAGGGTTTGGGTTGTCATTCAGAGGGACTTCAACAAGCCAGGGGGCAATCTGGTTGGGATTTTTGTTAGAGACAGTTTCAGTGTTCTGAATATTATGCATAATTATTAAATCTCTCTTGTCTCTGGTAGTACGCTATTGTGGTTAGGTAGTTTACAAAGCCAGTGAACTTAATACGTTTTAAATTTTAAATATGTTATTGAACCATTGTTTCATTAGACTTTAGTCGTCTTGTGTAGAGCCACTGGTGGGTAGAGCCAAGATTGCGCAAGTCCTGGACTCCCTTCTCCAAGAACCAGTCACATAAGTAGACAGAGTAGTTGGTTGGTACATATTTCTGAAGCTTCTAAATGCTCATTAAAAATATAGGCCTACGAGTAGCCTAACAGATATATTTTTTTTTATATTTCATTTAGATTTATGATAATTGTGATAAGGGACAAATATCTCTTGGAATAAATAATGAAAGTCGTAATCTTTTTTATAGGCCTTAGACACAATATTTATAAATTAAAATAATTATTTTAGAAGTAGGGCTTTGTCAAACGCTCGAATTTTGTGTAAAAATATATTTTTTAACAAAACAATATTACTTTACGAAATGAAACAAAAGAAACTGACAAATAAATCCTCGGGTAAGGGAGGAATGGGAGAGAGAAATGAGATCAAGTAGTGGTAGTCTAGAGTGTAAAGTACCCGTCGGACCGAGCTGATCCATAGGTCCGATGAAGCAGCGTTCACCAGTTTATGTGGCCACGGCATACTAGGTGATTGTGTGGCCAGCACTATGCACAGCCGCCTTTAATTTACCCCAACTAAGGTCAGGTACCCATCAAAGCTGGGTAGACTCAGGGACACCCTCCAGACCCGGGAAAAAATCCTAGCCTGCAGCAGGATTCGAACCCGGGACCTTTGGATCGCCAGTCGAACGCGCTGCCGCTCGGCTACCGTGCCCCATAGTCTAGAGTGTACAACACACAAAGTTTGGTGTTAATATAACTGAATATAATGGTGGTAGGTAAAAGTAAAACGTAGGCCTACAAGTCGATCGTCGAGATAACTTTATGTGAAAATAAAGATCTAGATGGAGGGAAAAAAAGTTGAGAGGAAGAAAAGGAGAAAAAGAGAGAGAAGGATATGGGAAAAGTGATGACAGAGAAGATGAGCAAGATTTAAAAAAACACGTTCTGTCCTTGAAAGAGTTACGCAATGTTTCATGTGTTATAAAAAACGTATATAGCAATGAATCAATCAGGTTCTGTAAAGAGTAAAAGATAGATGTATGTTCATATAATTTATGGTTGGCCCAATTGTATACAATATATAGGCTATATATATAGGCCTTTGTGCCTAATAAAAAATGAGTTTGTCGCCCCTCTCACCGCATTGATTTCTCTTTTAATCTAGTAATTAGTTCATTATGTTAACATATGTAAATGCATCATTAGCTACAACTTTTTCGTAATGGTTTCGTGTGGGGTTGTTTTTTTCTAGTTAACACTAATTTAGTAATAATGAGTAATGCGTTAGGGTGAGAAATCTGTATAAATCTAATTCATTATTGTATTATCTAAGTCGGTGTTAATATCTATATCGCCAAGAACTAATTGCTTCTGTCGGTGATTCGATAACATCAGTAAATGATAAATTGTAACCATCCGCGCTGTCAGCTCTTTTGGTTTCCTTCTTAACTCTTTTGTTTTCAATCATATTTAGTTGTTTGTTTGTTTTCATAACTTTCTCGTTTAGCATTCCACCAACTCATCGCTTACAGTTTTTCTTAAATGTATCCCTCAATCTCGTCTATACTATAATAATTATTTATTTTTTTTAAAGTTAAAGCACACCTTTCTAATGCTAGTAATGCTATATACATGTGTATTATTAAGTATTAAGATCAATGTAAAGGCATTGAGTTTACATAGGCTACAATGTACGAGCGTGCGTAATCTGTAGACAGCACACTACATGTAGGCTAAATGTAATATTCGCCAGCTACTAACTCCATTGGTTGATCTGAAGTCTCATATAAAAACCTAGAGAGAGACAGAGAGTAAAAAGTAATGGAGAAAGAAATCGTCCCCACCACCTTCCATCAAGTTGAACGAGTAAACAGTTCCATCACTCATTTTGTTTTCGGAAGATTTCACACGAAAGGGAAGAACAATTTGAACAGAGGATATTGAGTTTACCTGGCCAACCTAACAGTGAACGGTGGGTAATGGGTGGGGGGAAAGGGGGGGGGAATGGAAGCTTCGTCTATTTTTAGAAAGTAGAAACTAGGAAATATATATTGCAAAGATGGGTGAAAAGGAGACTGGGGTGGCATAAACGAATTTCAGAAGTATTTTGAGATGAAACAAAAGATAACAGTAACAGGTTTCTTTGTCCTAATCAGGGTATATGCAGAAACAACAGACTGCAATACGTAGGATAGACTAGTACAACACACTATTGTAGGTTAGACTAGTACAACACATTACGGTAACAGTCTCTCGACCACTAACCACCAACTGATCAATTTGTTTTACCGGTATATTTAAAGCAAAAACAAGGACAATATTTAAAAAAAAAAGAAGTAAAGGGTTTCCATTAAACCAAACTGATCCATAGGGGCGGTAAAGCAGCGTTCACCAGCTGCATTTACCATACTAGGAGATTGTGTTGACAGCACAATACCCAGACGCCTTTACTTTGTCATAATTATTTTTGGCTGCTGGTACCGGTACCTATCAGAGCTGGGTAGACTCAGCGACAGACCCGGTAAAAAAATCCTAGCCTTCAGGTGGATTCGAACCCATAGCCTAGGTTCAAATGATAGTCAAGAAGTTGTATTTGATTCTAACCAATTCAAATGGCTACTGGTACTGCTAACAATAATTAGTAAAACAAATAAAAAAACAAACAAAATCAAAGTCTGCATTAGACTGAATAAGCATTTATTAAAAGAGATGAAATGCAAAAACTAAATCACAAGAGTAAAAATATAGTTATAAAAAATGCCTAGATATCTACTGGTTGAAATTATTTGTAAAAATTTTAATCAGCACATTAAAAAAAAAATTTTTAATGTAAGTAACAAGGATATATTAAAATGTTCAAGATTTTTTTATTTTAGTAATTTAAGTAATCTTTATATAAAAACAAAATGCTAGTAATTCACATTTTAAACAAATGTAACCATTATCTGCAAGTTTAAAAAAATTAGTTAAAAAATGTGTAAAATAAGATTTTTTAAAAGAGAACACTATATGCTCCATAGTAAAATAAATTCAGACAGATAGATATATAGATATATAAACTTTATTGTAGAATACATACAGCTAGGTAAAGTTTATTTAGCAGTACAGAACCAAAAACTAGGATGCAGTGTGTGCTTTGACAAATAGAAATAAAAACCAACTAAATGTGCTTTCAAACAGTGTTGAGTAATTTGTCCAGTAAATGTATTTTAGATCTATTTCAACATTACATCTACAAACACATACATAAAATAGTACAATGTTTTCACAATAAAATTATTATTGTCCTTCTTTTTGGTTTTATTAATTTTTTTTACCAAACTAAATGTTGAGAAATATTTTAGCCGGATGGAGCTGGCTGAATTAATTGTGGATGTATTACAGTTGAATGATGTTGATCATTATTTCATATAGAACCACATTCTTTAGGCAGTTGTTGAAAACAGTGACAGCTTTATTAACAATTATTTGACTTCAACAAACAATGCATTAAAAAAAAAAATAACACTAGCATTATTAAGTTACCCATTCAGAAGCAAACTAGTTGTGGTTTAAGCCAATGATTAAAATGAAACAATGATTTATTGGTGCTAATGTAATGTTTTTATTTCTAGCATAAAAGATTTGTAAAAACTTTAAAGAAATGCTGGTATGTCCAGATTTGTTTTAGGAGAGCAATAGTTCATTGAGATGAGATCAAACAGTGTATTGAATAAACCAATGAAATGTTCTAGGAAGCAACTAAAAATGTAGGTCAGTGCAGCAGAAAAGCAATGAAGTACAATAGAGAGACTGAAAGATGCCAAAATTTTGTGGCCACTCTCTTGATCCACCACTCTGATTGGTCAATAACAAAAAAGAAAACAAAGGAAAAAAAAGCCAACACAATGCCTTTTACCATGCCAACAAATGAAACTGAATTCACTAGCAAACTGTATAGTTTTAACTTATTGAAATAGAAATTGATTGAAATCTGAGGACTCAAAACTTATGACATCAACTAGTAAAAAATACTGAGCGCTTAAAATACACTGTAAAAATGACCAATATTTGACCTCAGCTCTTTGACTACTCCTCAAAATTTGTGACAACTTTCACTTATAAAATATTGATTACATAAGAGAACAGCCTAATCGCCATAATGTTCAAGCTAAAATTTTACAGCACATATTCAAGAAGAGTTGAATAACTAGTTTTGTCACCACCAAAGTTGGCATTTAATGTGACTTTAACACCTTGTCCGTACAAGCCTGCAACTTCCACTGGCTTAGCCCACTCATCACCCTGTTGAAATATACAAATACATTTTCAATTTTAATAACAGTGTTGACAATTTTGTTACTATTTTTATGTAAAACAACTTGGAAAAATCTGAATTAAATCTTTCATAAGTCCAAGATAATCACCTGAAGCCTGTCTAGATGTGTCCAGTTCTGTCCTGCCACTACCGCTACTGCCTCGGCTTTGGGAATTCTGACATGGAAATTGATATTTGAAGGGAGGCGGTCAAACTGAACCTGCTGTGAGTGTGGTCCTCTGTTGGTGGGAATCACACCTGGCTCATACATGAAGCACCCTTCCTTCCATTGAGCATATTGCTTGGGGAAAGGAAACACAGCCTGCAGTTGGAACAAAACACACAAAAAACATGATAACCTTTTTGATCTATCGTGTCAGTAATATGAGCATACAACACTCTAATGGTTAGATTTGTTCTTGAAACTTTTTTACAATATAACTGACTGACCTGTGTGATACCTTTACAATTGATCAAATAGTTAAAGACTCCAGGCAGCTGTTGGCTAGGGTCGGCCTGTGGCATGGCATATATCTGCAGTTTGTAGTAACCAGCAACTGGCATGTTGACTATAAAAGATATCTGTGAGCCCAGGCAGTTTGAGAAAACAAAATCTGGGAACTCCTCGTCTGAATCGACAGCTATAAGATTGGCAGTGACACGCATTGGGTAGGATGTTTTCATGGCAATGGTGACAGTGTTGACGTCCAGGTGAACAACAGGGTCAACGTGGGAGACACACTGTAACCCAAACTCATCAAATCTCTGCTGTTTTCCCAGGTAACCATGAGGGAGACTTGGTAAAGGCTCCACCTAGTTAGGAAACAATAAATGTAAGCATATTGCCTTAATTAAACTTTATAAAGGTAATATACAGTTTTGAGCAAACAGTACATCTCACCCTAATAATAATTCTTTGAACTAGTCTTAGTAATACTTCTTCCAGCTAATACTAATATACCTTCTCATCAATATCTAATGTCTAGTTAATTACGAGAACGTTACCTTGACATCTTCCTGACAGAGGATGAGATACTGAGCTACGTGATACAAGGTGCTTCCTTCCTTCTCTGGGTTGTTAGCATAGATCTCAAGTCCATATTCTCCCCTTCCTGGGCAGCTGACATTGAAATAAGCTGTGTTACCAACAGTTCTGTGCAACACAAAGCCTTCCAATTCATTGTCATTGAAGTTATTGCTCTTCAGTTTTGCCATAAATTGCATGTTGCCACTTGTTTTGATCTATCAAGGTTAAAAGATGGTCATTAAATCATATAAGCTAAATTATTGTACATGTGCATAAACCAATGGATGAAATGCATAGAATTTAAGGAATCAAAGAATGGCCATATCTGCAGGACTAAGTTATTCAAAAGGCCTCTCAAATTAAATGAAAACTAGCATTTTTGTTATGTTCATCAGGTTACATTGAGATTTGAGATTCTCTAAATGCTGTATTCTTCCACGTCTTAAAAGTTTTTCTTTAATACGACCATCA
The DNA here is from genome assembly GCA_949126835.1 of Anisus vortex. Taxonomy (NCBI): domain Eukaryota; kingdom Metazoa; phylum Mollusca; class Gastropoda; family Planorbidae; genus Anisus; species Anisus vortex. The sequence continues at coordinate 34,738,513 of OX421492.1, forward strand.
GAGAAAGGACTATAAATATTCTTAATAATCTCTTAGCTTTTCAATTTAGTTCATAAGAGCTAAGAGTTCAAGGTGTTCACAGTTTTAAAACTTATAATAATATTAGATAATTATGTAACAGTTGACAATAAAACCAATTGTGATGCTATCCCACGAACCGGTACGGAAGTCGGTAGAACTGATTTTTCAATAAATGCAAAATAATGTGTTAAATGGGTCCTAGGTTATTTTTAAGATTATTTTTGATTTGTATGTAATGTTGAATGCCTTAACTTATAGCTGTGAAATTTTTAAATTGATATTCTTTTTGCAAGTTTAAAAAAAATAATTTTTATGCAACTTTTGTTTAAATCAAACGAAATATCTTGTAAAGATAAAAAATTGTTAAGTCAACTAAATATTATTTAAAATCTGTACAACTTTAACAGCTTATGTATTGACTCATTATGAAAGTGTTTGCCTAATTTCATGGCGATTGGTTAATATTAAAATTTGTTCATCCTGGTAATATTTAATTATCTGTTACAATACTAAACTGTTAAAAATCCATAGTGTTTTCTTTGTGATTTATCTCCAAAACGACTTTCTTTAACTTTACGTATGTAATTTTGAATAACGTTTGAACTAATTATTTGATGTTAATGATTTTTCACCACTTTATAGATAAATGAATAAGCTTTTATTAAACACATTAAACTAAATATCTCATTTTGCAGACTTCAGTACCATTCTGTGGGGTTGCATTACAATTAATCAATTAAAGAACAAATTCACTATTTCATTCACCTGTAATTCAGCTTTTCCTTCCCTTGTGTTCAGTGTGGCTGTCTGTTGGTAAGTGCTCAAATTGTACCTGTAGAATGCAGAGCCGGCTCCCCAGTTCAGGTATGAGCAAGGTGGGTATGGCTCTGGTGCAGGTGAGGCTACCACTTCCTGCTCAATCTTGTACTCACAAACCTGGGCATAAACGTTATCTTTGTTCTCTGGCGTGTCCTCTTTGGCGTAGATGTAGAGAATGTAAGACCCTTCCACTGGCAAGCGAAGAGAGAACGAAGCGATCCTTCCAGAGCTCTCCTGTAGCCCGTAGCGGCTAAGTTTCACACCGTTATACTCCTCATTGCCATCCTCAAACTGAATAGTGAAGTTGAAGGCCACGGCTATCTTGTCAGCTGGATAGCGCAGGCGAATGTGGAGGTCGCCGCGGCTGTGGATGACACCCGTGCGGTGGGTGACGAACTCCAGGCCGTATTTGAAGAACTGTGGTTTCATGTGTGGCATGGACTCAAACTCTTGCAGTGTGACACTGCGTTCCAACAGTTGCCATTGTGAATCTTCAGGGAAGTGAGTGTAGATCAGCTGATGGGGATCAGGCAAGAAAAAGTATCTGGACAAAGAAAGCACAACATTTTAAATAAATAACTAGGAAATTAAAGTATTCTGAAGATCATATCAGATTTTAAAAACAAATCACATTAAACCTTCATTTACATCCTACTTATTATTTAAATATTTACCTTAGATAACATGCTTTAGACCACTACTGTCATACTTATATGTTAGGTCGGTTAATGCTTCATTTATATTTATTTGATTTGTCCAATGTTTGTAAAGTTTAAAATCATCATTTAGTTTTATTCTTAGCCTAGAGATTATATCTGTATTCTTAGTTGTATGTTAAATGCGCTCTGAGCTTACCGTATATACTCGCGTATAAGTCGCACCGGGGTATAAGTCGCACCCCTAGCTTAAGTTTTTTTTTTCTTATATGTTGTCATTGACCCGCGCATAAGTCGCACCCCGACTTCCCGGGTTATACTGCCTTTTAATATCTCAAAAATGCATAACTTTTAAACATAAAAGTTACTAAATATTCACCTTAGTTTGGAAACTTTCCTTAAAAAATGGTTTTAATCGTGCATAAGGCAAACATAATCGAATAAAGGCAGGGCTTCATTTATTTTAAACAACCGATCAATAGGCCTATAGACATTAGTGAGATGGGAAAGTAAGGTAAGTGTTACTTCATCTAAGTCTTTCCCTACACAAGTTCCTATCCTACACATAAAAAAGTCTTTGAAGTACGTCATTAGACTCAATGTAGCCAAGACTGGAGACTGGGAGGCGCCGGCATTTATGACGCGCTATACATGTGTCCTAATTACCATTAACATTGTTTGTAATGATTTCAAGTGCGTCTGCGCGATCGACACATAATAAGCTGTATTTTTTTTTCAACTCTTACATGCAACTAATGAAAAATAAAACACACTGTTGTCACTATTGACATTTCGCGCGTCCATCTGCCGATCGTACTTTTGGAAACATCGCCTAGACCTTAGGCGGTCTTATCGGAATGCTCAACACTGCCTTATTAGTAGGCTATAGCCTATAAGCCTAGACCCTAAATACTAAATAAAACGCATCTTACGCTTATTGGCCTACCTACATAGACAGGCTTTCATACATTTACGATTCTTTCCATACTGTAATTTGCGTTCAATAAGCCTACAAAAATGCCGCCTTTAAACTTACCCTACGTTTCGGCAATATACAATAGGCCCAAAAGTTCAAAAGAATAGAGGGTGGGTGTCAGAAAAAACTAAAATATTTGTCCATTTCAATTTCAGTTACATATAGATAGTAATATTTACACAGACGAAAGTTTTCTAAATGTAAAATGTCGGCCTAGGCATATCCTAGTAATTCTACATCACTACAATCAACTATACGGGTTATGTAAGAAACTTTATGACAGAGTAGTGATGTTTTTCGAACTTTTTAAAAACAGTGTCGGGTGTATAAGTCGCACCCCTACTTTTTGTCGAAATTTTCGGTAAAAAAAGTGCGACTTATACGCGAGTATATACGGTACATTATGTTTGTTGGCAGCGCTATACAAATATTATTATTATTAATACTTCAAGTGAGATGCTCAATGTAATTTAACCAAACCATTTTTGTTTCTTGATGTTTTTTTTTTCTAAAATGTTAATAACATTAAAACAAAATAGTTTCTAAAGACTCAATGCTTTATAAATTGTCTGTTGCGTAAATTTCCCTAAAGAATGAAATTTAACTAAGCTTCTCTGAGAAATGAAAGCTAATTAAGCTTCATTTAGATCAGAAATTTAACTAAGCACGATTGTGCCTATGTAACTTACTCATCTAATTGATAGTGGAAGTCTTCAGTTGATGCTTGCTTTCCAATGATTCTTCTAGCAGCCCAATGAGCATCAATCAGACACCAGGTGCCGTAGATGTAAACAGCATTCCATGAATGTTGATTGGTTCCAGGTGTAAACTTCTGGCCAGGTCTGTAGTCAGCCCCTTTGGCATAGCCACTTATGATTTTAGAATGGAGGCCAGCATAACTGGAGACAAAAATTACAAAAATTTACAAATACAATTTTATTTTAACTCCTATCCTAATAGATTTACCACTATTCACTATCATCTGAGCACAGTGTGACCAGTGTCATAATTAAGAGTATTAATCATTTAATTCTTAGCAAAGCAAAGTCTAACAATTTCATTGTGCACTTAAAATAATTTGTTACTACTCTAAAAGAAATGCTATGTTAGACAATAAAATGTTAGTTGACTAAAACAGGATGATTGGTACTTACTTGCACATTGTATCAAACACCATGGCATATGTAGTTTTACCAGTTTTGAGGCCCATCAAAACCTCTTCTGGGCTTCCTTTGTCTACCTTATCAAAGTTCATTTCTTTTAAGTTCTTTGTAGCCAACCAACGGAAGATAACTCTAGGTAGAAAAAAACAACCAGGATTTATATAGAATTTTACAAAGAGCTCAATATCTGATTATATAAAAATATAAATAAATAGAAATTTGATTTTGTTTTTCAATTTATAAATTAATTATACTAGATAAATACCTGACTTTCTCCAGCTCATTAGTAATGTTCTTTGAGTAAATTAAATCCCAAACTAAATCCCTGAAGTTGTTGTGCTCTGATTTGGAAACCTGTTCATTGTAAATTATGTCATGTAAATCACCATGCCTTGGCCAATTGAATTTTATTATATCCTTGGCTTTTGTAAATAGCTTTATCATAAGTATATATTGTTTTAAACATTCCAGGATGACTTTGAACACTGAACAACAGTGATACTTTTTAAATGAGTACCTGAATAGCATGATCATCTACAGATTGCAAAACATTTCTATCTATTGCTTCCAATGTTGGCTTCTGATTACTTCCAGCTGGGGCTGGTACTGGGGCTTCTTCTTTGGCAGATTTTTGCTGAAGCTGGAATGAGGAAGGTGCAGCCTGTCCCTCTTGACCAATAGTTCTTTTCTCAACCTGTTCAAAGCACATCAGAAATCTCATTGTTACAATTGTACTTACAGATTACAAACAACAGTTGCACAAAGAACATCAGAAATCTCATTGTTACAATTGTACTTACAGATTACAAACAACAGTTGCACAAAGAACATCAGAAATCTCATTGTTACAATTGTACTTACAGATTACAAACAACAGTTGCACAAAGAACATCAGAAATCTCATTGTTACAATTGTAGTTAGAGATTACAAACAACAGTTGCACAAAGAACATCAGAAATCTCATTGTTACAATTGTACTTACAGATTACAAACAACAGTTGCACAAAGAACATCAGAAATCTCATTGTTACAATTGTACTTACAGATTACAAACAACAATTGCACAAAGAACATCAGAAATCTCATTGTTACAATTGCACTTACATATTACAAACAACAGTTGCACAAAGAACATCAGAAATCGCATTGTTACAATTGCACTTACAGATTACAAACAACAGTTGCACAAAGAACATCAGAAATCTCATTGTTACAATTGTACTTACAGATTACAAACAACAGTTGCACAAAGGACATCAGAAATCTCATTGTTACAATTGTACTTACAGATTACAAACAACAGTTGCACAAAGAACATCAGAAATCTCATTGTTACAATTGTACTTACAGATTACAAACAACAGTTGCACAAAGAACATCAGAAATCTCATTGTTACAATTGTACTTACAAATTACAAACAACAGTTGCACAAAGAACATCAGAAATCTCATTGTTACAATTGTACTTACAGATTACAAACAACAGTTGCACAAAGAACATCAGAAATCTCATTGTTACAATTGTACTTACAGATTACAAACAACAGTTGCACAAAGAACATCAGAAATCTCATTGTTACAATTGTTCTTACAGATTACAAACAACAGTTGCACAAAGAACATCAGAAATCTCATTGTTACAATTGCACTTACAGATTACAAACAACAGTTGCACAAAGAACATCAGAAATCGCATTGTTACAATTGCACTTACAGATTACAAACAACAGTTGCACAAAGAACATCAGAAATCTCATTGTTACAATTGTACTTACAGATTACAAACAACAGTTGCACAAAGGACATCAGAAATCTCATTGTTACAATTGTACTTACAGATTACAAACAACAGTTGCACAAAGAACATCAGAAATCTCATTGTTACAATTGTACTTACAGATTACAAACAACAGTTGCACAAAGAACATCAGAAATCTCATTGTTACAATTGTACTTACAAATTACAAACAACAGTTGCACAAAGAACATCAGAAATCTCATTGTTACAATTGTACTTACAGATTACAAACAACAGTTGCACAAAGAACATCAGAAATCTCATTGTTACAATTGTACTTACAGATTACAAACAACAGTTGCACAAAGAACATCAGAAATCTCATTGTTACAATTGTACTTACAGATTACAAACAACAGTTGCACAAAGAACATCAGAAATCTCATTGTTACAATTGTACTTACAAATTACAAACAACAGTTGCACAAAGAACATCAGAAATCTCATTGTTACAATTGTACTTACAGATTACAAACAACAGTTGCACAAAGAACATCAGAAATCTCATTGTTACAATTGTACTTACAGATTACAAACAACAGTTGCACAAAGAACATCAGAAATCTCATTGTTACAATTGTACTACAGATTACAAACAACAGTTGCACAAAGAACATCAGAAATCTCATTGTTACACTTGTAGTTACAGATTACAAACAACAGTTGCACAAAGAACATCAGAAATCTTATTGTTACAATTGTACTTACAGATTACAAACAACAGATGTACTGGTACAAAACTAACATGTATTATGTATACAATAGACAAATGCCTAGTCAGTTTTTACCTGAATCGGTTTCGTACTAACTGGAATCTGAACAACTTCAGCCTTCTGTGGTTTCTGCCCAGAGGTCTGACCAACACCCGGGGCATATGAAGTAAAGCTCTGACCCTGTGGGAAAGCAACATTGCTCTGGACAGCTTGCTGTCTGCTATCAGGCACAGTACCATATAAATATTGCTGCTGCAAGAGTTCAGGGGGAGGTGGTGGAAAGTCTTCATCACCATAAGCATCCTGGAAAACAAAGCACATGGCATTGTTAGCCACCTTTTTTTTTGAATTTGGTATTTTAGTATTCTCTATGTTCAAAATACTGCAAAAATGTAAGTAACACAAAATTCCAGAGCCACAATAGAAAAAGAATAGTCACCCCTGCAGATCCAGCATTATATTTGCCAGGTTTAGCTGTGGCTTGTGTTCCTGGGGCAAGTCCTCTTCTGTCTGGTGACTCCTGATAGAATGCCCCTTGCTGTTCATTTTGGGGAGCATAATGCACATAGTATTGGCAGATGTGTGTGTAGGTGTCGCCATCCTTGGCTGGGTCATTACCATAGACTTCAATACCATATTCACCTCTTGCAGGAAGTTTCACGTTCACCTAAAAAATAGTTTTAAATTCGGTATTTTCACCATAACAAACTAAACAATAGTAAATTATTTTTTAAATTGTGAATTATACTAAGTTAAATGCTATATAATAACTAAGATCATTTCCAATAAAATGCTCAATACTTGTTGTAAATTGTTAGAAATGTTTAATAATCCTTAAACCAAATTCTAAGTAAATGTAGCAGTCAATGTAAAAAAAAAAAAGGTTTAATGCTATTTAAATTGTAATTTCTAAATATGTGTATTTTAGTACAAATATTATTACCTTGACAACATCTCCTTCATCTCTTTCCTCAATATATTTCTCTAAGTCTTCATCTTTCATTCCATTCTTGCGCAGTTTGCACAGGATGTAGGCTGGTTTAGTTTTGGCAAACTCAAGATTCACTTGCCCATCCTCCGTGGTCACTATGCCGTCTGGAGGAGTGGCCACAATGCCCAGCTGATCAACAGCCACGCCAGGCCCCCAGCTGCTATCTGAACAAGCAGGAAGTGGTGCAGCATCAGAGGATGCAGAATCAGCAACAACCTATGGAAACATCCATTCTTGATTTGTGAATAAATTATCTGAATGTGTTCATTTTTAAATAGTGAATAAGTGAATTATTTTCCTAATTTATGTTCCTAATTTTGTGGCCTAATAATTGTGTGGGCCTACTAATTGTGTGACCTACTTTGTACTCGGCTGATGCAGTGAAAATATTTTTCACTCCCAGTTCACCAGTAAGAAGCTGACCAAAAATAGTGAAATAGTATTGTCCAGCACGAGGAGCCCTAAAGATGAAAGTTGTCGTCTGGTTCTGTCCCTGGTGCTGTAGTGCATAATTCTTCAGTTTCTGCCCTTGGTACACCTCTTCTCCTGTGTCAGCAAACGTGATTTTGTAGCTGTTGAAAAAATAGATAAGATAAAGAATAGTTTTCAATATATGCTCTTATTTTGAACTACCCTCCTTTAGCAATAATATTGTGAATGCTTAATAGAACAAAGTAAAAAAAAAATGCTTTTTTTTTTACATTTAAATTTTATTAATTTAATTAGTGGTTAGTAGAAATCATTAAAAGATAATATGTTTGTCCAACACATTCAAAGTTAAAAGATTTTAAAAATTTATATGATAAACACCACATATGAATGCAATGAAAAGAAAAACACTTATAACCATGAAAAAAACTTACGTAAAGTTTGTTGGTTTACAGAATCCAAGGGTTAAAGCAAGACGTCCTTTTTTGGCATCTACAACACCGTTGTGGTGAGAGATGAAAAACATGCCACACTTAAAGAAATATGACTTCACCAGAGGAAGGTTTTCAAAGTCCTGTAAGGTGACAGGTGTGTACAGTAGCTGCCACTCATTTTTGTGAGCCCAGTGGCTGTAGATGAGTTGTTCTGGGTCAGTCAGGAAGTAGAAGTCATCATATTCATAGACCTGGACACACAATAACAAATAATATTCATTATTAAACATTTCATTCATTTTTACTTTCAAACTGATTTTTTTTCTCCAATCAAAATCTAGTATTTAACCTTTCATTCAAACTAAAATGTATTTCTGCAACTAGACGTTATAAATAAGATTTTTGCAAAATGCATTCTTGAGAAATTATACGTTAAGATAATAATACTATTGAGCTACTAAGTTATACCAAATATTCAGACACACCAGGTTACTACCATGGTAATTATTACATGAAATAACTGGGAATTATTTGTCAACACCCAAAAAGTACCTAAACCTTTTTTGATCATTCATATTTCTTGCATGGACATGACATGTCAACATAATTATTGATTATTTCATGTAGTCCATTGATTGGGGAAAACTAATCATTTTAAATAGCCCTCGTTATTTGATATTACTCATTAATTATTTTTAACATAATGGAAAAAAGAGTGACATGTCTTTTTTTTATGATGTCCACGTCATAAAAATATATGTAGGCCTATATCAGCACTAGAGATTAAGTCATTTGATAAAGAGACTAAAGCCATTCAACCAAAATATTTCAACTAAAATTCCTATGGATAGATGATAGAAAAAACAATTTTTTGGAACACTCTAAAAGTTTACTTGAAGACTACATTTCCTTATTACATTATTTATCTTTGTCAGGTGATTCAAATGTTTGTTCAACTCACAAGAGTGTTCACTTCAAGCTGTAACACAACTGAAATCATTTTAAATTGATTAGATTATATAATTATATTAAATTCTATCTGGCACTCACAAGGTTTTCAGGCATGTTTTTCTCAGAGACCAGGTATCTAGTCGCCCAATGGGAATCCACCAGGTACCAATTGTTGTCAATTAGGACAGCATTCCAGCTGTGATTGTATTCATTGCCCTTGAATTTGTCTCCAGGACGGTAATCCAGACCTTTAGCGTAGCCGGTCAGTACAATGGCGTGAACACCAGCAAAACTTTTCAAAAATTAAAAAAAAACAACATACATTTGAAACTTGCTATAGAATAAAATAAAAACTAGTATACAAACAAATCTATCATCATGAATTTTAATAATTAATATGTGTTTTAATAATGTATAACAAACATATTTACCGGCAAAGAGTTTCAAAAATGCGAGCGTAAGTGCCCTGCTTGTTCTTAAAGGAGAGAAGCACTTCCTCTGGACTGTTGGGCTTGGCACCATCTCGAAATGTAATAGTATACATGTTCTTGGATGTCATCCATCGAAAGATCACCCTACAGATATGTATGCCTTAATATTTAGTCTTTAAAAAACATTACCCCATGCAATAATACAACACAATTATCATGGTATGTAAAAAGAATCATTCAAGAAACATTTATCATAAGAATATAAATTCATTTATTGTAGACTCTATTCAAAGACTGTTTAATAGTTAACTACCTGCATTTGTCTAAGTCAGCCTGCAAGTTCTGACTGTACACAAGATGATGAATCAAATCAGTGAAATTGTCATGCTCTGTTTGTGCAACCTAATTATATAAAAATACACAAATCTACATATGTAAAATTACAGGATTGATATACTGATATTTAGGAAACAGTTAATCTTCAAATGTGCTTTACATGACAGTAACACTATTATTTAAAAAATCAAATAAGAATTATTTCAATTTTGATTTAAAACTGACACTATTGTCTGCTTGTTTTATTAATGTTTTAGATATCATTTCTCAATTGAAATGCTAGAACACTGGAAGAGCATGCTACAAATGTTTTTCTTTTTACTGTAGATCTAGATGCTTTAAGTTGTTGATAAATCTTATTTCAAAATAGTCCCGTTTTCTCTGATGTGTTTAGTTTAACCACTTTGGTTCTTTGGAGATCTTGTGTCCTCAAAGATTTTATAAACCAAGGTAAAAACTTTGAATTTCATCCTCATTGTAATTGGAAGCCAATGTAATTTTTTTACTCAGGTGATTGAATTTTCTATGCTGCAATGTTTTAAACTCTTTGTAGTTTTCTAAGATCACACCCTGACTGGTAGTCCAATATGTCGACAGTTTGCAAAGTCATTTTTCAAATGTTGAAATTGTCATGGTTTCATTTTTAGCTGGTAAAATTTTGCCTATTCAGTCCTGCAGGGTTTGTATGCTGGGCCAATGTGTTATATTTTTTTATATGCTTACAAAATGCAAGAAGCAATACCATAAAATAGAGATGTGAATGTATATGCCAACAAATAATCCATAAAGATACAAATTTTACAAGCTAAAATTTAAGCCATGGCAATTTCAACATATAGAAACTCATGAAAAAAAGGAAAACTTCCCCATATAGTAGCAAGGAAAAAACTTTATTTTAAAAAAAAATGAATTATCCAACTTAGCTAATCTCTACAAATTACAAATAGAGTTAAATTTTCATTGATGGCAGAATAGCACCCATAATAAAAACAGATATAATCACAACCAGTTAGATAGTAAGTTGTTTATGAAATTTTATTAAAACTCTAAAACTCCCCCTCCCCCCCCAAGAAAAAAAAACAAAAAAACTTTTAGTCAGTACCTGGATAGCATGATTGTCAATAAAGTAAAACTGCTGGACATGTCGATAGAGATCAAACTTTCTATAGCGAGCATGAACTGGAGGTGCATGAACTTGTCTGGCCCTGGAATCATCAGGGACAAAACCGGGCGGAGCCTTGATCTGCATGGCTACTTTTTAAACTTCTGTCAATTCTGAAGAGAAAACATGTATTAAATGAAGCCGATGTATAAAACATGCTAGAAACCAAATAAATAATTATACAAATTCTTGTATCCTCTCATGAAAATAAAGGACAAATAAAATTAAAGAAGTCCTAGGTATAGAAGAGTCCCTTATAAGGCTTCAAAATATAAAGACAATGAGCATAGATAGAAATATTCCAAGTTTGCAGGAAGATGCTGTTTTGAAATAGTATAATTGTAAACAAATCTAATTGAGACATACTCAAATGTCACATTAAAAAAAATATTTTATTTTGTTTTTGTTTTTTTATTAGTACACACATATTTTAACAAACATGATGCTTATCCATGGGCACAGCCTTTGGGGGCTAAGAAGGGAGGGTAAGGGTCTAGACTCCTCCACCTTTGAAGTCCAAAACCGGGGATTTTTAAAACAATGTATTCATCTTAATTTATTTATCTCTTTTATAATTAATTTTTAAATGTTTATAATTTTAAAGACACATTCATATACTGGTAATTTTTTTAAATCTTTAACATTTTCCTGTGTATTTACTTTCATATAATTTTTTGGATTTTTATCCTGTTCTAAATTGTTATAACTTTACTTTCCATAGGAATATTGAACATGCTGCATCATTTGCCTGTGTTAGTGCTATTTTACAACTTTTTTCTTGAGAATAATAAGATTAAGACATTTTGTCTCATACAATTTTTTCAGACAAAAAGAATTAAAAACTTTATTTACTCTTTTTTTTAATTTAATTTTTAAGGTTCAACTATTAATAATTAAATAAAATTATAGTTTTTCAAATTTTAGGGTGAAATTGTGCAACCTTTCAGAATATTCTTGATATTGCCTCCCCTTCACTGCATTGTTTATACTACAAAGCTAAATTAGAAAGACTACAAAGCTACAGATAAACATTTTTATAAACTACAATAAACATAAAACCATTATAATTTTAAGAAAAATATGTATTATTTACTGAAAACATTTAGGAAAGGACTTTAAAATAAATATTGTAATCGGGTTAAAAAAAAGCATTTCTTTTTTCATAAAAAAAAACTTTGGACTATCCCTGGCCGAGAATCAAAAACGTCTGTACCCATCCCCGCATGCATCCAAAATATAATTATTAGATTTTACTTACTTACTGAAAACATTTTAGAAAAGCTATTTAAGTCCTGAAATTCTTTACAATCTTTAAAAAAAAGTAATATTAATGGAGAAAACAAAAGAAGAAAAAGAAAGATTGCAAAACTTAAATATGAGACAATAAGGTCACGTATCATTAAATCAACCTATGCGGATCAGAATCCACACACACAGTCTACTTTATATATATAGCTTGGCTCCCCTGCCCCCTACTTTGCAATCATGGCTATGCCAATATGCTTATCATATTTAAAAAAAATCTTAATGAGTCCGCTAGGAAGATTGTTTTGGTAAATTGAAAGAGTATATTACAGTTACACACAAAAAGTAAAATTTGGCTAATGTTGCACATTTAAATGAAACCTCATACTGAACGATTGGAATTTCCTTTTTTTTTTAATTAATAAGAAAACATGTTAGATATTTGTATCATTTTATCTATCAGCATTTTATCTAACAGCTTTTATTTGAATATATTATAATCTTTGTATATTTTTGTATTTAAATTATTTATTTTAATTTCAACAAATCCTCCACCTAAATATAAATCTTCCTCCTCTCTCAAATTTAATCAAAATATCTCCTATTACACAAATCACAGCCAACACAGTAGGCCTACTGTAAAAAAAAAAATATTCTCACTAAAGTCAAGACTTTCCCTAGAAGTTGTTTTTCAAGTTGCTGTTATTAGTAGTGTGACACATCAATAAACACACAATCAAGTGGTCTGTCTCATCATGACAAATAACCTATTGGAATAGTGTAGTTTTCATTTACACAAGCTATTTCTACAATGGGTACAACTTACAGAAAAAAGGAAAAACTTTCTCTTCTCTACAAAAGAAAATATGTATGTGTGAAAGGAAAATTAATCTTGTTTTCTATGGGTACAATGAATCACCACTTTGTTTTTCACAAAAGAACTTTCCCAATCATATAGACTAATGGGCATGTTTCCAAACAAATTGTTTCAACTGATACTGCATTGTGCAACCTCTCAAGTTTGTGCCAAACCATGCCCTGTCAATCAAGTATACAGATAATAACAACTGTCTTAGCACAAAACAGGCTGCAATACAACAGAACAATAATGATAAACAAGTGATTGAAGTGGTACAATGACTAGGGAGTGTGGTCATATGGGTGAATCCCAGCATTAGGGTCAATGGCTTACAGGCTGGGTGAAATACAAGAAACTCTACACACAATACACCCAACTGCTCCTGTGTAGGTGTGTGTCTGTGAGGAAAAAAAGGGAGGTAAGGGGGGGGGGGGGGGCAGATAAACGAGTTGAGAGTCAAGTCATTACCACCAGTCTCTGTTCATGACTCAGACCAGGGTATGTGTATCCAAGAGCTCCCCTTCCCTCTTACTGCTCACACCTCCTCCCCACTCACTCACCCACCCAAACGAACTGATTCTATGCTACTCACCTTTCGTGAGACTTTTTTTTAAAACACTGAACCTTACAAAAAATAAATGTGCTTCAAATTGTTTACCTCTATCCAAAGCCATGGCTTATTCTAAATTTAACTCAAGGAGAACAAGTTTTACACATGAAATCAGGTAGTTAGATCTATTTACGGAGTCCTACTTTCAGATTACTATGGTCGTTCCTTCCTGTCAACATTTCATTGTTTCAAACAATGCAAATACACCACCATAACGTCATAGGGCAGAAATGACCTATCCCTCAAGGCCACACCCTCTCCACTAATGCAAGGGGAAACATGCACTGTAAGCTATTACCGCCCCGGTATCGTGTGCCGGTATTACGTGGTTGCTACTCGGCACATGGCGGGTGAATCTGCAGCATAATGAATCTCGAATTCACTTCTACTAAATAGTTTTTGAACCTTATACGAGTTACATTTGAAACGACCTGTAGTGTATGAGAGCTATTTTCTACCAACTTTCTACCAGCTCACGTCATCATCGTGTCTATTTCCCAAAAACATGCCCAGCCTGTCCGCATTATGTATGTGTTAAGTCTACTAGACGTGTTTCAATGTATTTTATTTCATTATCTATGCTACAAAAGCTAGTGATAACAAGAACGTTGAAGTGCTTTTGGTACATCTCCACGCACCACCCCCCCCCCCCCCCCATCCCCATTAGTTTGACGAGAAAGGTGGAGATGTGGGGGCGGCTAATGTTAAGGTGTAGGAATGAATCCAGCCAGACCACAACACACAAAAAAACTTGTGCATAAATTTGCAAATATCACGGGGCGATGAAAACTTGCTCGGTGGCTGAATGTCAAAGTTGAATATAAACACCCCCATCATGAAATGCTAGAAGTACTGAACAAAGTGAATAGAAAATAAAACTGCTGTGTGAAGCACGTTAACTAACAGATAGACCTACAACAGTACAACGGTACAACGTATACCCATCCCAACATTAATATTACGATTAGTAGTAGCCCACTACAAGCACGACGTTTTTAAAAGAATGTAGCAAATCTAAATTTAGCACAGCTAATTACAAATACGAGGAGAAAAAAAACAACAAGAAGTTGTTTATAACAATGAAAGAATAATACTAATATTGAGTACAACCCTTCTTCTGGTATTCCTATTAATTTTGTGTTTAGTATTCACTGCAGCCAACACACGGGGGCCTAGACATTCTTTTTAACTACACGAGACCTGCTCCTATACCATTGGCTAAACCGGAGACCGAAACGCGAAACTTTATTTTTTACCTGTAGATTCACTTTGTAATAAAGAATTCCTCAGGCAGGGGAAATAAGCTAGTTGTGGGAGAGTGTAAGGGGAGATGAGTTGCAATTAGAGACCAGTGGACGAGATGGTGTTGCACAATAGACAATAGATTTGATACGTTGGCCCTACCGGTACACAATTGTTGAATGTTTTGTTGATAGTTTAAGAGCAACATGCGTTTCCTGCCTTCCTAAACACTTTATTACATACAACATGTGCAGGAGCGCAAACGAAGTAGGTGCTTTCAAGTTATTTATGGACAATTTTAATGACTATACACAAACACAAAAATTCAAAATTAGATTACGAAACTTGCATACAATTTAAAATCTAATAAAGTGGCACAGACTGTGCATGGAACTGGAACCATTTTTAAATACAAACGTAGGAAAAGGAAACAAATAGGCCTACAAATAATGTATTGAATAAAGTAAATAACGGGAATATAGATATTTTGACTCGATGCAAACTTTAATGTACAGTTTTTAACATGTTCAAGTCTAGTGGATGTGACCCAATGCATGTCGAATAATATTACTACATAAAGTTGCGAAAGGGTGAAGTGTTTAAAATTCTTATGCGGCGAGATAATTAGCTAAACACTCTTGATGTAACCATGTGAATATGTTTACATCAGTCAGCGCTACTTATAACAACAATACATGAAATGGCCATGACACACGCTTTCCTTCAACAACAGTCAACGTTGCAACGGAGAAATGTGTACAGGGTTTAAAATGTGGTCTCCATGCAGATGACTAAGTTGAAATGTCAAGTTCGGGTAACACGTGAATAATTTTACAGTCCTACGGAGATCATCTTATTATTACTAAACCAACAAATATGTAGACTACTAGGTCTACTGACGCGAAATAAAACCAAGTTCAACAATATTGAACACAACTAAAGCTAGTCTAGTAAACACGTTAGTGGGTTGGTCACACTCTTGTTTTTCGCTCGCTATCTGTGACGCAAAGAGTAGATTCTACATACCATCCTGTAGTGCACAATAATTCTAACGGCACATCTTTACACCACACACAGAGACACACCTACCGCACACCATTAGATCTATGCATCCACCCATTGTAATTGGCGCATAACCGTTTTTTTTTTTTAAATATATAATATTAACAATTGCAATAACATTAATAAAATTGGGACATAGAAAATCTCTTTACTGTCTAGTCGAGTGTTTAACACACACACACACAATTCAATGTGCTTGTTTTGAAAGTAAGAGTGGGTTTTTTTTTCCGAGAGAAAAACGAGTTGAAATGATTGATGCATTCTAAAGCAATGTTTTATTGATATCAGAAAGATTTATCTTTTAAATGCGTTTTTCAATTCCCTTGCATTTGAAGTTTCAGTTAAATACTACAAGGACTTAGCTCATGAAGAATAATTGATGAAATGTGTCGGTAGTTAAAGTTACACAAAGGCGGTGCGTGGTTGGGGCGAAATCATACAAGTGTGGCACCCAATCATGCAACAACCCGCAGGTAGTAGCTTTTCGGTCCTTAATGAAAGAATTATTATAACCCGTTTGAAATGCTTCAGTCTCAAACTGGCGTTTATTTTATTTTTTTCTGTTGGTCTGGGGGTCAAAGGTGAAACTTTGAAAATAAGACGCGCCACCCCTTCCCAATCTCCAAATATCCGAGCTTACCAATGTTGACAATACATGTACGACTATTTAAGTGAAAAATCTTTTAAAACCTTAGCGGTACACATTTCGGCTGTACTATATATCTTATCTCTCTTCTTGACCTTCCAATAAAAACACTTCATAGAAATCTACCCCGAGGTTTTCTTGACAGGAATGACAAGTTGCATACAATGATTTAATTGGAACATGACATAGAGAGGCCACTTTCACCAAGTGTAAATAAAATTCAGCCAGCAGTATCAATATACGAGGGCTATAATATATCTTTTCAATACTAATAAACCGCCTACATTAACTTAATGTACACTTTAAGTAGAATAGAGACTTATTAAATTATAAGATAATATACTTAATCGTGAAGTTGATAGTAAAGTTGATAGACCAGGGATGTGCATCGGGAGGCCCGCTGACCAAAACACCAACTACCAATCAACATAGTTTATAATGGCATTTGTTTTGTTTATTGTACTTGTATTAGATAGTAATAAATGTTCAGTACGTGTCGTCCAACTTGTTGGATCAAATTCCGTATACGGCCCAAAGATGAAACATGTTGTACACCCCTTATTTTAAAACGGCATGTGTGTTGTTGTTTTTTCGGGATTCATATTCGGTTTAGATTGATGGGAACATCGACCTGGTTGTGATGATGCCCACGGGGTTTCATAACCCTCATTGGGTTAACAACTTTCTAAGGTGTATGGGCTATCCGTAAACTATCGATCGGCTCGCTACATTCCTGTGTAGTACAGGATTGTTCCCATTACTTTCAATGTGTGGGGGGATTATATGTGTCATCTTAATCTTACTTAATGCTTATTTTAAGAGAACTGTGGACTGTGTGATCCCCCCCCCCCCCCCCACACACACACAGTATAGAGTTTAACTACTGTACTGTGTAGATTAAATAGTAAATCTTGACTAGATTTAAAGCACTCGTAGATTTCAAAAATACATTTTTACATGGATACAAAAACAGAACAGGGAAACTTCGGTAGGACTACATAGTATAGTTCAGGGGTCGGCAACCTTTTGATAACAGTGTGCCAAAGTAGGATTTCTAATTCATACAGCGTGCCAACAGCCTAAAAGTCATAACGCTGGGGGTACAGAATTTCATGTAGAATATACATGTAAGGCTTCTTCCGCGTGCCATTGAAAATCCCTCGGCGTGCCAAGTCTGGCACGCGTGTCCACTACTGTACCCATGGGCCTCAAAGCGGCGTAGTGTGTAAACCGCCAGTAATTTCTTTGAAACACCGGCGGGCTAACGCATGGGGGACAGCCCCCGCAGCATGTCCGAGATCCATTGCACTGCCGAGAGGCCACCGGGTCTCGGTGGGGAGGAAGCAATGGATGCTGCAACCCCAGTCTCACGACCCACCCGGTGCCTGGATGCCTGTGCCTATAGTACAGGATTTGTGCTACCGGGTGACAATGCAGATATACGGGAGAGCCACCACGATAATGATCCTTAGGGGAACCGCAGTGAACGGTCGCTGGCCTGCGGAATCCTTCCCTGTTACATGGCACGCCACGCCTTCGGCGTGCCGTGGGGTGGCTGGATCCCGGACAGGGTTTTAAATAACCCACTTCTAAAGCGTTACGCCCCGGCTTAAGAGCTTCGGCTCGTCCGGGTTTTGAGACTTTTTACAAGGCACGCGTGTCGTAGGTCGCCGACCCCTGGTATAGTTGACTTTGAATTAAAAACCTTACATATTTTGTCATGGAATTTGTTTTTAACGTGTTTGTTATCATTTCTAATACCAAATACACAGATTGGTGCGCTCCTGTGAGAACTATAAATATAAATATTAAATAACACAACATGTCTACCGAACATCTCATAGGGAATTATACATTCAATATTTCTATGTTACACCTAGGAAATAGTGGCTAATTTATTCCCCCAAACTGTGTGCGTTAAGCGATATCTTTCAGAAGTAGCATTATTCACTATGCAAATTGAAAAATTAAAACAACAACTGGTGAAATGAAATGTTTACAAATGCAAGCATGTAAGTTTAGATCTGTAGGGCATGTAGTCCCAGACTTGATATTGTCTGTGTCTAACATCTGGAAGGGGGAGGGGGGTATTTATGATTAATCCCGTCAAAGCCACCAGGTCTGTCATGAAAACGATTATTGATTTTGGGGCCTGGAGAGAAGCTAGTTTTTGTTACCATGTTATTCAGTGCCCACTAAGACCAGGGTTGATATTTCAAATGACTCAAATGAACTAGCCACTGGGTTTTTTCTGCACATAGAGAAAGAGTTCTAAGAATTTGTTCAATTCACATCTTACACTCATGATACTTGTAAATAAGGTTGAAAATACTCCAATACTCCCCCCAGCATCACATTCCAAAATACAAATTGAATGTGTGTCTGTGGCTAGCCCACAATGTATAACAAGAAGTGCTTTACTTGGATGGATGCTTTGTTTATTTTTTAAAAAATGTCCTTAAATAGATAGCATTGAAAAAATACCGGTATCTAAAACCATGGCAAAAATGACTCATTAATAGAACACTGTCAGTATTGAAATTAGTTTTAAAAGAAAAATAGCTTAATGGAATACTTTCTGTTTTCACTAAGTACAAATATTCACACTGAGTAGCATGTAAAACAACTAATGACAGTATTCTGTGAACTGTAATAGCAAAAACTAAATAATTAACAATACACAAGCCTCTGTTTCCAATGCTTTTTTTCAAATTACACATATATCACATTTTTAATATGATGAATGATAAAGTACAGGTTAGCAAAACAGATTGCTTAGAATTGAACTGGACTCAAGATATATTTTGACATTGTGTAAATTAATTATATTTATAACTGGAGCAATCACAGATGGAAAACATATATTTATAAACGTACATCAAGATACTACACTATTTAAAACTAAATAATTCTTTTTTTAATAGTTTAGTTCTGATTCTGGGAGAAGAAAAAAAGATATTCACATAGACTAACACTTTTCAGGGCTTTATTGTATTTGTGCAACATGGGAAACATGTAATATAAAACAAATATAAACCATTATAATCCAACCTATACAACCAGAGTAAACATATTTTAAGCACCATAAAGATAGTCATTTAAAAAAAAAAAAATTTATGGAAAAAAAAGTTCAAATGAAACTTTTCTGCTGATTTTTACTTTTTTTTTTTTAATACTTTTATTGTTGTTTTTTTAAAATAGATTTTGAAACATAGTTTTTTTAGCACAGGCTCAACATTTTTTTAAACGTTTCATTAAAACTTAAATTTAACAACAAGGAACTTAGTGGTATTCTACTTTGGACTTTGAGAAAAGTATTTCTATTTATCTTTGATACATTACAGATGCTCCTTCTATAAAGAAGATTATTGTAGGAAAGAAGATTATTTCACTGGGTGAGTTGAAACTGTAGCGATAGCAATTGCTGAGGGTGTGAGATAATTATCTCTTGCAAACATCTAAACATGTCCTTTTTAATTCCAGGAGGAGAATGTAGTGTGGTGGGGAGGGGGGGGGGGAGCGGGCAGTGAAGGGTAGAGGTGAACATAATAATTCTTTACCAGAGAGTTCTATTTTTAGCAACACTGTGATGTGTGTACTTGACTGCCAAAGGAATGAGGCCATGAAAACCATAGCAGAATAAAAATAACACTCTCTACTGGTACTTACATTCTCAGATAGGCTACTGTAGATATATTGTTTACTGATTGATACTGATTGATATGGTTTGTTTGTTTTTGTTTTGGATGCTATGAGGCATATTAACCACTAACTACAAAACAGGTTAATCAGAGAACTGAGATGCATGTATAAACCTACAGACTCTATTGTAGGATTTTCAATTTTAAAGAATTTATAAGAATAATTCAATTTAAAATTCAACTGCTTAGATTCATATACATTTTTTTAAAACCAACTGTTAATTGCATGTAGCAATGACTTTAGGCTCCATTATACTTATGGTTTTAGACTTTCATTTTATTCTAGGCACAAGACTGAGGCCATGTTCAAAATAAATCAAGTTGTGGTCTGTTTGCCCATGCCCAAATATTTAACATAGCTCAATCCCATGGATGTCTGTGCTTTATACTTTTTATTTTGGATCATGTTAGTCCATGGGGTTAGTGCACCGGTTTCTGTGACTAGACTTTATGCCTTAGTTATAGTTAAACTTAGTCTTAATCATAAATAGTCTTTAAAAAGCCTAAATAATATGAATTACTATTATTAATAGAAAGTACATAAAACCCCTATTATAATCATACAACTATACTAAACTATATAGGGCCCTACATATAATTATAATAGACTGCTGGCATAAAATTCTCTTTCAACTTTTATTAAGAAAGTCAATGTATGACAAAAAGTTTCAAAAGTAAATTATTATAATTATAATTATAATATGTCAATGTCTATTCTATGTCATATTCATATATTATTGTCATATAGGCTACATATTATTATAATAAAAAAACAAGAATATTTTTTTAAAGAATGTTTTTTCTCTTGCAAGTCAAATGTTAATAATTTTATTTAGCCTAATTAATAAATAACTTTCAAATATTATTAGGTAGCCAATGACCAATGGTATGGGCACCGCATGGGCCTATAGGATTAATAGGCTTAAATATATATGTTAAATGGCCAAGTCCAAGTGTTTAATAAACCATGACAATATATAATATATAGGTTATTATAGGCTATATAATATATTATTGCAGGCACTGGCAGCATAGGCATATATAGGACTATGCTGACTAGCACTCCTAGTATTAGTAGTAACAAGAAGCAGTAGTAGTCAGTAGTACTAGTAGTGTAGTTACAGTCTACACTACTACACTACAACTACAGTGACTATGACTCTAGCTATTCTTATACTTATACTTATACCTTATTACCTTATACTTATAGTTATAGTCTTATAGTATAATTATAATACTAATGACTAATGCTAATAAATAGCCGATAGTCGGCGATAGTCTATAGCTACTGCTAGAGTCATAGTCACTGAGTCAGTGTAGACTGTAACTATATACTAATAAGATAATAATAATAATATAGCCATAGGCGGTATAGGCTAGAGACTATAGGGAGTAGGTATATGTCCACAAAAAAGACATTAAAAAGTGCACCGCAAAGCAAAATAATAAAAATAAAAGTAGAAGTAGAATACGGAAGTGGTGAGTATTTTTTTTATTGAAATGTGTTATTTCAAAACAAAGTAACATAAAAACAAAACAGTTGAAAGAATTTGCAGCCTATCGAGAAAGTATATATTGATAAAGAGATCAAAAAATAAGATTCAAAACTTACCTTGTCAGAAGGTAGCGGGTGTAGTGATAAACGAAAATGTTTTCCTGTAGGTAAGATACCTATTCGTAGAACGACGCCGCCGGTAAAAAGAGGAAATTTAGATAGTGCGCAGACAAGATGCGCCGACAAGTACAGATAAAAATACACTTGTACAGTTGTTTTTTTAAATACCAAACATTCAAGGGAAATAACAAAAGAAATATTTAACCTAACGCCTACCGTAATTTGTTACTGTCCCTGAATAAATGTCAATGTCGGCCACGATATAGAACTTTATTTAATTTGGTCCGACGAGATACTTTAACTTTACTTTTTCAATTGGCCTATTATTTGATTTGACACTTTCTGAAGAAGAAATTATGCAAATCTAATTACCATCTGTGTTAACACGTAACGCAAGTTACAAGTCATGAAATAATTAATAGTCTAGCTAGGCCTTTTATAGGGACGTCTTTATGAATATTTGTTTCGAGTGTTGGGAAATTGCCTTTAGGAAAGAGGATAGCCCTTCATCTGTTGTAAAAAAAATATTCTTAATACCAGCTTTAACCTTTTTCTTCATAAAATCTTTGAAGGCGTTGAAATAATAATAGGCATATCATAAGCTATAACACTAGACATATTGACTGCGTATAATTTATTTATACACACACTAAGCTATTAAAAATGACCATTATCATCCACCATGCAATCACCAACAGCTATTTGCCCCTCTGCCTTTTTTTTCCTGGAAATATTTCGTATGTAATGTCACACAAACCATATTATACCTAGCGCCTAGCCCTAAAAAAAAATGTCAAAAGTTCTAGATCTGTATCTTCGCTAATTGATTCGAGGCTTGCAGAACCAGCTATAAGCTTATTTGATATTGCCAGATAG
The DNA here is from genome assembly GCA_949126835.1 of Anisus vortex. Lineage (NCBI taxonomy): Eukaryota > Metazoa > Mollusca > Gastropoda > Planorbidae > Anisus > Anisus vortex. The sequence continues at coordinate 34,761,250 of OX421492.1, forward strand.
GCCTATCTCTTCAAAACCCGGGCACCCAGTTCTAGATCTGGATGAGAGAAATTTAGAAAATTTAGAATAAAATGTTACAAAAACGGCGTAGGCTAGATTTAGACTATATTTTATATCAAATGTGAAGATAAAGTCAGTGACTATAAAATTACCACCAGACTTGAGTGATTAATAAATAACAACCTAACAGGAGAGATATTTTTTTGTATTATTTCTTCTATTTAGACGAAATATTATTATATTAACATAAATAAATTAATAATATCTTTGCTCAGTTATTAATAACAGAAGGAACATTTTAAAATTTAAAAAAAAAGGCTAGCCTATTTAATTCTTACTGCTCATAAAAAATACAAAGCGGAAAAAAATGTGCAGTTGGAAGTTGGAATTTGGATTTTTAGCTATGATTCTAACTAATAAGTCACTAAGTCTGTCATATTTAATTCATTAATATGTAGGCCTAATATAACCTGGACTATATACTATCAATAGCAGCGGTTCCCAGCTTGTGGGTCGCGACCCCTCTGGGGGTCGAACGAAAATTTCACGGGGGTCGCCTAAGACCATCGGAAAACAAATTAACGATATTTTCGATATTTTCGATAAACTGTTTTGGTTGTGTTGCGCCTTCTTCTTCCATTTCCAATAAAATATTTGTGAGAAACAAGGTTCTCAAACTTCTTGGTTTTCAGAAGTAGGCTACTTAGAATTGTTTAAGAGCATCGCCTTGTGCTCTTGCATGGACTGCCCCGCACATTTCTGATACAATATATATGAGAAAGACACAATCTCAACCTTAGCACTGGCGTTTGTGTTGTAATTAGAAATACATCTCTCATAATATAAGGCCTACAATTAGATATGTTTTTTGTGATTAATCACTAGATCTATAAGCTTTAATTGTGTTCAATTTTTAACACTGAAAATTTGTCCTGCAAATCAGATATTTAAACTGCAATTCACAATAGTAGCAAATTACACTTATAAGGTAGGGACGAAAATAATTTTATGGTTGGGGTCGCCACAACCTGAGAAGCTGTGTTAAAGGGTCGCGGCATTAAGAAGGTTGGGAACCACTGATCTATAGAGTCTATATTTCTCCCAGTTTTCACTTTTATTATAGAATTAATTAAATTACTTTATTCGTTTACAACTGAAACTTCTTATTGTATTTGAGCAAATAAATGAAACATCGTTAGCTGTAAACACAAGTCGCTGCCGTAGTTAGAGTTGCGTGGACAGTCCGGTATTTTAGCAGACTGTCCGGTATAGGCCTACAATTAAAATCAATTACCGGGCTTTATGATGTATAACTTAGTATAACCATAAACCTAATTTTTCCATGAACAGGATAGGCTACCATAGGTTTGTTGAAAAAATTGGATCGCACATGACCGGATTTCGGTCCAGGATAATTAACTAGCTAGCTTTTTAAAAAAAAAAGTATAAGTTTTAAAGACGTTCCTTCTAGATTCTAGATCGAATATTATTACGTCCACTAGGCCAAAAACTCTTGCAGGGCGGCAGGGATCGGTCGGTTGACAGTCCGGTGAACTAACTGTCTATAGGCCTACCCTGTTCTGCATGCCTTACCCTTAACGCTGATGCAACGTGACTAGGTCTGTTGACATAAATTACATTTTTTTATCAGTTATGATAAATGTACCGGAAGGATATGATTCAGTGACATCTTTGAAGTGCGTTACTTATACGCCTACGTTTTTTTTGTACAGTAGTGGTTGTAGTATTTAGGCTACGACAATTATTAATGTTTGTCCTACATGACTTTTTTTTTATTGACTCCACGAGAATATGTCATGATTCACTTGTATAATATATCATTTAAAGCAGAAATGAATCAATAACTAATTTTAAAAGTTTAATAGTTGGCATATAACTCCAAAAATTTAACCTTTATTGTGATTATTTGTGATACCTAGATCTATAGTCCCATGTGCAGGGGTGTGCACATTTTAAATTAAGCGCCGTTTTCGTATTCTTATAATATGTTACAGTGGCGCTCCTTGTTTACATAAGATTATTACATTCTTTAGAGTTTAGATATCCACACTTTTATTTTTAGGGGCTATGGATTAACGTCGATCAGGAGATAAATATATAAGCTTTATGGGTGAAACAGCTGTACTCTGTAGCCTATTATAAAATTGTGTGATCGTTTTATGTGAACGTTAAGACAATCGGAACAAAAATCGGTGGATTAGGCGTCGTAAGGAGTGCCGATGTATTTGCCTTGGCAGTAGCTCAAGTAGGCTAATAATTAAGTATTATAGACTTATGTAGGCCTACGGTACAGGATGGTTTCACTTGCGTGACAGAAAAAATAAAGGCACATTGGCAATAGATTAGAAGCCTAATAATTAGTTTACAAGTTAATTGTTACATAGTGCCGTATAAGTGGCACATTTCGAGCCCTATATGGACCTACCCTCGTACCTGATCTAGGTATACTAACTTGAATCCATCTAACTTCATTTTTAACTAAAGCCTTATTGTGGAGAATTTGGAGCGTAGCATTTGTAGAAATATAAATTGTTGTAAAATACTTTATTTTTTATTTTTATGAGAGTCTGCGAAAGGGAAAAAAAATTTATTTTTTTTTGTTTTTTTGTTGTTGTTTTCTTTTTTTTTTTTTGGGGGGGGGGGGGGCATAGGCCCTATTTATACCATTTTTTTTATTGCCAAACGGGAAACTCTTGGGCCAGCTTTGCCCGTGGACAGACCACAAAATATTCCTAACTGCTTACCGCAGCTTACCTCACTACTCACTATATTGGCCCAATACTGCCCCAAAATTTGGGCCCAGATTTAAGTATTGACAAAATATTGTGCAAATATAGACTAATATGCTGCTATTGATTCATATTAATATACAAGATTAAAATTATATAAAAATTAATATTAAATCTCTTTTTTAATATTTTGGTTTATTGAATTTAGGCCTATATAGTAAAAAAACATATTTATTATTACAAGCTGAAACTGTAGTTTATTGTTGGGCCTATTAATAAGTAGGCTATTAATGATTGATTTATAGCGGGTCTATCTCTTCAGCCAAGTTAGGCCAATTTCACCTGACTTAAATGAAAAAAAAATGCTTTAGTTAAAATCCAACACAGTACGTCAAGTCTGAAATCATTTAGGCTAACAACATGCGAAAAAATTGACTGGTTCATGAAACATTATTGTATTAGGTAGAAAGTTATTTATGTTTGGGGCACGCGATTTAGGCCAATTCTTAACTCCCATTCCAGCATCGTAACCATTCTAAAATTGCCCTTTAAAAAAAAAAACCGGACTAGCCTTCCGGCTCTTACGCCCAGGGTGTAACGATGTTCAGTAGTGAACCGGGGAGGGGGGGGCGGCACACCAAGATTCTGTCCGTGCGCCAGCCACCAAAAGGCTGCCGAGTAACATAGAGTACGGTTTCCGCAACCACAAGCAATACATTACTTTCCCCACTGCGGAATTTCCCTCGGATCATTATCTTGGTGGCTCGCTCGTTTACCTACACTGTCGCCCGGTAACACAAATCCCATACAATAGGTATGGACATTCGGGCTTCAGGGCGGTCGTCACAAAAGTCAGACCCACCCTTTTTCCAAAAGGACGTACGTCACAAAGCTGTGCACCCCCCCAACCCCACCATAATACATGTATTTCCGATTACAAAATTAATATATTTCAATTCACTTTTATTGACATTGTTGCATAGGTAGCCTAAGTATTACAGTAAAAAAAAGAATTACTGTTATTAACTGCTTTGATCAGTTTGGTCCAAAGGTGTTGGTCCTACTTTACTTTATTAATTATTTAAACTCGACATTACATTTAAAGATTTTCATTTTTATGTGACGTCACAATTTAAATCTTTACCTCTCGTCATAACTGTTTGACCCCCTCCCTTCTCTAGGTGCGTGACATCATTTATGGACGGCCCCTTTATAAATTGCCTTTTTTATATTTAACTAATCGGTCCTATGTATCTATCATCTCACACATCTGGTGCTATTATAATACCTACATGACATCTAGACTCAACAAGCTAATCAGTACCTTGACTGGGACAGAAAGACTCTCTAATGCTTATTGCTATGTTAAGTGTTAACAATTTGTTTTGATATTAATAGTTTTAACCTTTTTACCCGAGTTTTTTTTTTAACATTCTGTGTTTGATTAAAATATTTAACAAATGTGTCATTAGTACCAAAAATGTAATAATAAGCTGATACACATGTATTTATTGGAACAACTGTCCAACTATCCCCGTATCACATTAGCACAGTGAGGAACCTCGCTTGAATAAACACCTTTGTGCATAATTAATTGGATTCTCGTCTTCTGTAAATTAATTTCTACCACAAAACCATGGTCTCTCTCTTGTCTATCTCTCCCTTCCCCGGCATTAGGCCTAGTCAATCTTTGAGCCGTTTATTATTTGGTTTGTGACGATGTAGAATGCTGGCTAATAAGTTGAAAATATTAACAGTTTAACCCTTCTGTTTGTCCAACATTAGCTTTCTGTTGATGTCTAATCCTCCCCATTCCCCTATCTATAATATATCTCTTCATAATATAACGGTTCTCATTGTAAAAGGATATTCTCTACATAAGCCTATTTTCTAGGCCTAATTAGTCAAACAATATTAGGCTATATGGAATAACAATAACTTAGCAATTAAATAAAAATTAAACAATAATGGTTCAATTGGTCCGACGGGTAATTTACTTTTTATTTTTAATCAACTACATCATGGTAATAGCATACGGACATTTTAATAGACATTGGAAAAGTACATTTGAGCTAATTAAATGTAAAAAAAAAAAGTTTCATTTTTAACTAACATTGCCAATATGAGAATTGATCTATATGCCTTTGGTCAATAGGCGAGAGGGTGGAAGTATTTAATCTTCCATGTCACTACACAGAACATAGTGAAATGAAACGAAACAAAGAAAATAATGCCTTCACGTATAGTGTCAGTTCGATCTGTGGAGAAACAATGAAGAGTTAAACAAAACAAAAGGAAATGTTAACTTATTTACAAAATGATTTACTTAGACCTAGCTTACTCGAACAACTACATAGGCCCACAGGTAATGGTGGGCTTTTAATTACGTATTTGTCTGCATAGATCATTTTCCGGAGGAGTGGCGTGTCATGATTATTCTGAAAATTCAGGGATGTGTGGGAAAAACGTATGGAGGGGGGACTTTTAGTATTCTGAAAATGATAAAGGAATTCAAGAGGAGGGCCACTCCCTTTTCAGTGCGGCGCCTATGATTAATTGCAATTTTGAGGTTTCATTATGGTACATTCGAACTACTTGCAAATTATATTAGCCCATCTATAAGAAGCGGTGATAGCTGTAGACTGTAGAACAACATGTAGCCTATCATATTAGTGTAATCATTATCTTATATAATTAAAGAGCACATTGGCTGTAAGATTGACACAATCAATACGTGATAGGTTTTCCTATAACGATATCATTAAATACATGTATGACAAGATTCCTTCATTCGCCTTTTTCTATAGATCTAGCCGTTTCCGAAACTTTTCCCACTCGCGCCGCTTATTATGAAGTTATGTTTTCCCCAAAATTGACTCGTTCACCCTTCAGTGTTCAACCATTTTAGCTTTCTCTTTTTAGCTTTCATCATGTGCCCATCATCTTTTAGCTTTCAGCATTTAGCTTTCTCACTTTAACTTGCAGACTTTTGGCTTTCATTATTTATCTTTGTTTACTTAAGCTTGCATATTTTTGGTATCACTATTTAGCTTTCTTTAACTTTCACCCTTTAGTTAAAGCATTCTTAATTATCCTAAGTTTGTTTCGTTTTACATGGGCTAATATATAGTGTCTGTATAAAAAAAAAGTTATTTAGTAACCCGCTGGCTTATTGTAAAACAACTGCCCGGCTGGGCTGCAGTTAGTTAACGAGACTGTCCACCAGCACGTCGTGGGTTCTATCCCTGCCGCCGACCGATCCCTGCCGCCCTCCAGGAGTTTTGGGCCTAGTGGACGTAATAATCCTCTATCTAGAAGGAACGTCTGAAAAAAATAAAAGATTTAAAAAAAATGGTTACCGGTACATGATTATATAAACGTTTGGCAATACCTGGTTGGCTGTCAATATCAACGTAGCAGCCTGTGATTGACTTCGCTGTTTGGTCAGCATTAGCCATGACCACTGGACAAGGTTTGCAGGCTGTCGCCCCTGGAAAGTCACTGTAGCCAACCTTACAAGGCATACAGCGTTTTAATTTCATGTCCAGAAACATACCAGCAGAACACATTCCTGTAAATTGAGATCATTGAGATTTATTTAATTTATTTATGGTCGACCTTTATAAGGAATAATACTTTTAAAAATACACATCGACTCACTCACAAGTAATTCACAAAGGAAATTTGAATAGCATTTCAAAATATTACATTATGTTCTTTTTTTTTTTTTTTTTTGGTGGGTTGGTGTGATTTACGTATTTTAAGTTAACTAGGCTGAAGTTTAAGCGATCACAATTCTTTGGGGCTACCCGCCGATGTGTCAGCTAGGTAGTTAAATAAAGTAACAGAAATATTCAAAGCAAATTAGAATTTGTTTAAGTTTCTAATTTTTGTTTTCGGGCAGCGACAAAGAAATGTTTTATTCTATTAAAGTAAGTAAAGTACCCGTCGGAAGGAACTGATCCATAGTTCCGGCGTTCACAAGTTTCTGTGGCGATTGTGTGGCCAGCACTATGCACAGCAGCCTTTACTTTACCCCATCTAAGGCCAAGTACCCATCAGAGCTGGGTAGACTCAGGGATACCCTCCAAACGCGGGAAAAAAAATCCTAGTCTGCACCAGGATTCGAACCCGGGTCCTTCTGTACGCCAGACGAACGCGCTGCCGCACGGCCACCGTGCCCCTTCCCTTCTATTATGTACTATAATAAGTGTCCCATTGCATCATTGCCAAGTATAGAGCATTCGTTCTTTTATAGACTACGCTTAGTTTAAATATTAATTTTATTTTATTGCAGGCCCTCAGTAGGCCCACTTAGCCCCGCGTTCTATTAACAACTTGTCCTATTGTGACTACTTTCTTTAATATTTATATTACTATATGATACGTACTGGACCTGTAAGTGTAAATTAAAAGAAAAAAACAATAGACAAAACAAACACCAACAAATCACACAATAAGCACCTTACTCTACAATATGCAAAATAAAACAACACGACGGCACCGCGATATGCTGCACCTCCACTATAACAAAAAATATGAAACAACAGACTATGGATAAAAAACATTTTCTTGTTCCATATTATACAAGAACAAACGCATACAAGTTTTCTTTCTTTCGGAGTAAAAATCTGGGCTTTGAATGGGTTACCTAAACAAACTATGAATATAGCGTAGGACGCAATAATCTTCTGTATAGAAGGGGTGGATGTAACATAAGATAGACTACACTTATAAAATACAAAATAAAACAACAGAATGCACAGCGATAGGCCTACAGAAAAATTGGAAAGCCCGTTCAAAGGTGAATGTAAACAAAATCCAACGAAATCATTTTTGGCGCATAATTGGGCTACGTTTATTTATTGGAAATCAATTAATTTGGATGTATTCAATAGGCCGGGGTGTGAGGAGGGAGAGATGGTTATAGACTAGGGCCTCACTGCGACTAGATGCGGCCCTGGATGTGGGAAGCATAGGCTATATTTTTCTTTTCTTTTCTGCTATTTCAACCTGCAGTTGAGTCTAATCATTCAAACTGATCTTTTTATTTGTATTAAACCGCTAATATTTATTACATGCATGAAATTGTTGTAGGACTATTGTTTGTTGTTGCTATTTTTATTAGTTTTGCCGTCAAAATGAAATATTCCCAAAATATAAAGCAGTATGGCTGCAGAAATTACTTTAGGAATAAGTCTTCCGCGTAATGTACAGAAAGGCCACTAAAACTATGGATTGTATACTGCTTGAATGAAAAGCCATCAATATTAGGCTAACACTAGCCTATAGAACCAACACACTCCATCCATAGCTATGTAATCTTTAACATAAAGTACTTATTGTACTAAACCTGAAAATGTGTTGTTGTTTTCTTAAAAAGAAAATCTGTTTTCAGCTGTAAACAATTTTACCATTTTAAAGAGCTTTAAAGTGTTGTTTTATCAAATATATTATTGTTTGTTTTAATATAAAGCTAATTCGTTTTAAATGAACATGACATATGGTGTTGGTTATTAATTCGCTCTTTTCTTTCACCCATTGTGAAACTTCCAACACTTACTACAATACGAAACGTTAGTCTCAAAATTGACTTCAGAACTTTCCACCCAACTTCCTTCTGGGCATGCGTCAACTCTAAAAGGTTTATCGTCCTTTACTGTGTATCCAACGTCTAAATTAAAAAAAGACAAGAAAAAGATAATGAAGATATTATTGAATCACTGCTCTTAACCCTTCCCGTACCGACCTACTTCTATCTATGCTGCCTTCAGTTCCGCTATATACGCGCCCGGGACTGTAAGGGTTAATACAATTACGTCAGCGTTTCCCAAACTATTTCTTTTCGTGTCCAGGTTTTATTATACTTCTACTTCGTGACCCAATAACATTTGCATCGCTATAAGCTTATAAGACTAAGACGTATAAATGTAGTGAGAAATTCCGCACAATTTTCTAGACTAGTGACGCCTAGGCCAAGACCACCGTAAGTACGATGGTGTCTTGTCGAAGCTCGATGACTGTAGATACAATCAGGACTGTCCGCAACGGGGGAAATATTCTATTATGAGTCTATCGCTTGCATATCGCGAAATTCTTATCTAGATTTTGAGCCTTCCTCCCTTCAATTTGAGACCCGGTTATTTTGCCTTCGTGGCCCGGTACCGGGTCGTGACGCGGCATTTGCGAAACGCTGAATTACGACATTGCTGTAGGTTAAGTAAGTATAGAGTCACGCTAAATACAGCGTATACTAAAAATAGCGTAGCTTAAAAGCAATAGCCTACGATAAATGCGTACGGTAAGCCTAAGCTTATTCCTTGAGAATATATGTAGGCTATTATGGATCAATAAACTAATTGATACCAATGGTAAGGCAGCAGGACCAGACATGATATCAGCAGTAGTATCGACTGCTGACAATATGCCGACATTAATACCGGCTCTGAGATGGTTTACCTATTATTCCAAAAAGATATATGGGAGCAGGAACAAATACCAACTAGTCTACGGAGAAAGAGATCCATCTCATCAAGCTCCACAAAACGGGTGATCCAGTTCCAGCTCTAACAATAAAAGAATAGACCTACTGATCAAGTCTATTAAACAGAATAAAAGAGTCAGTACATCTCCGCCATGGGGTGAACCGACAGGATTTAGAATAAATAGATATTGCACAGGCCATATTGCAAATGTAGGCCTACAAATTAGGTATATCCTGGAACAGTAGTTAGAATGGAACTCGCCACTGTATATTAACTTCATAGATTATGAGAAGTGTGTACCCCTGTTTCTGATTGACTATGTCGGGATGGAAGGGGTGGCGAAATAATTAATAGTGCATCTTATTCTTTTACAGGCAACTTGTAGTATTATAGACAATTGTCGATATTATTAATGACATCAACTAAACGCACGAGTCTCATTTTTTATTTTCCACATGATTGTTTCTGATTGAAGCCTAAGCGATGTCCTTGCATCCCTCAGTACTTCTGGTCGAAGGTAGCTGTGAACAGGCTTGTGGTACATTCTGAACAAATAGGACGTGGTCACCTAATTCACCGGAACAGATATCATTTTATATAAGATGGTTTCAAACAAATGTATCAAAATTAGTCAAAATGTAACAAAATAAGTACTTCTAAAGCATACGTATTATATTATTATTCGCATGTATAATCAGTGGAGTAGCAAGGATTGCAAGGTGGGAGGGGCAAGCTTTGGCAATGTATGGTGAGGTAGAGGTATGGCTGCAAATCGTGTAAAGCTGCGGTTCCCAGCCTGTGGGTCGCAACCCCCTTGGGGGTCGAACGACCATTTCATGGGGGTCGCCAAGGACCATCGGAAAACACCTTTTTTATGGTCTTATTGAGGCTTTCCACAACAACATGTACAGCACAGTACTCTTCGATGGCGCCACCTCGGAACCCTCCCTAGTGTGTATAAGCGGGATCAAACAGAGTTGTGTCCTGGCACCAACACTCGTTAGTCTAGACCAGGGAATGGCAACCTTTTGATAATAGTGTGCCAAAGTGGGATTTCTAATTCATTCAGCGTGCCAACAGCCTAAAAGTCATCTTGCATAGCACTCTATTTCTAATGGAAGATACTTGGATAGTTTTTTTAGGAGTCTTCTGCCTGCTATTGAAAATCTTATTTGCGTAACGGTCTGGCACGCTTGCCGTAGGTTACCTATCCCTGGTCTAGAGTCTAGACTCTAGACCATAGGTTTTCAACGGGGGCGTTATCGTGTGAAAGATGATCTTCGTTGTGTAAGCCGATGAGAAAGACGCAATCTCAATCTTAGCACTGACGTTGTGTTGTAATTAGAAATAAATGTTTCACAATATATAATTTCAAATGGATTTTTGTGATTAATCACTGTGCTTTAATTATGTTCAATTTGTAATACTGAAAAAAAAAGCCTGCATATGAGATATTTAAATTACATTTTATAACTGTAGCACATAACAGTTATATGAGATGTTTAAATTACATTTTATAACAGTAGCACATTACAGTTAGAAGGTAGCGACGAAACAAATTTATGGTTGAGGGTCGCCATAACGTGATAAGCTGTTAAAAGAGTCGCGGCATTAAAAAGGTTGGGAACCACTGATGCAAAGTGTGGGGAGAGAAGAAATCTTATACATTTTATATTTTAAAAAAGGAGGGGGGGGGGCACTAGCTAATTAATTCTGAACTGGCGCACAATTTTTTTCTACACTTTTGAAAAAATAATATTTTATATAATTTTTAATAGTTAGAATGCAAACTCTTTATTGATTAAATATCTAATTTTAAACTTTCATTTTCTGAAAAAAAAAATATGTATAAAAATTCTCGAGAATAATATACGTATGTGGTATAGATACCTTGTTTTTTTTTAAAGGTGGCATACCTCAGTTAGTTTTCCATCCTTATCGAAAGAAACCTTGCAATCTCTTGAGAAAGGTTTGGTATAAAGCTTGAATGAAAAGCCATCAATATAAACACTATAATGATCATTCCTGGGTTGCTGATAGTTAGAGCAGTCTTGAAAACGTACCGAAAAAGTTGTCGCCTCCAGCTCTAAGTAAATGCTTAGCGGTAAAAGTTCTTCTGAACAATAGAAAACATAGTCTTGTAACCCAGAAATTTAGTTACATAGGAGAAGCACTATAACATATAGTTTAGTTACATAGGAGAAGCACTATAACATATAGTTTAGTTACATAGGAGAAGCACTATAACATATAGTTTAGTTACATAGGAGAAGCACTATAACATATAGTTTAGTTACATAGGAGAAGCACTATAACATATAGTTTAGTTACATAGGAGAAGCACTATAACATATAGTTTAGTTACATAGGAGAAGCACTATAACATATAGTTTAGTTACATAGGAGAAGCACTATAACATATAGTTTAGTTACATAGGAGAAGCACTATAACATATAGTTTAGTTACATAGGAGAAGCACTATAACATATAGTTTAGTTACATAGGAGAAGCACTATAACATATAGTTTAGTTACATAGGAGAAGCACTATAACATATAGTTTAGTTACATAGGAGAAGCACTATAACATATAGTTTAGTTACATAGGAGAAGCACTATAACATATAGTTTAGTTACATAGGAGAAGCACTATAACATATAGTTTAGTTACATAGGAGAAGCACTATAACATATAGTTTAGTTACATAGGAGAAGCACTATAACATATAGTTTAGTTACATAGGAGAAGCACTATAACATATAGTTTAGTTACATAGGAGAAGCACTAACATATAGTTTAGTTACATAGGAGAAGCACTAACATATAATTTAGTTACATAGGAGAAGCACTAACATATAATTTAGTTACATAGGAGAAGCACTATAACATATAGTTTAGTTACATAGGAGAAGCACTATAACATATAGTTTAGTTACATAGGAGAAGCACTATAACATATAGTTTAGTTACATAGGAGAAGCACTATAACATATAGTTTAGTTACATAGGAGAAGCACTATAACATATAGTTTAGTTACATAGGAGAAGCACTATAACATATAGTTTAGTTACATAGGAGAAGCACTATAACATATAGTTTAGTTACATAGGAGAAGCACTATAACATATAGTTTAGTTACATAGGAGAAGCACTATAACATATAGTTTAGTTACATAGGAGAAGCACTATAACATATAGTTTAGTTACATAGGAGAAGCACTATAACATATAGTTTAGTTACATAGGAGAAGCACTATAACATATAGTTTAGTTACATAGGAGAAGCACTATAACATATAGTTTAGTTACATAGGAGAAGCACTATAACATATAGTTTAGTTACATAGGAGAAGCACTATAACATATAGTTTAGTTACATAGGAGAAGCACTAACATATAGTTTAGTTACATAGGAGAAGCACTAACATATAATTTAGTTACATAGGAGAAGCACTAACATATAATTTAGTTACATAGGAGAAGCACTATAACATATAGTTTAGTTACATAGGAGAAGCACTATAACATATAGTTTAGTTACATAGGAGAAGCACTATAACATATAGTTTAGTTACATAGGAGAAGCACTATAACATATAGTTTAGTTACATAGGAGAAGCACTATAACATATAGTTTAGTTACATAGGAGAAGCACTATAACATATAGTTTAGTTACATAGGAGAAGCACTATAACATATAGTTTAGTTACATAGGAGAAGCACTATAACATATAGTTTAGTTACATAGGAGAAGCACTATAACATATAGTTTAGTTACATAGGAGAAGCACTATAACATATAGTTTAGGGATTTCTTATGCACAAGTGGGTGGAGGCCCATGCGAACGCCCACGACCAACATAATTCCAAGCCTATTGAGATGATAAGTTCCAGTTGAAAAATAACGCTTAAAGAATCTTTTTTTTTTATTGTTGCCATTTTCCTGGTGTAGAAATTGGTCAATACAATTTAAAGTGATTTACGCGATTTTGGCAGCTTATTGAGTCCTTTTCTACTCATTCAATGACAACAATATTTTTAGGCATTGTTTAATCCACTTGTATATGCATGCGGGCCTAACTATTTCATTAGAGGAAGCAAAATCAACCCAGGGTAAATCCTAGAGTTGTGTTGGACAACCTTTATGTGCGTGAGTGCCAAACGTCAAACGAAAAAAAAACTGGCAAAATGTGTGAAAAAATATTTCACTTGTTAACCAACATTTTCGAGACCATATTATAAAGAACAAAAAGCAATAACACAAATTCACTCGAGCGATAAAAACGACTTAGGCTACACTTACACGATGACGAAACATAGGCCTAGATCTACTGATCTAGGCCTACATTTATTCATTTTCAAATCAACACCGAAATAAAATTTATTTGCGCCACTTTTAAAAATAAGACATCAGATAGGATCTATTTGTCCGGTTAGGATGGGGTCACTTTGTAAGAAAACTTTACTGCTACTTTTTTATATATTATCATGTGACATTTGCTATAACATCACTGATTAAGTGATTTTACATCGGGTTTATATTTCGAGATTCCTAGAGAAATACGTGAACTACTAGTTTTTATCCGTTGGCTACTCCTTATTTCACAATACTTAATGAAGTTCATCACTGAAAACACAATTTGCCAGCTTATATTATAATACAGATGAAACATGGAGAGCAATGTTGTTGCATAATATTTTAAACAGGAAATACATTTTGGAAAATCATTTTAAACTATCAAAAGTTTTTTTTTCTGCAGTTCTCTCCCATCAGTAGACTAAGTTTGTTTTTCTCAATGTTTTTCAAGTCAACTCCAAATAGATCTATTCTGAAGTTGTATATAAAAGTCACCAATTATTCACCTTATTATTTTTTTTAATTAATTTTACGTTAATGCACCTCTACATGTAGCATACACTTTATTCATCTGAGAAAAAAAGGGTCGCTATTGCGAAAAGTCATTACATTGACGAATACAGGAAATGCGTGCCAGGAAAAAAAAGATGCTTGGCACGCGTGCCAGAGGTCGGCCAACCCTGCAAGTTCATGATCATAAAAAAAGCAACTTAAAGTAACATTAAACACCGAACATTATACAGAACTTGTTATTAACACTAATTAACTTATAACTTACCAACACAGGCGTTTGGAATGTAGCTACCATCTTGAATGTCCGTGGCAGGACTGTTATTTCTTAGATCTGAACTGTTACAGAACCAAACTGTTTTGCTCCCAAACGGTCGTATAAATCCAGGCTCGCATTCCTACAGACAAATGTGTTATATGACATACTAAACTTGTAATTGTTTACCTAATTACAAAGATTTATTTGTGCTTTCCAAAGAAATCTAAAGAAAAAAAAGGGGGTGGGTTTAGGCCTATAGGCCTATGGACCAAAAATAATATCAAGGCCTTAAAATTAAAAGCGTGCATGCAATGAAGAAGACGTAGGCTATGCCTGCCTATAGACTATAGACTGTGATATTAGTTTCTCGCAAGGTCAATGTTTGGGCAACAATACAAAACATTTTTTTTTAAACAACACCAAATGTGTATTAGTTTATGGCGGATAAAATTCTTTGCATGGAATGACACAGCCCTTACAATCAGTAGGCCTATTGTTACAACATGTGTCCTAAAACGGGCATATTTCTGTTATAATTTTAGAATAATCCAAACAACTGGACCACTGCGTAGACAAATTGATCTGGCGTTGTGTCTCCTAAAATCATGCCGAGGTCTCGTGACTGTGAGGGAGGATGAGCGTAGGACGCAATAACCTTCTTTATAGAATATATAAGATAAGATTAGAAGAAGGAAATGGCAATCTGACCACACAAGCCAAGGGGCCTATGACCGCTTCTGGCGGGTGCGTGGCCAATCATAAATTGGTTAATACACCGCCGGAGCTAGGTCTACATTACATTAATTTACATATGCATTTAATCAGTCCCCATGTTTCTTGATGATCCGACGTACAGCCATTGAAATGAGCCAGTGATACACGCGACAAGCTTAAAGAGTCCACTCGACATGCCGCATGGTAGCTTGCTACCGACAACGGGATTGACAAAGAAATAATTGTTGCGCGTGACGTCATGCCACACTTACTAACTTTGAGCTAAGTCTAGATCTTTAAATATTCTTCAAAACTATTTCATAGGGATTAGACAGTTCTGTAATGATGATAACAACAGGTCTAGGGTCTAGTGATTGTGTGCTGTAAAACGTATATGTTATTACACCATTCAAGCTTGAAGAAATAGGCCTATAGCAGAACTGCTGAACCATCAGTTAACTTTGCGACTAAGATTGGAAGCACTGAATGTGAGGAATAAAATGTATGAATGTCTACTTTCCTATTTTCTGTATTAGTATTAGCAGATTATATGTTCTTACGGGTAAATGGGCAAAATTATTGTGTGTGTGTGTGTGTTGGGAAGGGGGGGTCAAAAGGGGACATAACCCCCCTACCAATCCGTATATTTTTTTATACGACCAGACGATACTTAGCTAGTCTATAGCCTAATTAGGATATGCTCCCAACGCCTTTCCTCTTTCAAACTGTTAATACTTTTACGTGCACCCTGTGACCTCTCTTTGTTATTATTAACATTACTTCACAGTTTCAAGTGTTGATTGTGACAGTTGTTCTATTCTGTTAAAGTGTAAGCCCTACCGTTACTCACCAGATTAAACTCAATGTTTTGTTTTATAATGAAATCACCATTGTCTGCATACTCTAGACCTGGCCAACAACCAGGGAGGTATTTTTGCTGCTCATAGTAGTGTTGACTCTGATCTACAGCATACAAGGACATAGTTGTCAAGTGTGAACACATTGTAACGCATAGAAAAGTGCGTTGAATAATCTCCATGTGTAGTAGCTTAATAATTTTATCCGTATGTACAAGCGTACAAGCAAATAAACGAGTATTAGAAATGATACGTCGATTTATGAACGGCACAAAAAGGTTCATAGCAACATTACGCACCGCTGACCTGTGTTTCGCACCAAAGATTATTGCGTCCTACAATCCGTGGTCTGAGTCCAGTCGTATCTTGCATGAGTAGTGTTTTGAATTGTGGTTACTGGTTTTCCTGATTGTGCCTTTAACCCATTCCATGCCGGATGTCACTCGGGAAAAAAGACTAGGCCTACTTATACGCTTTTGTTCTTGCATATAAGATAAGTGTTTTGTCCTTATGTTTATCTGAGTACATTGTTATTGTGTTTAGGGGCGAAGCTAGAAATTTTTCCGAGGGGGGGGGGGGGGGGGTGAACTTTCGCTTGACAAACATGTAGCAAATTTTGTGCGAAGTTAGTACATATTTAAATTTAAACAAAAGACTGTTGAAAAAACAAATCAGTAGCCAGTAGCATCAGACATATGGCTATGGCTCTGTGGTAGCAGGCGGACATTATTTCAATATTCTTTTTAAAATGTAAAAGTGATTTTTCCAGGATTACAAAAATTATTGACAGGAGGGACAGGGAGAAAATGACGCAACTTTAGCTGTAATGGAGGCATTTCCCATAATTCATTATTTTGTGATATTTATCCTCCATAGCGTCGGTGAGCAGCGTTCATCAGATTCTGTGGCATACTAGGTGATAGTGTGGCCAGCACAATGCACAGCCGCCTTTACTTTACCCCAACTAAGGTCAGGTAGCCATCAGAGCTGGGTAGACTCAGAGATACACATAACACTCCAGCACCGGGAAAAAATCCTAGCCTTCACCAGGATTCGAACTTCGGTAGGCCAGTCGAATGCGCTGTCCCTCTGCCCCTATGATCAATTTAGTCCGAAGGGTACTTTACTGTTTATCCTCCAACAATGAAGATTTACAATTAAAGACAATGACTAAAGACCAACATTCCCCCACAAATTTGATATCAAAATCAACAAATCAGTAGGTTATGCTTGAAATATCATTTTATTGGAATGCTTAAAGACTATTATATACTAATATAGCAGTTTTGATGATACGAAAACCAACATTAGAAAAAAGAGCAACACATTATGCACTGAACAAATACAACCTAAAGTGAAATTGTAGAACAGATCATATTGTACTGCCATAGAATATACCATGTTGCAACAGAAAACAGAACATACCATACTGTAATAGATAACAGAACAAACCATACCGTAATAGAAAACAGAACATTTACTGTTAAGATATTAAGTGTACTGCAATAGACAGGACTATTTAAATTTTATTTGGAAAAAAGTTCATATTTACATATTTATAATCCTAAAAATACTGACAGCCAAAATGAAATATGAACATTTGCTGGCAAATACATTGAAAAGAAGTACGGTACACAAAAATAAACTAATTTATGTGAAACAAATATAACATGATAAAAAAAGGCATATTTAAACAAAAACACAAAATAAATTAACAAATGAACTATACAGTACAGCCTATGTTTGCTTATAAGTCTTAATATACATTTCAGTGTAATTAATTAATATTAGTCTTGACATTACAAAGAAAGTCTACAGTCAAACCAAACCTAAAATATTCACAAATGTCTATGCGAGAGCCCCTGTTATTCTTTAAACTTTAAACATTGTATAATTTTTAGTTGTTTTTGTGTGTTTTCCAATCACTTGAACAAACAACATTTAGCCCTGGTGCCCACATGAAAGGCTTATGAAACAAAAAAATCACAGAAATATAACAAAGAAATTTGTCAAACTTTGGGATTGGCTAGGCTGGTGATTGGCTGGTGATATTTGAAACAACCAATGGCATGAAGTACAGCATGACCTATATACAGTTGTGTTTTTTTTTTTTTTAAGAGCTTCATCTAAGTTTAAGGATTTTCAAATTGTAAAACAAGAAAATGTAAAGCTTCTAAGGCAAAATGAAAAGCAAAAGGTGCTACAAAGTTTCATTTCAACAAGTACAATAATAAATACAATAATGATAAATAAAGCTTTTCTTAGAGATTATTATAGATGAAGAGGTCATTGGTTAGTATGGCAACAGTGTACTATTTAAGTAGTCAGCCCAATGAGCTTAAATTTTCCCAAGCCTTTCAGAACTTTCTGACCAAGTTGATGGTCAAACCTAAAATGTTAGGTCAGTAATAAATCTACCACTCGACCACATTGGATGCAACCTATTTTCAAAAAGTTCTCAATATTTAAGATTTACAATCTTATTTAAGTGCTTTAACTCCACAGGATGAAACAGAGAGATATATTATTGTGATGCTACCCCACAAACCGGGATGGAAGTTGGCGAAACTGATTTTTCAATAAATGCAAAATAATGTGAAAAAGGGTCGAAGGTAATTTTTTAGATTATTATTGATTTTAATGTTGAATGCCATTATTTATATCTGTGAAAGATATCTTTAGTTTTTTCTCTCATTTATAGATAAATGAATTCGCTTCCAATAAACACATTAACTCTTTAAGACCGGAGTTTTTTTTTTGGTTCTGCTGGAATTGTTTTTTGCCCTTCACTTTTTTCCAGGGGCTGAAACGCTGGGAGCATTGTTGCAGTCTTAAAGAGTTAAACTAAGAACTCATTTTGCTTACTTCAGTACCATTCTGTGGGGTTGCATCACATATATTATTGAAATAATGCTCTAAATATTTTAACAACAATCAGTACCGGGTAATATGCACCTAGACAATTCACATGACCACTTAGCCAGTTTAAAAAATAACCCTGCTATTAAAACATAACTCTATTATCTGGAGCTGGTGTTGCTAGTCTTGCTACGTGGATCTGTGATCAAAGTTACCTAAAGAAACATACAAGTAAAAATATTTATTAGTAAAACAATAAACAGTAAACATTCCAAATCATTCAACATTAGTATTTTGTGCTTGTGATATAAAGTTTTTTTTTTTATTTAAATTTGGTTGAAAATCTATAAAAATTATATTTTTTAATCATATATTATCACTTCTTAGGCTTGGTGTGTTATTTTCAGCCAGTTAATAGACTAAAATTTTGCACAAAGAAAGATGAACAAGCTCTTTGCCAGATCACTTGAACTAAGGAAGGTTTAAATACATACCTTGTTGAATACACCTCTACCAAAATAATCTGCAACTACTGAAAACCCATCAGGTGCTCTCTCCAACTAAAAAAAAAATTGTTAATGAAAATTAATGCAACAGCAACAAAAAATTACAACATAATATAAAAAGAAGCATTTGAATGTATCTTTAGTTTCAAGGTGTTTATCTAGAGTAATTTCCTTGATGCTTGATATTTACTTGAAATTAAAACAATAAGAACCTTTACCAGACAACTTGTGGGTGTGTTTTACAAAGGTACACATGTGTAGCTAGCTAGCTAGCAGTGTGATTAAAATGTGTTTTGCATTTCACTGTAGGTACATAAAGGTGAAAACATTCAACTGACCTGATTGTGGAAGAATTCATGTATATCTTTAGATTGTTCCTGGGCTCTGATTATGTCCATGATTTTCCTTTGAAAGAAATGGTTGAATATTGCAGATCAGATCATTTCATACATAAGAATGACATATAATAAAAATGTAAATCAACTAAAAAAAAGTATTTTCTTTAACTCAATAGCTACCATGGCATTTCCCCCAGTTTTGCCCGTATGGCCAGCCCGTTTTCATGACCTTATTTTTTTACATAGGCCCAACGCAATCAAAGCTTTTTTTACAGCTTTTATTATGAATGAAACCCTAAGTGTTACATATCAAAATAAGCAGAAATAAAAGCGTATCTACAATATGCTAATAGAACATTTTTAAATTCTAGAATAAGTGTGAAAGTTAAGGTGAAAGTAAGAATGTTGTTTTAGAAACAAAGACAAACAAATAAGAAATATTCAACTTACAGTCTAATAACTACGAAAATAATAATCCGAAAAAAAAAGAAACTTTGCGATCCTATTAAGAATTCTATTGAAAACACTCGCTTCAAATTTCATTAATTTTTGTTCACAAATAACAAAGATACACACAAAAACTAAAACACAAGTACAGTAAGAATACTAAGGGAAAAAAATGGAAAATTAAACCAAACATCGCCAAAAAATCACTTTTAAACACAAAAAACATGTGTTCCAGTTAATATTTACATCTGAAAAGAACAAATACGGAAGTAGACGATTAAATACAAGGACGTTAGTTTATTATTTCTAAATCTTGGATTGGATTTGGACAAAATAAATGTATAAGGGTTTCTGAACCGCAAAATGCGGCTCGTGGTCTTGCAAGACGGCTGGCTTGAGCCGCAAAATGCGGCTCATGGTAGTTAAAGAGTTAAAGGATGGAAATAAATTACCTAAAAATGTCAACTGATTGTAAATAAAATCTCACCTGTTCTCTGGTGCACATACTGGGCACTCCATATCATTTTCTGCATAACTTTCAAAGCAACTAAAAAAATAAAAATTGTTAAATGTATAAATATTTTGAAGGGTTTGCTTTATATTTATATATTGAGAAGGTGTGTGTTTTATATTAATTAAAAAAAAAAAATACCCATATCACTTAGAATGAATAGGACTAAAGAAACAACCAAAAAACGAGAGATATAAATGATTGACTTACTGTTGATGGTAAGAATGAGGCTCACAAAGAAAATGAACTGAAGGCAGCTCTAAAGAATGACTACAAATATTGCACTTTGATGCTTGAAAGACTTTGGCACTGAAAATAGAAATTACAAAACATTTTATTTGTATGTACATTTTTCACAGTTTATTTCAACCTTTTAACACCCTGATTAAATTATGAAAATAAATACCAAATATTTGTTTCACAAATAATTATAACAGCAAAAAGAAATTGTGGAACCATAAATCATAAAATTAAGTGAAAATCTCTTACGAGGTCTTTAACTCCTCAATTTTTGTACGTTTTTTTTCTGTGTCTTCCCTGTATTGTTTGATCAACCTTTCATCTTCTGCAATTTGATCATTTTCTAGTTGCAAACGACGCACAATATAATCCTATCATAGAGGGGAAAAAATATTTTACAACTAAAATGTATGTAATAAGTAATATTCCAGTTAAGTACTTACAAAAAACTATTAAAGTTAACCTTAGATATAATTTTATGAGGATACAAATATAGAAAATATTTTATGAAAATAAATGTTTAAATGGCATTGTCATAAAAGTGCATTAAACATTTGAATTCACTATAGAAGTCATTAGTCTCATAAATCTCAAGACTTACCTTAACAACAGAGAGTGTAGCAGATGCATTGTGGGCTAAAATTTGAATAACCATCAATGGAGGCAGCAAGTTTTTCTTATCAATATCTTAGAAAAAAATCAAGGCTAAATCTAATGTGAGTATAAGCATTCTTTCAATCCAACAGGGTAAAATGTTTATCTTTTTCACAGCTGATTTCATCAAATATTTTCAGCTAATGAAAATGTACAGTTACTGTGACTATGAACAACTGGAACAAACTCATTAAAATGGTATGTCATGTATATTAATAATAGCTTAATCATTCATTTACTGATTGATCATTTATTGAAAACTAGTATGAAGAATTTTCCCCTAAATATTTGAAATGACATGTCTACTGTTTACAAATTGTTGTATATAATAACAGAAGAAACAAAGCCATACAAAATTAGCATAAACACTGGCCTATATCCTTACAAATAGTATTTTAAAGGAATCTTTTAGCCACTCGGACCATATTCATTAGTTCTAAATCATAAATTTATCTTTCAAAGGATACGAGATAAAACCTCCATTAACTGAGACTTGCAGTATTCTTCTTTACATGCAAAATATGACAAAGCTTGAATCCATAACTGTGGGTCTTGTTGACTAATGTAACAGAAATGTTTAACAATAAAGGTCATTACAATGCAAAAACATAATAATCATAAATAGTATAGATGTAATTTAAATTGAAAATAATATTACAAAATTAACAAAATCACATCAATTGTTGAAGTCCCTTATTTTGACAATTACCAAAAAATATTATGATTTTGAATATCCATGCAATATTTAGTTATTATTTTAGGTGAGTAGTCAAGTTCTCATCAGACCAAAAGTCAAAAGGCCTAGAAGTCCACCAGTTTCCTTGGCCATTTTAGCAATAGATTTGTGAGGACAAAACCTTGCATTTACTTTCCCTTCAACTAAAGTCAGGTACTTAGATATATTCTCTAACAAAGAATCCTAACATTTTACCAAGATAGACACTGCAACAATCTGCAGCTTGCAGCTAAGCCACCATCCATGATAAATTGTGGCTTAAAAAAAAAGCTTTCATTGTTCCCATTGTGCTTGTTGTATCTGTATAGATTTGTTACTTGTTTTTTTCTGGATGTTTTTTTGTGATCATTTTTTCAAACCCCACGTTCAAGAGATTTTTGGCTTGTGTGCACAGCACTAATTGGTGACATTCTGCAATCTGGTTTGCACCACAGAATAGGTATAGAACAGAATGCGCAATCGCATATTTTTCTGTTTCCGGAAGTAATACCGACGCCATACTGTTTAAACGCAGAGGTCCTGGTTACACTATATATTGATGCTTATTTACAATGTCTTTTTCTTCAAATCTACAAGTTTGAAAACCCAAAGCTAATGTTTCAGGCAAAGGTTACAAAAACTGTTGTGTAATAAACTGCAACAATGATGCGAAAACGATTGATTATCGTACCGAGCTACGCCTAGGCCTAGACTATCTTTTCAAATATCAGTACCGGGTAATACAATTTTACATCATATAGACCTAATCCTATAATGTTGAAAAGAAAATGGGTAATTAAGTCAAATTTATATAAAAGTAAGCCTATAATGAAATACAATATAGGCCCTATATATAGGCTATTGTATATATTTATGGTACGCCTAGATATCCTTTCTCATTTTACTATAGTAGCGTCTCTAACGACCGCTGCCTTGCGTAAAAAAAAAATGGCGGAATCTAGCTTCACTTTTAGTGACTGCGCATATAGGGATTGCGCATTCTGTTCTATACCAATACCTATTCTGTGGTTTGCACTGAATCAGGATTTCTGAGGAAATATAGAGGGGCTAGCCCATGGTCCATTCTCTACCATCTACAGAGCTCTCCAAATGGTTGTGACATGTTCTTTTTTATTTTGTAGTAGAATCATCACATGCTGGATTTGTGTTCCTTCATGGCATCACGCTTGTAGACTCTCCCCAAGCCAGAGACCCCCAAAATGGAGAATTCAAACTTATATCTAGTGTTGTGCAATCTGAACCACTATCAAACCAAACCACAAGAAGGTACATTTTTAACCTGCCTGGATTGCAACTCTAGACACTACCCATTGGTCACCTTTTACTACATTGATGTGAGACTAAATAGTAGAGTTATTCTTTCACCTGGCCAATTCCAGGATCCTGATACTAGGTGTATTCTAGATAATGTTGTATTTGGACAAGAATTAGCCACAAGTAATCTGAAAATCCTAAGTACAGGTTATAAATGTGTTTTTCTTTACTGATAGACAAAAAAATCAAGTATACATTCTTACCCAAATTTTTTGCAGGTTTCAATGACATGAAGATGCTCAGTATGCTCCATATGGTATCTTAAAATTTGCTGATATCTGTTAAAATAAAAATATGTGCAAAATGTATCAAATATACTAAGACTTCATCATATCTATATAACCAGTATACTCTTTATCTTGTAAAATTTGATAAAGTTAAAATGCCTGTAAAACTTACAGATGTGCCTTTTCATAGAGGTAAAGTATTCCAGCTTTAAAATTGTTCATCTGGCAAAGAATTAAAGCCTGATCAATGTCATAGTTTGCCTGCAAAAAAAAGTTTTTAACCATTAAGTAGTTATAAATACAGAAATTAACAATTAAGAAGTTGGAATAGAAAGTATGCCTGTTTGTAGATAAATTGAGCATACTTTGTCACTGGTTTATCATATTGTAAATATGAAGAGAAAACATATCTTACATCCGGGTTTTTCAATAAGTCCAGTGTTTTCCTTTCTCTGTCCACTCTGGTCTGATTATAAGAAATACAAAGAAAATAATATAGATAATGCAAACATAAGTTAATAGAGCTAAAATAACTATTTTCCAAAATCCTTCTAGACAAGTTTAAAATACCTACAGAGATTTCTTTGTCATGAACCATGTCATGAAGGTACAGCTCTAATAAAGTATTGTAAACTAAATTGGAAGAGTTCGGCTGAACCTGCAAATGAAACAAGTTTCAAAATGAGCTGTACAAATGAAAAAAATGAAGTCTTCACATACTAAACTGGTGGGGTTCAATATAATAATTGAGAAAAAACATTTTAGCTGTAGTGTTTTTCTTGCATAAACATGCCACTGTCATTCGGGTAAGAAAAAATATGTTTGAGAAATTGACTTGACTGAAATAAACATAGCAAAATGTCAATCACCTCAATCATGTGCTCTAAGAACTCTGTCAATTTGGAAGAATTGTTGACAAATATGTGGATAAATTCTTCAGCATTGGCTTTTTGAATCTTTGAAGGAGCATTGCCTATAAAACAAAAGGAATTTAACATATTTTGTTAGAGTTAGAGTGAAACAATTTACCCTTAAAACCAAGGATCCAAATTATTATTTCTGAGAGATAAAAAGCCAAGTCCAGAATGAACAACTTTTGTCTTAAACAGCTTACTCAAGAGTGGCAATCCATACATATTAATGTGTGGTAAATATTGACATTATAATTTATGGCAGGTGACTGTAATAGCTTCACCTTTAAACTTTTCTTTTGTTTGGTGTTTTAGTTGGTTTTTATTACAAAAAGTGATACAAAATCAAGAATACCAAACAATTTATAGTAGAGCTAGAAATTGATTATTTCTATATGATTTAGAAGATGACACATTTTTATAGAAATATAGATTATTGTGAAAGAAATATAGAAATTGATTCTATTGATCAATTCAACTGTTAAAAAAACTGCCTTCAATAATAAAACTACAATATTCAGGGTCCTATGCATTTTTCTTAGAAGCCATTGGGATTGTGTATTTTAGGGGTCAAAAGATTTAAAACATTTAGTTTAGATTTACCTTGAAACAAAAAAAAAGGAATTGTGAGGACATTTATATTTTTTTTAATGTTTATAACATCTTAGATAAAGAATTTTTTTTACGGTAAAAAAAATTAGTGTATTTTACTTTTTACATTAAAAAAATATTTAGTCTAAAATGAGACTAAACAGTGTTTCTATAAAAACTATCCTACAACTAATAGATCATATCATTTAGTCAATAAATCTCTTGAACAAAAACTGTAATTGTTTTTAAAATATTTTACAAGTATACTAAACTCAAATATAATGCAAAAAAAGCTTATCCTAAAAAGTAGTAATTCAATTTTTTTCTGTCATGGCTATGGCTAAAATGTGATTTAGTGCAAACCAAACTGCTAGAACCAAACTTTTAAAGTAACAAAATAAGTACTTACCCTCTAGGCTATTTTGATCAATTAAGGGTTCTGAAAAATAATCATAAATAAACTGGCATATTTGCATATCTTTTTAGTAGACTTAATTTTGTGCTATAATGTAATAATTGTCTAAAACCATTATCATTTAAATTTCCTTGTAATATTACAATGTATGAGTTACAAAAAATAAATATAATATTTACTGTCAGTGGGTTTATAGTCAGTGCACAGTCTTTTAAGCAGCTCTGTAGTTTGTTTGGGAACTTCATTCATTAGAACTTTGCCATACTGCTTTAAGTTGCTTTCAGCCTAATCAAAACACAAATGTACATTAACATTTGAACAAAGAACACAAAATGTGAGAAAATGTGTGACATATGATTGTGTTTGTTGGGACTGTACATTGCCTACATGAAATTAGGAGGTGTAAAAATAAAATAAAGATTTGTAATAGGACAGGTATTAAATTATATACCATTAAATAAAAAGGAAACAACTTAATAATTTAGAAATTTCCATTGATACTCTTACAGACTCAAAATCCAATTTTCCTATATACTGTAGGGCTTTTTGATAATCTTTGATATCTTCAATCTGAATCTTGAGGTAGTGCTCATGTTTTTTGTGCTTCTCTGCCAATGCTAATGCATGGGCACAATAGCCTGATTGACGACAGACATTGATAGCAGTCTCTACATCAAAGTCAACAGCTCTGTTCTTTGTCTAAATGTAAACAAGTCACAAGCATATTGTCATTGTTTATAAACTGACATACAAAAGCCTACATCATTACTAATAAATACAAAGCTACATTATCAATGGTCATGTAGTACATTTACACATGAATTACCATGATAAACTCATCCAGTTTGGAAACATCCTTCAATTTAGTGTAGCAGTTAAGAAGAAGTGTTGTGTGTTCTTCTGTGGCAGTTTGAGACATATGCAAGGCTTGGAGATATTTTGTTAGATTGTGTATACGCTGGGCATCTAGGAACTAGAAGGAAAGAAACAAATATGCTGGTTGTTCAAACTGTCATTTTGGTTTTAATAGTTTCAAGCATATTTTATGGAGTTATAAAACAGAATTAAAAGGACTTGTCTATTTCATTTACAATTACAGTGCAATTACCTTCTTAATAACATAAGATGCTTCAAGTTTGCCTATTGTTTTTATGTACTGGTCTATTGCACCATCATGGTCTCCTTTGTTGTATAAATGGTCACCATATTGTGTAAAGATATCAATCAATCCGTCTTGGTCTAATTGTTGACTCTTTGCTAAGCTATCAATAGAAAACACAATAAGAACTATTTCAAACTAAAGAACAATCAGTTTAAAAATTATAATTACTAACTGAAATAAACCTCTTTAGTATCCAATTGGCATATATAGTTACATAGGAAGTGTTTAAAACCTTAAAGCAAAGTTTGTTCTTATTTGAATGCAATATTTTTTTAGTAACATAAATCAAAACTGTTATATTAGTGATACTTCCATAAAACTAAAAACATATATAAAATGTCATTGGCATGACATAGACATTATAGGGCAATTCACTTATTCACTACCTTATAGCTAAAGCATAGTTATTTTTCTTGAAAAGCATCTCTAGTTTACTTTGGGTATCTTTTTCTTGAAGCTGATATAACTAGACAGTCAAAATATAAATGAAAAATGTTTTTTGTTCATGGTTATATCAGTTAAAACAAAAAATGTAATCAAATATAATAAAAGAATATGATTATTCAATGACACATTAGGCTTTCTGTTTTAAATTCCAGTCATTAATGGGTTTATCCTACCCTAGGTCTAGGGTATTTCTTAATGGTGAATGGTGTCTATGAGATCACCAGTATAACAGAAGTTCATACACCTTCAGACTGAATTTAAAAAGTAAATCTTTCAATCTATGGGGCTCACTGGTCCAGTGGCAGTGGACTAAGATTGCCATATCAAAAGCCATGACATCCTTGTGAAGGTCATGATTTGGATCATAGATCCATGGGTTGTTCCTGTCTACCCAGCTGAAATTAGTTGGAAGGCAAATGGGCAATGTGCTGGCCAAAAGTAATAGCCATGGCAACCAACCAGGTCTAAAATGGAAGCTTTATATTTTTTATCTGAAATAAACCTCTTTTTATTAACAGTTTTAAAAAAAGTAAATTTAATAGACTGCTTAATCTACTGTTGATCTCAGAAAACTTGTTCTGTCTCTCTCACTTCACAAAAATCATTGCTAATAAAACTAATTTTTGCTTGGAATATTGAACACCAAAAAACTATATGAAGTAAAAAATCTCTGATGCTAAGTAGTACATAACATTTTTTTTAAACGACATTTTTTTTACCTTCCTGTCCCCGGTAAAAATGAAAATAGAACCAGATTCACACATAACATCAATGACTTCTGGGTAAGGAGCTGAATAAGCAATGAACTTATTCTGAATATCATAAACTGTAACTGTGTTCATTTCCATGCCATGGGGGCCTCTAAAATAAAAAAAAATAAAAACATATTTTTTTAGTTCTTGAACCTGTGCAATAATGTTAATGTGCAAGAATGTTGTTTTCGGTCTGCAAACAAAACTTACAGCACAGGAGCACGTGGTAAAGTTTTACTCTCTTTGCCAACAATAATGAGGTAACCCCTAAACCAGTGTAGCTGAAGCTTGATTCCTTCAAATGCCAAGCAAGGACCCCGCCCATCTGGCTGGTAAAAATAAACAGCCTGAAATAGTAAAAATTTAAACTTCAACAACATATATTTCCAAAAAACTATTGTTTCAGATTTTTTTTTAGCAATAAACAAAAATAAAACCCATATAATGCAAAACAAAAAAGTTCTGTAAATAAACAAAAGTGAGAAACTCAATATGAAAAGAAAGAAAAAGAGTTACTTACATCTTGTCTTCCGATAACTAGCTGGTTGTCTTGACTGGCATCACTCATTGTAATACATCCAATGCTAGCACCAGTGTTCTCAAGAAGTGTCTGATTATATAATGAAAAAAGTAATTTGTTAAAATCACATCAAAAACACGCCTATTGTGGCTAATCAATTTTTTTTTCAGTAACCATATTTAAGATCAAAAATTGGTGACCAGAATAGTCAAACACACAAAAAACAACTAAAAGTACTTTTTTATTGCCTAAATAAATATAAAAAAATATTTTTATTTTATTAAATGTGTTATAAAAAAAAATTTATTCGATTTTTTTTTTAATGTAGAATAGGTTTATTATGTTATTTTATTCATTTTCACATAGCCAAAAATATAAAATTATATCTGTAGGTTTCATATACACAAACATTCATTGAAACAAACTAAATCAATGTGTTCAAGTAAGTGTCTCAGCTGAATTGATCAAATAATTCTTTCCTGAACCAACCTGTTGATCTTTTGCCATTAAATTAATTGAAACTGTGGAGTTTTCAGTAACAACAAACAAAAACAAATCTTGCTTCCCTTGGGTTTTGAAAGCTAAGCCAGTCACACGTTTATTTCCTTCATAAACATTTCTGGACTTGCTATGCCTAGAAACCAAGTAAAAAAGTATATTTTCTTGTTTAATTTAATAAAAGTACATTAATTATTTACATGCTACATAATACTCTACATATATATACGTATATAAATTAAGTAGACTGTGTGTGGCTTCCGATCCCCATTGGTTAATTTAAAGATACGTGATCTAATTGTCTCATATCTTGCTGCCGGTATGTGTTCTCCCTAGCTGAGTGATTAACTTATTCAACTGCGATGCAAACTTTTTTACTGCCATAATTTTTTTTTTTTTCATTAATATTCCTTTTTTATAAAGATTGTAAAGAATTTCATGACTTAAAGCTTTACAAAAATGTTTTCAGTAAGTAAAATCTAATAATTATATTTTAGATGCATGCGGGAGACGGGTGTTCGATTCTCAGCCAGGGATAGTCCAAACTTTTTGTTAAATAAAAAGAAATGTTTTAATATTTATTGTAATAATTATATATTTTTTTAGATAGTTATAGCTTTATGTTTATTGTAGTTTATATTTGTTTATCTGAAGCTTATATAGACCTACGTATATGTAATTTTTTCCCCAGGCAATGCCATGGAATTTAGCATGTGTTACATAATATTCAAAATTTTATGTGCATGCTTATATTTTTGACAATAGTGAATTACTTTCCAACAGAAAATTGGTATCTGGATAAATGTATATATTTTTATTAAATTATATTCAAACCTTTCTCTAGTAACATCTCCTTTGTAAAGCAAAACAACTCCATTTTCAAATCCAACAGCCATAAAATTTAAATTTTCATGTACTGCAAAAGCAGACACCTAAATGGACAAAAACAAAACAAAATTAAATATTTCTTTACATTAAATGAATAAAATGTTTTGTGTGACTAAAAAACTAAACTGAAATGCAGAAGAAAAAAAAACTTCACAAAAAAAAGTTTGTGTTTTAGCATTATTTAATTTGCATATTACATCATTTCTACTTGATTTTCTTTAATCTTAAGATGTAAACTTAAAATTAGGCAGTCTTTGGTCCTTGAAATGAGTGTTTATTAACATAAGCCTTACCGGGGTTGGTTTATTTCCAGGGATAGCTCTAGTCAAACGTGTGCAGGATGGATTCCCGCGCTCCATCTAAAAATTTAAAGCAATATGTTTGCATTGGTCTTTTTTGTTTTGCCATTGGCTCAACAAACAAAATTCTATATGATTTCAATTTAATAAACTTGTTAAATAATTCAACAGTATTTTAGTGCTAGCTCACCTTCTCAAGATTCCAGACTTTGATAAGTGGATTAATACCTTGTTCATCTTCCTGTAAAATTATGTGACATTTAAAAAAAATGGAAATAAATAATAATGATGCTTATATAGCGCATATCTTGTTGAGTACAGTTCTATGTGCTGACAACAGTTACAAACACAGTACAAACAACGAAGAACAGCCAAAAATGTATATATGTACAGTAAACTACTAGAAAAGGTGAATCTTTAGCAGGCTCCTGAAGGTGTAAATAAGTCTAAGATGAAAATATACATATAGTGGATACATTGAAAATACTCACACCAATAGAAACAAGTAGATTGTGCTGTTTAAGTTGAAGCAAATGAGTTACTCTAATCTCATAAGCCCTAAATGCTGTAAGTTCCATCTGTCTATTGATAAAATAAAGGTTTCCCTCAAAGTCACCCACTATCAATTGTCCACGACCACTTGTACAAGCAGAGACATTGACATCCTGTTAATCATTGAGAAAGAGATATCATTAATACCAGTTAAAAATCTATCTAATAATATATTTATTTATTTATAATATATATTTAATTATAATGTTAAACACACTTCAAACTTTTTATTTACCTTGAGTTGATCAAATATTTGATCATTAGCAGGATCCTTTACAGGCTCTTTATCAAAGAAATTAAACCGCCTCCACTGAAAAATTCATATAATTGCTCATTATGTTTATATAGCTGGTAATATTCAGATAATTGATATAGTAAAAATTGGACTAAATTAGGTTTACAAAGTGTCTAAAATTGTGCCCTCGTTCAATTGAATCCTTAAACAAATGACAAATATTTTATATCCCCTTTATATATGGCTCCTATCTGTATCGCAAGACAATGGATGCGCCCTTAGGATTTTAATAAGGGACAGCGCTTGCTGTTATATCCCCTTTTTTAGTAAAGGCTTTAGAGCACAAATATTTAGACTGGTAGTTTTATTTTTCCCATTTTGGATAATTCTGTATTATAATTTTTTCAAAATGTTACATAGCACTCTGTAAAAGGCCTTATTTCTTACATAAATGTTTATAAGTTATTATAAATAAGTCTTTAAAATTGTTTAGTAAATGTAAGTTTACGGTGACAACTGTATACACATTTTAATAAGACTTAAACTTAAACTGACTAATTGAACTATGCCTGTTGGGTGTCATTCTGACTTAGATGTCATTCTGTGTATTTTAAGAGATTAGTGATAAGATTATTAATTATTGTCCTGTATTGAGGTTAATGATTAAATATTCTATGAATTATCCAAGCTTTGCTTTTTAACCTTCATTTTAAAAGTTAAAGTGTTTTTTATTTTAGGGATTTTAATTGAAACCAATGCCATGACTAATGGTGCTACACTTGTAAGTTGTGAACTTACAACTATAAGTTTACAGACATTCTGATAGAAAGAAGATTATTCGTCTCCTGCTGGGTGCCAGGGATTGGATGGCGGCAGGGCTAGAACCTGGGATGTCATGTCGACAGGCTGCTGTACTAACCACATGGTCAGACTTGAACTCAAACTTCAGAACAATATAGCCCAATTTTATGTGGGCTAGATGGAAGGCTCTTAACCATCATATATATATTACAAAGATTCACTATTCTCTGCAGTGATAAAATCCTACATTGGTCGATCAGCCAATCTGGTTCAGCATCTAAACTGCCGTCATTCTACGCTGTTAGGAGTGGGTTTAGCTAAACATGTTTGAAAGTCAAGAGCTGTCTCCAAGCCTTCTTGAATCTCAGGGTGTAATTCTGTGGTGTGAGATGTGAATCTTTTATTTTTATTATAGTCCCTAGACTAGTGTCTCAAACGGCGGGGACAAGTGATGTGATATATGCATGGGCAGCACGGGTGTTCAACATGCAACCCAACATGGTTTAGAGTGCATTCATTTGATGGTTTATTGTGTACTCCTGCCATATTCGGGGCCTAAAAATCCTTATTAAATAGGGTTTAAAGTTTAAAGTGTACTCATCCAATTACGAGGTCTTATAATATAATAGTCCTGAATTTTTATTTTTCATCACTATCTTCCCTTGCCAGGAGTGGGTAAGTTGTGTGCATGCTGCTTTCCACATGACCAGCTGGCCATTCTATATCCATTTGCACTTGTAATGAATTTTATATTGTTGCATTTAAGTGTAATTGTACTATTAGTTTGGCCTATATAATATTCCTATATATTATATAGTACCAGGTGACCGATCATTCGATCGGTAATAAAGAGCAGGCGCTTGTACCTTAACATCATGTGTATGTAAAACAACAGTGCATAAATTTTAAAAATACTTCTTTACCAGACCAATAAATTGTAGGCCTATTTGTCTTTTTTCTTTTTTCTACTATGAATAACATGGGCTTTAAATTCTAACAGTCGAAGCAGATTTTTATTTGTGCAGTCTAATATCTAGATTTTCCCCGAGAACCCCCCCCCCCCCCCCCCCCCCCGAAAAAAAAAAAAAAAAAAAAAAAAAAACCAGCTTAATCTCATTTTAAACCGAAAAAAAACACATGTAGGCTAGAGTTGTCAGTTTTAAATCCAACAGAAATATATGTCATTTATGTCATTAAATCGCCAGGCTACAACGAATACATAAAAGTACTGCGCGTTTGTTTATGTGCAAGTCTAAAAGAGACTCGGGAACTGCCTTCTACGCTCGCTCCAATGGCTCCCCGTGAAAGCCAGAATTGAGTATAAAGTGGCGCTACTATGCCATCAGTGCATTTTTAATAACGAGTTTCCGTCCTATCTCAAGGCACTAATCAGACCTTATGTCCCGCAAAGAACACTTCGTTCTGCAAACTCATCGCTTCTGGAAGAGCCCCGTTTCTCTCTGACGACCGTTGGCCTTAGAGCCTTCTCAGTATCCGGTCCGAAGGTGTGGAATCAACTTCCCATTCAACTGAGGCGAACAAGCTCTACTGTTACTTTCAAAAAGGACTTAAAGCTCATTATTTCAATATTTACCTTCGATAACATTTAACATGCTTTAGAAACTTACTGTCTTATTTATGGGTTGGGTCGGTTAATGCTACATTTATTTGTTTTGTCTTTTTTTTAAATCATCAATTTAGCTCTGTCACCTGGCCTAGTGTAATATCCGTATTCTTAGTTGTATGTTAAACGCGCTCTGAGCTTACATTATGTTTGTTGGCAGCGCTATACAAATATTATTATTATTATTATTATTTAAAAGACTGAAAATGAAAAGTTTAAATTTAAAATATCGTAAATTACGCTACAATTTTTAGTTCTTCTACCCCTTCCCCTATTGGTGATTTGGTGTACGCTCGTTTGAATCTGTGGCGCCTTCACTGTGGAACGGCTTACCTGAGACACTGAAAAACTCTGTGTCAAAAAAGGCATTCAAGAAGAATTTGAAGACTTTTCTTTTCAACTAAATTGATCAAATACACATCCATCAGCAAAAACTTGTTTGAAACTATTTTAAAATGTTATTGTCGTTTCGTGCCTCCATCGGCCGAAACCTTGTTTAAAACTATTTTAGAGTGTTATTGTCGTTTCGATTTTGTGAGCGCGCTGAGCATGCTTTTATTAGCATGGAGTGAGGCGCTATATAAATGACCAATTAATTAATTAATTAATTAACTTCAACAACTGTCAAACTTTCCTATAACATTATGTCAATTTTTTCAACTCCTTCCCTCAACCCATTCAAGCTAACAATGAGTTACGGCCGGCAAATATGTTTGCTAGGAATTAAAAAGGTCTACGAATAAATGTAAATCGGGTAAAAAAAATAGGCATAGTCAAACTGGAGAATCGAACCCGGGTCGCACGCACAGCAGTCCTCTACGTTAACAACTTAGCTAGAGAAGGCACATGTCAGATGTAAAAAGCTATTAGACAGTATATAGGACTAGGCCTAAATAAGTCAGTGACACAATAGGGATCCGTGGGGACACAAACACGATCTTTTTATATATAGAGATTTTCAATGTTTTCAATGTATTATTCCAAACAATGTTTGACAAAAAAGTAAAAAAATATAGTTTGGTGTTAACATTATCTAATATCCTCCATTTGTGTTACTATTTATAATAAACTATCGCGGCAAAATAAAAGGTTGATTAATTAAAACAATGGTATGATAAACATTTTTTTTTTTTTAAATTTTGAGCATTAAACTTAAATACTAAATAATTAAAGGTGAAATTATGTTATTCATTGAAAAGACTGCAAATGAAAAGATCATAATATATATAGGCTACGTTAGATGATGTGTTTAATTTCTCCCCCCCCCCCCGCCCCTCAATAAAACTAACAGTATATTACACTTCTGACTATTGTTATAAGGAAAATACGAATATACTGAATTTACATCTTTTCTAGTTTACCAGATTTCGAATTGACAATGTTAACATATTCTAATATATCTTACTTTGGTAGGCCTTTATAAGCAAATCATACAAATTTTTAATGAAACATTCATTGAATTTTTAAAAAAGTGGATACTAATACAGTGTTTATTATTTACAGTGTAGAGTATACTGCTACATTGTATGCTATATACAGCGTAGTGTATACTGCTACAGTGAACACTATATACAGTGTAGTGTAATCTGCTACAGTGTACACTATATACAGCTATTCATTGTTTAAACACAAACAAGTTTTAGAGGTGGGTTTTTTTCAAAAAATGTCAGATAAAAGAAAGTTAAAAATATACCTTTAGTTGGATGAAACTTAATCTAATTCTGTTATTTTTTAAACGGCAAACTATTATCTGACTATTAGATAATTCGTAAATATGTATTTGTTTTTCTTTTTTTTTAAATTTAATCTAAAATATATTGAAGTTTAATCTAAAATATATTGAAGACGTTCTAATCTAAATAAGCCGCGAGGGCCGCATACTATCATTTGTCCGCCCGCGCGTTACCCACTGGCTGTAGTTTGGACACCCCTGCATTACATAAACTACACTTGGTCTTGTTTTAAATTATTTCTATCATCGGTGCGCAACAGTAGTTTAAACAAGAATTTAAACTTCTTTCTGCTGTAGTAAGCCTACGGGTATTCCCGAAACGTCATAACTGTGACGCAACAAAACACCGCTCTTGAAAGCAGCACTACATGTGGGTCGAGCAATGGCATGTTTTCACGGCCAAATTCAATTATCTACGATAAATCTAAAGCGTATTTTTGTCTAACGTTCATTTTCGATTTTTATTTGTGTGGCCGAAAAGGTGTAGATTTTTTTTTAGGTGAAACAAGTCGTGCATTAAAACATGAAGATAATCGTTAGAGCGCTTTTGAAGAAAATTTCCAGATATATATATATATATATAATATATACATACAATTTTAACTCGTATTATAGTATAGGATATATATATTATATTATAGACTATGTAATATCGTATTGAAGAAATTTTGAGTTAGGCCAGGCAATTGAGTTAAAATACAGTGTACAGTTTATATCATAATATATAAACAATGCCTTTAACTTAAAAATTAGTGTAGGCTGTAGACTACAGTGTAGGTCTGCTACAGACACAGTGTCAGTGGATTGAGTTACTAGTTCTAGTGAGATTAAGTATCATTAAAAAGCATTTTAAAGCGTAAGCTAAGTGTAGTTTGATTTTACTAAGATAATCATAAGACTATGATAAGACTCTCTAAGCCTCACTAACACTTAAGTCTTAAGTGACTCTTAAGTAACAGAGTTGAGAATGAGGAGTAAGCTTGAAAGTACTGTTATTACTGTAGACTGTAGAATTAATAATTAAGTTTTTTAAGGCCTACTAAGACTAAGACGACTAAGTAGTAAAGTACTTTTTACTTAGACTTAGTGTAATTAGTAAGTAAGGCAGGCTACTTGACGAATTTGAATCAATTGAATGCTTGAAATTGAAATCAAATAATTGCTTTCGACCACTTTCGTTTTTATTCAAAAGGATTTTTACTTAAAGGAAACATGGAATGATAGCCATAAAATAACATTATTTCGAAAAATAAATCATATCAAAGTGTACATTATTACTATCTTATATCTATAAAATGAAATAGTAATGTTTTAAACACTGTTGTTTTTTCTTTATTTACATCTACGCCTACCTGTAGGAACGCCATTTTTCTTATGTATAACATCCGGTTTGACGCTATAGCGCAATATCGATATATACTTTAATAATAATTTTGAATTAATTAACGTTTATTCCGAGATTACTTAGTTGACGCATTTCTACAGGTGTGTTGTATTTTTGATTCAATGGTTGATTTGGAGAAGGTTGGTTAGAAAGCGGTTTTAGTAGAAAGATTTTCAAAACCTACTTGAACAATCATTAATTTGTTCAATGGTGTGTGTGTGGGGCGGGGGGGGGGGGGCCTAGCTGCATAGACTCCAGGGGGCACGTAACACAGCAGCACGTATTGTGTCACGGATAATGAAGCATGATTATATCTCTCCAGTTCTACAAGCTATAGGCCTACACTGGCTCCGTGTAATGAAGCCCATAAATCACCAAGTGTAGGCCTACCCCAAACTCACGGATGTCTGGATGACACTGCGCCTTCCAAACTCAACTCACACCAAAGCACGTGCCATCAAAGTTACTGCGCTCCTCATCACAGTCACTTCTGAGAATTCCCAGTGGGCATGGCCACAAAAAGAGGTTCTCTGGGGTTCGCTCGTTTTAAACTGTGGTGCCTTCTATATTGAACAGCTTGCCTCAGACATAGAGATTCTGAGACTCTTTTTAAAGACCTTTCTTTATAGCTAGTAGCTGTGTGCCTTACGGAACACATACGTCTCTATAGCTAGTGGCTGTGTGCCTTACGAAACCCATACGTCTGTCACTGCGATTTATATCAAGAGTACACGGAGTATGCTACATGTAATAACATGGAGAGAAGCACTATATAAAAATATAAATATCTATCATCATTATATTATATGAATTCAGGAAAAAGGGAGGGACTTCAAATGATGTTGGGCTAGTATTGTATATAAAGGCTTAGAATGTGAGCATGTGAATGTGTATAAAGTTTAACACTTTATAACTTAGATCAATGAACAATAAAAGTAAGGAAAGAGGATAGATAGAAAGATAGACAGACACACAGACATATTGATAAACATATATATAACCCAATAACAATATGGCTTTTTTCAATATTGTTTATTTTCTTCTACAAAATTAATTTAAATAGTGTGACAAAATATATAGATACACAACATTAATTGTATAATTTACCTTATTCTCCCTCCCATCTAAAATAACAATACCAACTTATACCAATCATGAAATGAATTGTGTAAAACATCAGTTAAGTCCATTGAAACATTAGTAACACCTCTACTGCTAGATAATTTGTAAACAAAAGTAACTTTTATATTTTTCTATAAAACTAACAACACAGGGCACTTTCATGACACCATCCAAACATGAATAAGACTTATGGATAAATTAATTTAACAAAATTAATCTGGCAAAAAACCAATAAGAATTATTTCTAGGATTTCTAAGAATAATGTAAAGGCATTCCTCTTGAAAAAATAATTGAAATCACTGTAAAATTGTGACTCTTAAAGCATAACAAAAATACTCAAATTTTGATTATCTAAACAAAAAATACTTGAATGACTAGAAAAAACAAAAACTTTTGTTTAAAGACAGCTTTGTAACTTCACGAAAAATTGTTTTAGCATATTTCAACTCAGGGTTCTTACTCTAAAATCATTTCAAAATTCCCAAACTTTACAAAAAATTCACAAACTAATTTACACCATCTTAATGCTGATATATTTGGATTTTTTTTTTTATGTAACCACAGAATAATAAAAAAAATTTTTTTAGAACAATAACATAACAATGACTTGAGTTATCCCCCTTTTCAAGATACATTTTTTTTTACACTACTTTGTGTCCATTTTTGCCAAATTGACAAACTTTCTACAAAAATTGGTTAGTTTTCTGAAATTTTACCAAACTTTCTCGAACTCAAGTTTATTTTTCTAAACATGAATTAATGTTGGTTAACTAAAATACAATAGAAAGAGCGAACAATAAAGAATCTTGGCAAGAATGAGTTAATACAATGCTACTGTAAGATGTTAATAAAAATCACTGTAAGATGTTAATAAACAATCAATCTTGCATTGAATGACACAATAAACAGATGTATTAAAGAAAAGTTAAAATAACACATTTATGCATTTTTGTCTATTAGCTCAGTCGCTGCTGTTTTAAAAACAATAAACTCCAAAAACATTAGGAAAATAAAAATAAATGTATGTTAATATATGATGTGAGTTGGATACATGTCAAGCTAATACATTAATTAAATTGTAGCATGATCAAGGCACTGAATAATTCTGTTAGTATGTTTTCATGGGATACACAAAAGTCAAATACATATTCATTGATTGCATTAATAAACCTAAATAGTATCTATCTGTAGATTAGAAAATAAATCACTGTCTCAGTCTCACTGTCTCAGTCTCACTGTCTCAGTCTCACTGTCTCAGTCTCACTGTCTCAGTCTCACTGTCTCAGTCTCACTGTCTCAGTCTCACTGTCTCAGTCTCACTGTCTCAGTCTCTAATTTTGAGTTCTGAAATAATCTAAGAATTATTCTTCTTTATGATGTAAAAAAATGCAAAATTTTCTAAAATGGTTATATTAAAAAGTACTTTTAAAAAAGTCCATATCAAATAAAAATCACACTCCATAACACTGGAAAATAGCTAGTGAAATTACAGATTTTCTTTGTATTTTTAACAAAATTGCAAGGGTATTTTTTTAATTTAATAAAACAATTAATCATGAACTACAAAAAGCAATATAAAGCTATCACAGTTACAGTTATAATACAAAAACAAAAGCAGAAATAATAGATAGGCTTACATATAAAACACTTCACAAAAGGAAATAAAAGTATCAGATTATCACCAACAAGTTAACAACAGTTTTTACATGATTTGTCATCATATAACAGGAATGTTTTGAATAAAGATTAAATTTAACAATTAAATGCTCACAAAGAGAGCAATAAATATACATATGAGTGAAAAATAACAAAACTGACCAGAAAGATATACAGTAAGAATAAGATTTCCATGTGTCTTGGTTAAAGCTAAAAAAAAACACACAAGAACAAGTAATGACTTAAAGAGCACAGCAGATCTTCAACATGTAAAGCTAAAGTTGATTTAAAGTGTGGCAGAATTACGGATGGCTGACTAAAAGATCTGGACTCCTAGATACACTAAGATTTGTTTGATGCTATTATGGTGGTTACCCGACTTTTGAGGAGAGAACCTGTATTTGCCTTGCGATACTGTCTTTTTAAAATTATAGCTAACAATAAAATGAATGAAAATCGTACATTTAGAGCAAATGCAGGTAATAAAATATTAATAAAAAATAAAATCTAACATCAACTACAAGTCTTTGCATTAAAAAAATTGAAACAGATTTACTATTGCACTACTGAAGTTAAAACAGATTCGCTTTATGTACATTAACATGGATGATCATACAGATCTGGGGGCTGAAAACAGTAGTGCAGATTTAAAAACATTAGACGTATTTGATATAAAATCAAAGTAGGACAATGCTTTTGGCTAGACACAGAATAAGTGTAATGAAACATTTAAAATAAAAACTGCACCATAACTAAAAAATGTATAGTTGCAAGGAAAAGAGAATTTCTAATTTTAGACATTGTTAAAAGTGAAGTATTTAAAGAAAATAGTCAACATTGAGTTATGAATTTAGGTCTCTACTTTATATTCTATGATTTACTCATATTTCAAGAACAGTGTTAACATTATTTTGAAATGTAAATTCACTAGCTATCTTTTCTTTTCTTTTTGCCAGGATTTACTTCAAAAATATTTAATACAATGCAATAAATGTAAGTGTAACAATAAATAAATATGTTCTTAATTACTGTAGGTCAGTGCACAATATGAAATATAGATAATAACAGAGATAGAATGGCTTCTCCTGATAAAACCCATTTATAGTCTGCAAGTTAGGGTTTGCTTACACTCGTATTGCTGTCCAGCTTCAAGTGTGATTGGAACCAAAACCTTCCCAGGCTCAACACAAATCATTTCAGTATAACCATCATCATCAAAATCTGACATCTCCTTAGCTTTCTCTTCCCATGGATTCCAAACAACTGGAATAGGAAGTCAGAAATACAAAATTATAAAACATCAACTGGGAACAAGACCACCATTAACATGATCTTTACAATTATTTCTTCTAAAGGTTATCTTAAGAACAGAAATAATGACTACTAAAGATGTTATTGAGTTTAAGAAAAAAAGACAATCACCTATATCTGGAAAGTTAAATGTTAATAACTCTATATTCCTTGGGGGTTCAGGGCCACTCTTGATTATTATTCTTTTTGGAGCATCTTTATAAACCCTGAATACATACAGGTAAAGGAAAAAAACTATAATTTAAAAATAGTTATAATACATCTTAAAGTATAAATGTAAATTTAGACAGTATAACAATAAATATATTTAGAGTATTAGATGACAATAAAGAACTCTTCTTATTTCTTAATTTAAAAGCTTTTAACAATTATTTAAAAAAAGACAAGAATAATTATTATTTGTATTACCTGTCATAATTTTTACTGACAGTCACAAGTTCCCTAGTTTCTTTTTTTTCTTTTCCATTCTTGAGCTGTGAATGAGAAATGATTTATGAAACCTAGGTAGGAACATTATATCTTCACAGGACATTCATTATACATGAAAACATATAATGCAATGGGATACCTTGTCAATGTAAGCAAGTCCTTGAAGTCCTTCAATGCTTAAATGTTTTATATCAGCAATCCTTAAGTATGTATGCAGCAGACAAGTAAAGCCAAGACTTTTCACATCTGTATGAGAAATAGTTGTAGATTCATGTTCAATGAAAACATATGATAAACTCTTCACATTAACTAAAAGAGGGAGAGGGTGAAGTGAGTGCTGTATTAAATTCAATGTAGAAGTAAAGTAAACAAATGAAGTTTTCTCTCAGACATTTGGTAGATGGCCCTATAACAATTGAGTTGCAGCCGAGACTGCACCATAAATGGTCATTTTGTGGCCAGCTTCTGTTACTTGTTCAGCTTTTTACTTTATCAGCATTAATTATTTCCAACTGATGTAAGGGTACCCCTCTCTGGATGGGAGTATTTGTACAACTCCAGACCCAGGCTTAATAATCACTTGAATACCCGGGTATAAAACTATTGGACAATGCAATGTTCTGGCACTTTGCCATTCTGCCCAATGTTGGTGAGAGGGCACAGGAGTAGACTTCAGTTTCTATCTTATGAAGATCAGTTAAACCAGACTACTGTAGTGTTAATGGATTAAATTTAATGGAAAATGGTCAGATGAGTAAAGATGTTTATAGTTGATTTTTTTTTACGCAATCAAATGCACTTTTTAAAAATATCCAAAAATACTACCTGTATTGTGAACAACCAAAGTAGACATCAGTGAGGTTGAGGATAAAACTAGAGTATAAACTAGCCTGAACCTGAACAAGATAAGAAAAAAATAATGTTAAAGGCTATTCCAATTCCATATCAAGTTTTTGTGTTCTGAATACATAAAAATATATAACAAGTTCATGAATGTAACATAGGGTTATATTGGTTTTTATTTAAGACTTAAAAGTTAAAATGATGAAGTCTCCTTATCAATGAACTTGAGTGTCATAAAAACTCCACATAAAAGTAAAAGTAAGAAATATTTCAAGTTATAGTTAACAATGATTAGAAATTATGGTGTAGAAGAAATATTTTTGGCTTTCATTAATTTCATTAAGTTTTCTTACATATGAATTGTAAATCTTTTTTCAGAAAACTTTAAGAGATAAGATCTTTTAAGAGAAAAAGCCTGTTATTTAATATTGTAGACTTTTGTGAAACATACTTGTAATTCCACATAGCCAAAGTTTCCTCATCAGCTTCTAGCATTAAAAGAACAATAACATCACCGTTGGCATCCTGTTAGAGATGAAGATATGTAATAAAACAAAATTGATACTGAAACCTGGCATTAAAACCATCAATTTAACTATGTGTTTTGCTTAAATAAGAAACACTAAGTCCACTTTCAGAATCTGTATTCCCTTGAATTATCAACTGTTGTAGAAATAAAATACGTAAGTACTACATTTTGGTATTGAAATCTCATAAAATTATTTGTAAGAAAAAATTGCATTTTTATTATAAATAATAAAAAGATATCTACGATCTGATATATTTCAGTAGATAAGAAAAAAATGTCACTTAACAATAACATAGATATTTCATAATTTGATAGATAATTCATTATTTGTTTTCCTTTTGTAAACTACTTAACCCATATCTACTTCTTCATTAAAATTTGTATTTTCATGTTCATGTTTCCATGTGTATATGTTTACTGATTAATTAAAAACACTTTGGATTCCTGCAACACATTTATTTACCTTTCTGGGCGGGACAACAGTGTTCCATCTCTTTATTCTGGCAAATCCGTGTTGAGGACCTAATGGCCAGGGTCCAAAATTGGCTGTAGAAAAGAAATTCTGCACATTTAACTTTCAAATAAGATGTAAGAAAACATTTTACTAAAGATACTCAAAAGCACTTTTTCAAAAGAAACTACAAGAGCCTATTACTTACGAAAAACAACAGGAATGCCTCCTCTTATGGCCTTCTTATTATCAAAAACAGATGACCGACTAAAAGAAAATAATGATAATTTAAGTATATAAAAGAAAACATAAAATGAAAAAGAGTAAGCAAATTTTGAATGATAAACAAATGCCACATAATTATCGTAATTATGGGCTTAGTAAAAAATCTTTTAAGGTGGGGGTGTGGCCATGTCTATATAAACACTTGACAGAGAGTTGAAGGGAATGTAAACTTAAGTACCCCCTTCCCTTCAAATGACTATATAAGCCACATAACACATACCTATAAAATCAAAAGTATGAATAAAACAATGTAATATTTATATTTTAAAAAACTATTTT
The DNA here is from genome assembly GCA_949126835.1 of Anisus vortex. Lineage (NCBI taxonomy): Eukaryota > Metazoa > Mollusca > Gastropoda > Planorbidae > Anisus > Anisus vortex. The sequence continues at coordinate 34,804,734 of OX421492.1, forward strand.
AATTTGTATAAAAATACTAATGTTTCCTTACAAGCAACATGTCAACCCACCAAATGAGTTAATATTTTTTTTTACAATTTTACTAATTACTAACAGTTAACAGTTGGAAAATTTTAATGTTGTTTTTTTTGTTACTAATTTCCAATTTACAGTTTGCAAACTACTTGTGATAAACAGCTCTATTACCTAAGATAGAGATTTTCCACACCTTGACATTTCCAAGAAAGAACAGTGGCACCTTTAAAAAGAAAATTAGTTTATGAACTTTTTTTGCAATATCCTATATTGGGTGTAATGGCATTTTTTTTTATCAATTAAACATGTCCATTATATGATTTTTATCATTGTATTTAATGTTGTAAAAAAAATCTTTGAAAATGTAAATATATTATTATTCTGAATTTCAAAACTTTTCACAAATGTTGTTAAATAGACTTAGACATTAAAGCAGTCAAGTAGTATGTACATTTTAGATGGTAAGTTTTTGTTTGAATCAATGATTGAAAATTCACATAGGGGGCCTAAATTTGCCAAAGTTTACTCATTTACTTTCAAACATTTGTTTTTAATTGTTGGTATCCAAAATGGTCAGTAGCACATTTGAATCTAAATTAAACAGTAATAATATTTATATGACTGAATTTTTTTTTTATCTTATAAATATTATAAGTTTCAGATGTTCCTTCTATAAAGAAGATTATAAAATAAATAAATTACATCAAAAGCCCAAACCTACAACAGGCCGGCAGGGATCGGACTGCGGCAGGGTTAGAACCTGGGTCTTCTAGTTGACAGCCCGAAGAACCAACCACTCAGCCAGCCAACTGCTCAAAGTTGCTGGCAGCACAGATTAGTGCAAAAATATCAAAACAAGAATATTTCACCAGCCACCTTATATTTAGAATTACAACCCTTTTACAATTAAATTTGAATAAGTAGGCGCAGACCTACTAAATGTTCAAAATTTTCAATAGCAAAACTAGGGCCCACTTAAAACCTGAAATAGAAATTATTTAAATACTTTAAAAAAAAAAAAAACAGAAAGTAAGTAGGCTTATCCCTTTCAGACCAATTTAATACACATTGCCCCTCATAATACCCACCTCCACTTCATAGGTCATAGGCTCATACTACTCATAGGCTATCAGTATATCAGCTATTGCTATACTAGCCTATACATTTTATACACTGTAAAAATATTATTATAATTATATTATAATTCCTAAATATAGTTTTATAGCCTTTCTAATACAATAATAATAGTGTTTTTTCAAAATCTTTGGTCAATTGTTGAGTTGATAAAAATGGACAATGAACCAAGACCAAATTTTCCAACCCCGACCTTATCGGTAGGCCTACACCTACTGAGACTACTGAGACTGGTCTGATCATTGATTTTGATGTAAGCCTATACCAATTTGGCTATTATTGTAGATTGAGATTGTAGTTACAGTAGTGTAAGCTACATTAGACATTAGTAGCCTACTTAATCAAGACCTTTCAGTGGTGCTTAGTGCTTAGTCTTAGATCATCATGACTCATGACTCTAGAATTGACACTGAGAGTAAGTAGACTAGCCTAGACTCTTAATCTTAGCCTTGGCCTTAGCCATCTTAGATCAAGAAATGGCAAAGTTAGGCCTATTAACCTATTCTAGGCTATAGCTAAAGTCTACTACTACTAGTCTATAGGCCGACTTGTTTTTTTTATTTCGATAGAAGAAGTAGTCATAGTCTAATAAAATAGTAGAAGTTAGAAGTGAATGAAGCTAGTCAGCAGTCAGCGTCTAGACTAGAGACTAGTGACTAGGACTAGAGTACTAGAGTTAGTAGAGGTATCAAGTTCAACGTATAGCTTACCATGAAGATGGACGATTGCTGAGGTTCCTTCGTCCCTATCCAATACAACAATATCACCAGCAGGATAATATGCGGGGTCTTGATTGTTCATGTTAATTATTATTAAAAAGCTTTTTTTTTTGCAAAGGCCGGATAAAACTGTAAACAATAAATGTCGCCTCTGCCAAATGTAAACGACAGTCTTGCCAACTCACAAATGCTATGTTGTTAGTTGTTAGCTTTTTTTGTACCAGAAAAAAAAAATATAGATGTTCGTAGATTTTTACTTGTCCATTCTAGATCAATTGAAACAAATCCCATAATAAACATAAGAGTGAAAAGAAAGCTAATGGGGGTTATTGATAGATTGAAATTATTTTCTGTGTACGCTGTAGATAAAAACCACGTACGGTAGGCCCACATACTGACATACCTATTCTGTGGGTAGGCATACCTGAACACAGATACCCAAATGAGCTACAACTTTCAATCAAATTATGCATTCTAATGATAAAATTGGCTACTGTATAATAAACTTAATTCTAACTTTACTAATGACAACTGTATTATACTGTATAATTAACTCAATTCTAACAATAATAATAATAACAATAATTTTATAATAATAATAATATTTTTATTGCGCTGCCAACAAACATAATGTAAGCTCAGAGCGCGTTTAACATACAACTAAGAATACGAATATTACCCTAGGCCAGGTGACAGAGCTAAATTGATTATTAAAAAAGACAAAACACATATAAATGTAGTATAACCGACCCAACCCATAAATAAGACAGTAAGTTTCTAAAGCATGTTGAATGTTATCTAAGGTAAATATTGAAATAATGAGTTTTTAAGTTCTGTTTGAAAGTAACAGTAGAGCTTGTTCGCCTCAGTTGAATGGGAAGTTGATTCCACACCTTCGGACCGGATACTGAGAAGGCTCTATAAGGCCAACGGTCGTCAGAGAGAAACGGGGCTCTTCCAGAAGCGATGAGTTTGCAGAACGAAGTGTTCTTTGTGGGACATAAGGTGTGATTAGTGCCTTGAGATAGTGCCTTGAGATAGGACGGAAACTTGTTGTTAAAAATGCACTGATGGCAAAGTAGCGCCACTTTATACTCAATTCTGGCTTTCACGGGGAGCCAGTGGAGCGAGCGTAGAAGGGCAGTTCCCGAGTCTCTTTTAGACCTGCACATAACCAAACGCGCAGTACTGTTCTGTATTCGCTGTAGCCTGGCGATTTTGTCCTCGGGCAGGCCGGCTAGCAGGGCGTTACAATAGTCGATACGCGAAAGTATCAGAGCGACTGCCAGTGTCTTTGCAGAATCATTGGACAAATAGGGTCGTATTTGGCCGAGTCTACGCAACTGTAGATATAGACCTCTGCACATTTGAGAAATATGCAGGTCGAAAGACAGCGTGGGATCCAATAAAACACCAAGATTCCTCACTTTGTTAACAAATGGCACTTGACAGTTTATCACAGTGATAGATTCTGGACCAGTGAATCTGGCCAAATTACTCTTGGATCCAATTCTGATTATCTCTGTCTTTTCATCATTCATTTTAAGCCCGTTTCTCCCCGACCATGAATAGACATCGGCGATTGCACAACTGACCATTGCAGCCAGTCGGCTACTGTATAATAAACAAATCTAATGATACTGGAGTCTATATATATTGAATATTGGCTACTGTATATTTGAGAAAAGTGGGGCACAGCATAACATAAAAGAAAAGAAAAAAAGATTTTTTGTGCATCAGAATTGTATGGCACTGGCATAGCACTAGGATTGTTTGTCCCTACAAGGCCATTCACCAAACTGATTATCAAATATATTACTGGATACCTGCAAAGTAAAAAAAAGTAATAACTTTTGCCAGGATTTATCCCTAGAAATGTAGGCCTATTATCCAGTCCAGACAAGTACAGCACTATGAGCTGTACCACAAACCTGAGCTGTTTAACAGTGGATAGAACTGACTGAGAATATATATAATTTTTGTAATGTTGAACAATTATTTATTTTTAATTCTCAAGATTCCACTTTTTTTTTTTTGCATTCAATTCAATCTATGTTATGTTTTATTAATATTTGTCTAGCTACTTTCAGTACAATAAACGGTAACTTTGTATTTTTCAATAGTTACATTTCAGTGAACCACCAATCACTTGCAAATGTCAATGTGCCATAATAATTGTGTTGGAAGTGTCCGTAATGAGACTTTGAATTAAAGAAAAACAGTGCAAAGTATGACATTAATACAGTTTATTTTTTCCTTTTGAAAAAATCTTGTTCTTGTTTTAAAATAAATTATTTAATCATATAGAATTGTATAGGATTTCAAAAAAACAAAAGGAACAATGAAAAAAAATGAAATTAAAAAACAACAACAATTCAACAAGCTCAACAATTCAAATACACTGTAACAAGTAGGACTCGAGTCTAAAAAGTACCTAACAGACTTAGTATATTGCTTAGAAGTCCAGTATATTTCTAATTAAGCAATATTATCACAGTTTTTACAATGGTACAATTATACAAAATATTTTATAGTGAAACTTATCTCCTAAGGTGTATTTAAAAAAGCATACATTAATTTTAAAAATAACAACATTGACTATATTGTAGACTTTGTAAAATGAAATAGTTCATTAATGTATTTATTTTTTATGAATTGAGATTGAAAAAATATATTTCTATTGAAAGAAAACTTTTGATGCTATTCCACAAGAAAAAGAAAGAAACAAAGTCTACTTTCCTTATTACAAGCTTTACTTTCAATTTTCTTAAATAACTATACTGGATAAAAAATATACAATATTTTGAAGGATCCTGAAATTGAAGAAAAACAAAATTTCTTAGAGAAACTTTATGGAAAATATGTGCAAACTTTGTTAGAACTAGTCTTAGTCAACATATGTGACCTTGGTTTTCATAGTAACACAAAATAAATTTTTTAGTAATAATAACTAAAATTGGTTACACAATTGTAAGTCTTTATTAAAATACTAAATCTTTAAGCAAATTAATAAACAAAAAATGACTTAGTGTTTACTTTCACGCATACTTTTTAATACTCTAATCAGATTCGCTATCCAGATACTACAAAAGAAAATAAATTATACATGGAAATTATAGAATATACAATTTTTGAACGCCTAACCTTACAGACTAGAAAATTTGATTGCATTTTGTTTATTTATTAATCGTAAAACTATTGTATTAAATTAAATAACTTTAAAACAATTTGAAACCAACAAAATTATATAACTAAGTAAATTAATGCTTAAAACTAATGAGGAACTATTAAACATTCATTACTTTTCCCTTAATAAAAAAAAGTTTTTGAGTAACAGAATGCATTCTAAAGGAAATTTTTAATTTGTGGGGAATACATTATTAATGAGCTGTATAACATTTGAGTTTATATGAATAATAGACATTGAATTTAAACAGTATAATCTACAGTATATTTAAACACACAACAGGCCTCCAGCACTGTACTCAAAGGTATCAGATTTTATTAATGGAAAATTAAAATTTTGTCATTTAAAATACCATTTAAAAAAACTATAACTTTAAACTGCTATTCGGAACATTTCAATAAAATATACTGCCACAAACTATTGGCAAAAAAACTGTGTATGCGGCTCACATTTGTAAAAAAATATTTGAATAGTACAATAAATAAATTTTCTGTATAAAATGTTAGTCAAGATATACTTGATTGTTTCATAGATTTGTTTTACAGTGAGTGTAAGCGTGTAAGTTAATGTACTTTGTTAATCTACTACTGTTTGAATTTGAAGCTATACATTTTAATAAAATTTGTTTTTAGTTAAATAGTAACTTAATTCATTTTAACAAGTTTGTATTTGTAAAAGCTTTTAAAGTTTTTTAGTACATGAAAACGAAAGTTGAGTTTCTTAAAAAATTAAAATAATAAATTGCAAACAAAATTTAACCAACAGTTAAGAGAAAAAAATGACAGTATCCTTTCCAAACAAATGAGACTATTTTAATTTATGTGTAATTCAAATAGACAATTTATTTCATCCTCATCATAGCTTCTTTTTTTACAATCAAAATAAAAAGGTTAGGGTCTTTTCAATAATATATATATATATAAATATATTTATATAGACTACTAATATACAATATAAAATATTACAAAGTTGAACAGTCAAAGTGATTTTCTCATTGGTAACAAAGTGAAAAAATATTGAATTGGAATGCAATGACATAACTAGTCAGATCTGAATGTAAAATGTTTTAGAAGTCCATTCATCAAATGTGAAACATTTACAAAGGGGTAGCAAGTACCGAATACAAAAAAAGTGATTATAGATGCAAATAATTTCTGGACCAGATCAAAGAAAAAAAAACTTGAAAACATTCCCCCTAAAAAGAAACTTCTTTTTTTTTTAATGTCTTAATAAAATATATGAAATTAAAATTTTAACAAAAATGCATAGACTTATAAATTATTCATTATTTCAAAAAGAAAATATTTAAACAAATAATGTACACCTTTATTTTGTCATGGTTTAAAAAATATATTTAATAAAACATTAAACAAATGGTACCTCTTTCAAGATTTAAAATCACGTTTGTATCACCCACACATATGTATAGGACAAGTCACATTTTATTTTACCAAGAAAGAGAGAGAGAGTTTTGTTAAAAAGCAGAGTTTTAGGAGCCCCTGTGAATTATCCTTTTTTATATGTACACTATTTACATCAGTGATGTTTTAACAAAACAAAAAAGTGAAAGACAAAAAAACAACAACAAAACAGTTTAAATGGCTGCTATTCAATGAAAGAAACAAGTGATGCAGTAAAGTCCTTATATATAACATGGCTAATATTTGGCCTAAAATAGAACAAGGGAAACGATACCATTCATGGGAACAAGGAAAAAAGATACAATCATTCAGGGGAACAGGAAAAAGGATACAACCATTCAGGAGAAAGAGGGAAATTATACAACCATGCAGGAGAACAAGGAAAATAATACAACCATTCAGGAGAACAAGGAAAATAATACAACCATTCAGGAGAACAAGGAAAATAATACAACCATTCAGGAGAACAAGGAAAATAATACAACCATTCAGGAGAACAAGGAAAATAATACAACCATTCAGGAGAACAAGGAAAATAATACAACCATATAGGAGAACAAGGAATATAATTCAACCATTTAGGAGAACAAGGAATATAATATAACCCATCAGGAGAACTAAATACATATTCAGGAGAACTTTTCAAATGATCTAATTTGGCATAGTGAAATAAAATAACAAAGCTTCTGTGGAATTTTCCTCCAATCCTATTTGAATAACACTATAGGAATAAAACTATATGAATAACACTATATGAATAACACTATATGAATAACACCCATGTAATAACAGCTACATGAACACAAGAAGATGTTGAAGCAAAAAGAAAATGTTGCCATTTACTAGGAAGATTTCTATAAAAATACTAAATTATACATCAGTCCAAGGCAAATAAGTTTAGCTTAAAAAACAAAATAGTTATTTATCGATAAATATAATTGTTAAAAACATTTAGAGCTATCTTATGAACAAAAGCATTTTTTCAATTTTAATGTCACGGATAATTTTGACATACTAAATGCTAAAGAGATTAAATGTAAATGTTGACAAAAAAAATACATTTTTTAAAATGTATAGGAATTTGAACTATGTTCATATATGGCCATATTGTGAAGAATTTATCATTATTAACATTTAGAGTATCTTATGGACAAAAGCAAATCATTTAAATTTTAATGTCACTGATAATTTTAATATACTAAATGATAAAGAGATTAAATAAAAATATTAAAAAAAAATACATTTTTAAAAATGTATAGGAATTTGAGCTATGTTCATATATGGCCATATTGTAAAGTGTTTATCATTATTAACTCTAATTAAACATCTACTTAATTGCCATTTTTTTTATATTAATGTTCTTGGAATTAGAAATTCTTTGGATAAGCACAATTACTTTAAACAAATATATTTTTTGAAAAAAAAAAGATGTTATAATTTTTTGAATGGTTTAAAATGAGACAAATATACTAAACAAAGATTACCTATGTAAAATTTCATGATTCAAACAGTTGCAAATCTAATTTGACAATAATTTCACCAGTTTCAACTTCATGAAGTATAAGTCTCTTCGTGATTGGGCCCCGCCTCTCTCCACTCTGAACTAAGACATCTTTAATTCTAACCTCCGTGCGGCCTAAAAAATCTGAAGAAACAAAATATTTCAAAATGCCCTTTACCAAAACATTTACCATCATTCTGTTTGGGAAACAATTGAAAGTCATGCATAATGTTCTATTTCTCAGCAAACCTTTATTTTAATTTTCACTAGTTACACCAGAACACCAAATCTTTCCTTAATTTTTTTATACATCTCAACTATTCTCAAAATGCTTTAAAACAAATTGTGCTTTATTTATGTGATAAAATTGTAGATATAAAGTTATCTATTAGCCTAAATTTGTTAACTTTACCATTGGGGGAGTAAAGATCTCTGTCATAGACGGTAAAGCAAAGTGTATCTCGATCCACATCTCTGATCATAAACTGCATTGATGCATTCCATCTAGGGTTGAGGGTACCAGGGATGACTTTGGTTCTATGTTCTTGAGAGCCCATACTAACTTCACAGTATGGGTCACTTTGACCTGGTGTTCATCAATTTTTGTACAAATATTTAAAAAGAAAAGAAACATGAATTTCATCTTCTACTTTCATCTAAAAATAGTTCAGTAACTAACAAATTGTTGCTTGTATTAATGTTTACAGTAATTTTATAAGAAAGTTTAGACCAAAAAATAATTCTATATTCTTTTATTAAAAATATTATTGATGTTAAATATTGAAAATAAAAAGTATTTTTGCCATAAATAATGAATGCATTGTTTTAAATAAATGTCCTTTTTGGATCAGAATAGATTTTTGAATGTAAATACAACAACTGTCACAAATTTTAAATGTGACTAAAATATACAATATTTTATAAATGACATTTAACATATAAAATTTTTCAACCTAATATGATAGTAACAGACTTTAAAAGACTTCTAATTTATTAAAACTCATTATATTTCAAAACTGTAGTCCTAATTTCTTGATTTGATCCCAAATGTGACATCTATATTTTTAAATACCATTTGTTTCATTGTAGTTAATGTCAGATCTTTTTCTTTTTATGTTGCAGAGATTCATTTAATCATGTAAGTCATATACTCGTACATTTATCATTACATATAAGACATTAATAAAATAATTCATTTTAGGCAGATAACATTTGTTATGGACTAAATAATTGGGATTATCCTGATGGTTGTAATTGATGATTAGTTATCAAAGATAAAATTTAACACAATTTTCACTTGGATAACACCATTATTCATTATAGTTAATTTTATAATCATTAACCATTCTATCCTAAAAATTTACAAGACTTAATGATAAAGTGAATTTTCAAGCAGATTTATATTAATAAACAATAAATACATTAAGAAATTAAAAACATTAAAAACAAACAAGAGGCTTTAAATAGTGCTAATAGTGTTTAACACAATAGTTACTGGTAGTGTAATAGGTGACTTTCAGTTCAACCCATTATCAAATTATAATTGTAAGACATCTATTGAGACTTACCATTGGAATCTGAGGCTTTTAGATGAGAAGCCTCCTGAATCATTACAAGTATTCGACCACTAGGATTCTTCACTAATAAATAAACAGCAAGGCAAACCACATGCAATAAATAAGGCAACAAAAAAAATAAGTAAACAACAAAAAATGACCAAAATAAAACATGCACAAATTCAAAGTGAACTAGCCTGTCACAACAGTTATTGACAAAAGTCATAAAGAAGCCTAAAAAGATTTTCCTAAATGTATTTTACTTAGTTATTTTAATTATAGTCGTAAAAAAATTTTTTCTATAAAATAAATTTACTTCAAGATGCTTTGTTTGTAGTGAAAACAAATATTTACATATAGTGAAATGCTTTTTCTCTTTTTTAGTTAATTGTTATGAATGAATTTATGTATTACATCTCAACTGTTTGCAATAAAAATGCCATGCATTCTAAATGAAACAATTAATAGAAAACAAAACAAAAAACCATGTAAAGAAACAGAAAGAAACCACTCAATTAAAAACTATATTGATGAAACGTAACAAAAACTTGGTACGGTGCAATAAAGGTTTGAAAAACCCAACGTGCAACATTTCAATGGAAGATTGGCACCTACCACCATCAAGGGCAGGTCTTAAACCCAACCCTTCCTCCACTACAACCAGAACTCTGCCTACAGGCTTTGCACGTAGAACTACAAAACAGTAGGAACAATTGTATGATCTTAACTTTCAAGTTAGAACAAAACATACTAAATTAGAAATGTTCCATATGACCTCAGCTCATGATAAAATAAAACAGAATAGAATGCTTTGAGCTAGTCTAATTCACAATACTGTTGTGACTGTTTAAGAAATGGGTGTACTGGGTGTTTATATAAATTGTCAACAGTGAAAAGAACAGTTGTAATGAAATCTGAGAAAATTCTATTGCACCAAGATGAAGATACATTATCTTTATATATCTGTAGCTATACAAAATATGGTGCATTATAAATAAATATATAATAGAAACTCCACTCTCTAAAGTAAATATTTTGTAGCTAACAACAAAAATGTTTCATTAAAAATACTTTTATTTCATTGAATGCTTTATGTCTACATGTTATGAGGATACATTTTTTAATCCCGCTGATCTCAGAAATAATTTAAACAAATAACTATAAAAGACAAACTAATACCTGAATGTGCACGTTCAAGTTTTCTTTTGGCTTTGTCCTTGTACTGTCTGGAAGCATTTTCAATTTCTCTAACCCAAGTATCTCTATTTCAAATATATTTTCCCATTAGAATTGTACCAATAAATGAAACTTAATTTTCTTTAAGCAAGTGTATCATTTTGAATGCAGACAAAATTCTATTGAGCCTATTGATAAAATAACTCATCAGGGTCAATAAATCTATTGATATACAAGTAAAATATACATTTTGCTAGACTAAATAACTTCATATTTTTTTATTTTAAGCTATCTCTGCGATTGTTTTAAAGTATCATTACGTCAGGGTCATTTCACAATCGCCTATGTCATTTTTTCATGTTTTCATAAAAGTAAAAAAAAACTGAATGACATCTGTACTCATTCTGTTGTTTAACCTAGATACATTTTGTGAAAAAAAACGTTTTTCTGATTTGTTTAAGATATAGGCGATTTGCCATGTAATAGAAGACTGTGTAAAAATATACATTTCAAGTCTTAACTCAAAACCTCCAAAAAATAACTTGTGGGATTGTGAAATGACTGTGACGATCAAATGATATTATCAAGAATGTTGTACCTAGAGTAACTATAATTTAAAAAAAGTACTGACAAACATATTAATAGAAAAATCTAACATGGGAGACTTAAAAGATGAAACAATAAATATGTCTCACCTCTCAACAGCAGACACGGCCTTGAGACTGATAATTCTATCACTTGTTACACGAAAAAGACAGGGGTCACTATCCTCCCCAGATTTGGATACATTCACTTCATTTAGAAAAACTGGCTGTAAGCACCATCAAAGAAATAAAGAGATATTAAAATCAAACATATTCCATTTTTAGAAATATTACATAAGCCAAAATAGTTACTGGTACTTACAAGACGATACATTTTGAACTGAGTATTGGTATCAAACAAGTGTACTGTACTAAAACTAGATCCTAGAGGTCGAGATGTTTGAGCCAGCATCAAAAAGTCATTGAATAAAAATCCAACTAGTTCTTTATTGCTTTTAGCCTGTAATAAAGAAAAGTTTAATATCTATGGGCAATTCAAAACTTTCTCCATATTAGAAAGATTGTTTCAAAGTAATAAATCTATTGGTAGCATAATAATTGAGTCCAATGGCAAAGGAAATGTTATTTAAATTATTAGTTTTTCTTTGAAAAAAACAACTGCTAAAGCTAAATCAATTGGCTAATCTGGGACATATTTGAAGCCTATGTCCTCAACACTATGGTTAAATTGAATCAATTTAAAAATGAAATGCATTCATCACAACTGAAATGAAAATTACCTTGTATAGTACTCCATGAAAGAGAAGACGCCTTGGTCCCATACAATTAGTCAAAGAATTAAAAACAATATTCTAAAAGTAAAAAAGAAAAAATCATATTGAAGCTTTTTCCATCTTACTAACATAGAACTCTCTTGAAATTATGTTAAGAAAAATGCAGTATAGTGAACTTGAAGGTTTGTTAATTATACTTTTAAACAAAGACAACTTATAATTTACTAATGCGATGAAGATGAATTACCTCTGCTAATCCATCACAATGCACATGAGATTGAATCCATTCTAAGCTGTCTGAATTTTGCTTTTCCTTAACACATTGGTTGGCCTGACTGCACAGCTCCTGGGCCAAGCTGAGAGCTTCTTCTAAATTTGTTCTATCTGCATGGTCGGGTGGTGTACAACTTAAGATCTGTTACAAATTGAAAGTTCAGGCAAAGATTGTTACAGTACAGAGAGAGCAAACTAGTATACCACAAACAAAGATCTTTTTCTGTACATTAAGAAATGGTAGATAAGGAAATATGCTCTGTTTTTGTTTGCTTTGATCATTTGGACTGGTCTATAAGACTAGAAGTATTACCGGTAGATATCTGGTATAATATTTGAACTGGTTAATGGCTTACTCTTTCTATAAGACTAGAAGTAATACCGGTAGATATCTGGTATAATATTTGAACTGGTTAATGGCTTACTCTTTCTATAAGTAAGGGATATGTGGTAATTCTATTTGAACTGGTTAATGACTTATTTTTTCTATAATAGATAACTGGTAAATATATACTGCGACCCAGATGGCCCCTCGTTGTATCAGATTAGCTGTTCCCTGTTCCCTTGGAATCACTATCAGCAAGGCGAGAGAGGGCCTGCTGCCTGGGAAATAGCTGACCCTTTAAAAGCATTGCCTAGGCTATAGTAGCCTCCTTTTCTACTTCTTTTTCATGAACCTGTAGCGGTCACTCCAGCTTGAGGGCGGACGGATGCCATATAATTATATTTGAACTAGATAATGACTTACTTTTTCTATAAGTAATGGATATCTGGTAATTCTCTGCATAGGTTTCAACAAGTAGCCACTTAAGTGAACACCTTTCACTTTAGGATTCTGCATACATAGCTTTTTATAGAAAATAATGAAATCAATTGAAGCTGTTACAAATTGATTAGGTTAAAAGACTGGGAGAACTGTTGAAGTATTTTTGTGTGCTATTTAAAATCAAGTTCCTTAAGCCAAGATCTTGTAACTGTTACACAAAATTCTGTTTCTAGCTTATTCATTCTATTCCGAAAAATGTCTAACATGTCATAAAAAGCAGTGGAATTTATTATATAAGCGTTTGGGTTTGAATTATGTGTAGCTTAATTATGCTAATTATTCCTTGTTTCATAGGCATTTAAAAATAACTATTTTTGTGTGTGCCGAGTGCAGAATATGAACCTTCTGTCTCCACTAAAAATTAGACAACAAAAAATATTTCTTTAGGTTAGGAAAATACACACAATATTTTAGTGCACATGTTCACAAGATAATGTCACACACAAATGGGCAAACTCTGGTTCATGTTTTAAAATAATATTTCACAGTGGACCATGGTTTTTATTTGATTACCTTATGAAATTGAACAAAAGTTTGACTAGATTCTGACATTTTCTGCAAGGCTGCAGCAGCAGACAGCTGACAACTACAAAAACGCATGTAAGGATTCATGTGAGGTAACTGGGAAAAAAAGGATAATAATAAAAAACTAAACTCCTTTTATAATAATGCAAATATTTTGAAACATTAAGACACAAAGTAAAGAGAAAGAAATAAAATAAATATCTTACACTTTCACAAAGTATATCACCAATGCTGACTATAACTCCATTTTTACCACACATTTTCTTTCTCACTCGAAGTGCTCTGTAAAAAGTAGGTATGGATTTGTTAAATCCAATGTTTTAAGTTCTCTTTAACAAGGGTTATTAACTCTAAAATTATTTCCTAAATTCTCAAACTTTTACCAAACTTAATTTTAAAAATTCACTGACCAATATATATGAAGACTGGTATTTGTATATTAACTGATAGTGAATAAAGGTAGTTTGATTACATTTTTTCCATACTCATAGAACTCCCTGCTTGAATAATTTCAGATTTTCAAAAATCCTTACCATATATAATTTAAGGACTCCTTAACTTAATGGGATATTTATTATTTTGGATTTGTTTTACTAAATATTTTTGTGCTGCTTTGTCCTTTACAGATAAGATTCACAAACTTAGATCATTTTTCCCAATCTTTCTGAAACTTTTCAAGCCCATTTAAACCTTGTTAAAACAAAGGGAAATATATAATGGCAGAAATTAAATGGTACTTACTGTAAAAGTTTCTTATTGCATACAATTAATTCTTCCCAGTTGATGAATATTTGATTTACCCGATCTTTAGGAGCTATGTTATTACTGATCATAGGCTTCTTAAAAACCTAGTTAAAAAAAACAACACAAGGGTTATTAACTCTAAAACAACGCAACAGAAAATTATAAAATGTTTTTTTTCAAAAATAGATCAGTTAGTAAACTCAATTTTCTATCAGACTACCTCTAAAGCTATCTGCATGTCAGCATTATACGATTCCTCTGTATTTATCAACTCTTGTATAGCTTGTTGACGCTTTCTTTCATCTTTAGTCAGAGCACCCTGTGTGTCATTCATCCCTGCAATAGTTAGAATGACCAAATTTACTGTAAGGCCATATAAATTATATAGAACCCTTTTGAAATCTTCTTTCTTTCATTTGTTACTTTTAATGTGAAGTAAAAAATAAAGGAACGTTTGATTATTTTTTTTGAATGATTCCCTTTGGAGTCTAATATTTAGACTTGTACATAACTCAAATATTTTTGTTTGATATTTTTCTTTCCTCTTTACTATGACTAAGACCGTTTTGTTACTTAGAAAAATGTACTGTGAAGATAATTTCTGTTCCTGTAAAATAATTGATTAGGCAATAGCTCTTGCAAAAAAAAAAACTACTTAACACCAGAAACAATATTACAACAAACAAATGATCTAAACAATATAGAAACATCAGACAAAAGACATGAATTAAGTAATCCACAAAGATTAATCATGATTATGGAGTTTTATTTATAAATAACAATACTCTGCAAATTAAAACATAATTCTAACATGTCTAGCTCATTACAAGAACAGAATTCCTATCTAATGACATTTACTAGCTAAGAACATTTTCTATCCCGAGAGTTTGCTGATAATATTGATTAGCTCATTAACTACGCAAGTTTCTGAATAATGTACAATGTTGATATCCTGTGTTTACACATCAACTACACACAGGATAAAGTTACTAAACATTTATAAAAAAGTTGTGCTAAATGCAGACTTTTATTACATTAAAAGGGTAAAACTTTTACAGTGCAAAAAAAAAAAAATACTACAAATTCTTAAGATGAAAATGAACTTAACTTTTTTTTTCCACTCTAAAAGTTACTTTTAACAAATTTACACATTTTGATTGCACACTAAGACTAGTAAAATTGGGACTCGCAGAAAGATTTTAGAGATTAAAAAAACAAAAAATTTACATTTGGCAATAAATAGTAACTGTAAGAAAACAAAAACAACTGAAATAGTAACACATCATGTGACCACTTTTTTATTCTTCTTGCATACAAAGTTATTTGAAATTTTATATCACAAATGATTATGAAATTGCTAGATCAAAATGTTAGAATTTAACATTTTAGCTGATATGAGCAGATTATTAGCTTGCACACCTATTATATAAATTTCATCCTAAATCCAAAAACACCAAAGCTCCTCTTTAATACAATAATTATAAACCTTATTGAAATTGCAAATAATTACATTTGTCAAAGAATTTACTTTCTTAAGTACTAGTGAACTAGTAATATAAGGAAATACTGTAACTTTTTACATATGACTAACATTATGTATTATTCCCAAATTTACTCCTTACAAAGCTAAGAAGATTCTAATGGACATCACGACACTAGTGCACTGTACTAGACTAATGTACTGATTGATGGGATAGTCCTCTCTTAAAGAGTCTTGGATAATAGCTCTGCAGTGAAGCAAAGTGCCAGTAGAGGAGAAGTGGATTTCCAGACTCATATGTTCACTTTAACAACCCCTAAGGTAATCAAATTGTTAAAAACATCAAAAACTGGGGATGCATACAAACGCAGGAAGCTCCATCAGGGAGTAACAGAGACTAAGAGATGCATCCAATCATAAAAGCCAAATCCTGTGAGTGACTTTTTATGAACATTTGCTTGCAAATTGATAAAACACAAAAAATGTTATTATTTAAAATACCAACAAACTTTGAATATCTTCAAAATTTGGAACTTTTAGCGGCCATAACTAGAATATTGGCTTGCGTTTTGTCTGTCTAAGGAAATATATTTTAAAAGAAAAGTAATCCAGTAAAGTTGAAAAATAACAACAAAGAGCTGGGGATCAAGAGGTGTCTCTTGTCCCTTACTACATCTCAATACAGTTGTGCAGAAAATTTTTTTTCTTTACTAAGAGATCAATAGGGGTCAAATGATTCTTCTGTTAAAAGCGGAATGGTTAAAGTATATTTAGATAAAATAGTAAAGTATTATGTCATAAATGTTTACACATCAAGGGAAAGATTTATTGAGCCCATATAGAAATTAAACTGCAGTTACAATAGTATCATAATATAATAAACTAGTATTGAAGAAGGTATTAAAGTTATAATTTTAAAATAACTTAATCATATACTTTTATGTAATTTGTTGTATACTTAGCTTTATGGGAGTAACCTCAATAACTATGAACTTATCATAATGATAATAGTATAGTTAATGAATTAAGCAATAGATGTGTTGTAATCTGTACATTAAGTAGAATGCCTTGAAAAATTAGACTTTTTATTGAAAAGACATACAATATGGCTTGGAAAGACAAATTATGACAGAAATAAAAGCATACAAAGTGTCTGTAAATGATCTCTAAAGACAACTTTCTCTAGTACATAAAGAACATTTACTGGCATTATTGAGTATCATTTTTTGTTTTTGGTTACCTGATTGAGTAAATATTAAACAAATTAATTGTACAATTGATAAATAATGCAATCATTTACATACAAAAAATTATGATTAAAAATTCACACTCAACCAATGCATGGCACATACTGTTGTGTCCAGATTCTAAATATATCTATTACACTCAATTATTGATTATGTGAAGAAAAAATATCAAATCTAATAACTACTTATATATCATCTATCTAATGTACAATACATACTAGTTTAGAAGTACTTAGAAGAAAAAGCATAATTCATAATCAAATTTAACATCTCGTGTTTGTTTTTATTGGTGTGTGCATATTTTAAGTGTGTTCAACTGCAGTATAATGTTTCTTTCCCTTTAAATGTACACGCAACTCCAAGGTTAACAGCTTAAGGATGCATGTGCAAAAATGCAAGTAACCAGTTCAGACTTGGGTGCAGCAAAGCTGGCATATATCTTCTAAATCCCTTCTCAGAGTATACTAAAAGAACTGGTCACATAATGCAATTGTAGTTAATACTATTATTACAAAAAATTTAGCTTTGTATCAAAGTGGAAATCCATTCAGTGTTACGGGGTTTATACAATTATATTGCAAGTCTTCCCTACAGGGGACCAGGAACACATTTCAAATGCATTAGAATAATATCAAATTATTTTCTGTAATTTGTGTTAAGTAGATAATACATGGTATTAACTCAATCAAACAATAAAAGAAACTTGTATGCATTTGATTTGTATGCAAAAATTAAAAGGATTTTCATTTAATCGTTTATAAAAACAGTATCAGGCAAAATCTAGTAATTAACTTTGTTTTCGTTTTACATTAAATAAATCATACCTTTTAAAAAATATGACAAAAAGATTTATAATAAATTATATTTTAAAATGTTCACATTTTTCACACAGTACATACAAAATATTGTTCAGCTTTATAGTAACAAACTTTAATTTTAGAAAACAAGATTTTTTTTCAATTTAGTACAAATAAAAAAAGGAAGATATTATTTATGTGAATTTATGTGAAAGACTATGAAAGAATTAAAAAAGTGAAAGCATAGGAGGCAAATTAAAAAAACAATAGTCTAAAATAATGGGAGAGCATTTATATAATCAATGCTAAGTTAGGAACATATTTATGCTTTGTACTCAACAAATGTGTTAGCTTGTTTATATTATATTGTTAATTCATGTGCATAGTAACTTTCTGACTGGGACTAAAATTACATTTTCACAAGACATTTGATTTCATGTTTATCAAATGTATTAAAACATATGGTCACACAGTCAGGCTGAGGTTTACTTCCAATCCAAATATTGTCAAAGTAATATGGCACAAAAATGTTCGTATTATTGTGTAAATTGCTTATTATGCAACCTTAAATATATTATACTGTAATCAAATTTCAATTAATAAAATTCACTTTTTATCTTAAAATAATGTTTTTTTATTGCAATAATATTGTCAAAAAGAACCAATAATAGAAAAAATGTGTCTAAATGTAAAAAAAACAACAACAACCTTATGTTCTGTTGCACTAAAACTTAATAAACTAGAATGGAAGTTGAATCAACTGCATTGTTTACAACTAACCTTATTAAGATTTCCTGCTTACAAAATAAATCAATATGTTCAAGATAATAAAATGGAGATTTTGATGCATAAACCCAAATGATTATCATCACTAATTCTTTTTTTTTTTTAAATCTACCAGCCCAACTAGCAGCTACTATAATAGTTCACTAGGGCCTAAAACTACAGTCCAACTCTGCAACCTCATGATCTAGATGAAGGAGTTCAAAAATGGTGTAGGTTTGTGCAGTGCGGTGCTCAGCTGCAAACTTGCTGTCCTGTAGAAAGACAAAGGAGATGTGTTGTTACAGCAAGCTTACAGCATAAACACCGCACTTTTCCCCACAGCAACCTAAAACAAAACTGGCAGGCTACTTTTACAAAGAAAATATCTCATATAAATCATCACCAGCCCCACATTTACCAATAAATACAAACAAATTGCCTACTATTAAAAAATAAATTATATGAAGGGCTTTAAAATAGAATAAAATAAAAATTTTAGAAATTTAGAAATTAGGGAGTAATTTAAAACAGATAATATTAAATTAACAAAATATATTTTATAACAATTACAAAGGAATAAAATAAATAATTCATGGTAGGCAATTTATTTACACTACAAGTACACACACAAAAAAGACCCAAACCCTAGTCATTAGTTCTAGTATTTGTAAAAATATATTTGTTAAAATGTTTACAAGATTTTTTTCTAAAACTACAATTTTGTAAAGTCTACATTTAATACATATAGGAGGTAATAAACAGATCTGATATAATGTGTTATTTTCAATGATGAAATTTTTAAAGTAAAAAAAAGCTCATTTTGAGATTATGCATGAAACATTGAAATAAAAAGTTAATAATCTACCAATAGTATTAGTCACAAGTACACAAAGAAATGGTAAAAAAAAACATTACTTACAAGACTGGGACTGTGGGTTCGGTGTTACATAGTTGGATGGAAAAACCCCTGTCTTGCCCTCAAACTGGCCAGTCCACCAATCTGGATTCTCCCTGTTTAAAACTGTGATCACTGAATCTTTCTGGAAGGTCAGTTCATCTTCATTTTGTGCAGCGTATGCATACAGTGCTACAACAGTTTCCACTGGAATGTTAAAGTTGTATTTATTAAAAAGGCATTTATTCCTTTTAATATCAGAGTGTATCATTCTATAGATATCTATTCATAATAATTAGTCAATTCATTTGGACACTAACTATTTTTTTGGTCTTCTCTTTGAATGCATAGGTGGCAGCATAGTTGACGTTTTGATTTTATCTTTTGTGTTACAGACACTTCTTCTATACAGAAGTCTATGCTTAATTAGTGGCTTGAGTCTAGTCTTGCAGATTGACTTGTGTTTTGAAAGATGTTAGGTTACTGGTTTTCCTGGTTTGTTAAGATAACCCATTTCATGCCCGGATGCCACTCAGGGAGAAAGAGTATCTATATGCATTTGTTCTGGCATATGGTATTATAAAAGATTCCACATTTTTGTTCACATACTAGGTAGATTTAATATAATTATAAAGCTATTACAAAATTTAAAAAGGACAAATCTTAATAAAAGAGTCCAAGTATCAAATTTTGAATGGACAAAATTTACAAAAAAGACTAGCTGTAATAAATTATTTTGCTTCTTCTGGGATTATTAGCATGATTGGCAGATAAATTCCAGACATTATGTCTGGGGTGTGTAACATTTTACCTAATTGGGCTCTATATTCAATATGATAAGATAATACATGCTGAACATTTATTTACATTTTAAAATATGAATCACTGTGAGAAACTCTAAAAGGTTTGGCGGGCCTGTATACTGTATACTCCAGCTTTAAAACATACGTTTAACATAGATGTGTTGAATTAACCTTATAAAACCATTGCAAAAATAGAGGTGTTGGAATCTACGTCAAGAGGCCAAATGAAAACAAATTAAAAAGAAGCATACCCAGTGGGAGATAATCAGATTCCCCTCAGCAATATAGTCATACTCACAGATGCAAAAAAGTTATTTAGCCTCTTCAGAACCCAGAAATCACTCAACTAATACTACTCAGCTAACTAACTGACAGCCCTTCTACAGACTAAGCCAAAACACATAGAAAACAAACAGTACTACAGTGGATACCTAGACATACAAAAATAAAATTGGCCCCAAAAATTTTTGACTCCAGATTGGGCACAGACTAAGACAACATGTGCACCACATGGAAAACCAGTGAAGATTTCCAATGTGGGATATCTCCTGAAAACGTAGAACTGGTGCCTGCCCCTTTTATGAAACAACCTGCAACAGGTTCTGCCCACAGAGGACCTCCACCAATACAAAACTATATGGAAGAGAAACAGACCTTCAAAACCACCTTCAGACCTTCAAAACCGCCTTGCAATTCACTATAAAAGTAGGCCTTGCTTAGGCCCATCCATTGACCACTATTTTGTAAATTAAATTGATGGCATGGAACATTTGATCCCCTTAAATGACCTAGGCATTAAGATTAGTTAACTCTACTGCTCATAGTCTGATGAAAACTTTCTGGAAAGAGAATTATTATATTTAAAAACTTTAAGGGTAAATGTGTAATTTTTTTAGTTACCGTATATACTCGCGTATAAGTCGCACTTTTTTTACAGAAAATTTCGACGAAAAGTAGGGGTGCGACTTATACACCCGACATGGTTTTTGAAAAGTTTGAAAAACATCACTACTCTAAAGTTTCCTTCATAACCTATTGATTGAAATGCTAAATATTTTAGTGTTTTTCTGACCCCCCCCCCCACACTTTCCTTTAGAACTTTCGGACCAAGTTTGTTTTGCCGAAACGTGGCGTAAGTTTAAGGCGGCGTTTTTTTTCATAGGCCTATTAAATGCAAATTACAGTGCAGAAGGAAGGAATGGTAAATGTGTACAAAACTGTCTAGACTTATAACGTAGCTTAAGATGCGTTTTATTTAGGACCTATTGCCTCTGAACATACGTTATAGCCTACTAATAAGGCCGTGTGTAGCATTCCTGGGACAAACCGCGCTATGATTCCAAAACTACAATTGGCCGGCCGATCGACTCATTTCATTAAATTTCGGAAAAATTCTGCATTCAAACCTTTTTTTTTATCTATATAGAAATAATGCGTTAAATTTTAATAGCATGTTTCATTTTTCATTAGTTGCATGTAAGAGTTGAAAAAAAACACAGCTTATTGTCGGTGTCGCAGTCGCGTTTGTAATCATTACAAACAATGTTTATGGGAATTGGGACACTTGTATAACGCGTGGTTAATACCGGCGCCGCTCAGTCTGAAATAGCGCACTTTTGTTGGCCTATTGAACGCAAATTATATTAATATTATGGAAAGAATCGTAAATGTGTAAAAGCCTCTCTAGTCCTATAATATAGGTATAAGCTTGTACACTACTAGCTTAAGATTAGGACCGAGAAAACCGCGCGCGCCATGTCCGCATGTCCTAGCAATGTTTCCAATCGGCCAATCGACACATTTCCAGACATTTCGTAAACATTCTGCACTCAAACTTTTTTTTTCAAATCTTTATGAAAAAATGCATGAATTGTCAATAAAGTGTGTCATTGTTCCTTAGTTGCATGTATGAGTTGAAAAAACACAGCTTATGGTCGATGGCGAAGCCAGCACAAACTCCGAGAAGCCACCAGCACTCCCTCCTTTTTAAATATTGTTCGCGCAGTAGCTTTGAAATCATTACAAACAATGTTAATGGTAATTAGGTCATCACTTGTATAGTACAACTATGAATATTGGTGCCACTCAGTCTAGGCTAATGATGCACATCAAAAGATTTTTTTTGTGTGTGGACCCACTATAGTGTGACTAGGATAGTATTTTGAGTAGGGACATGGACTTAGATGAAGAAACAGATACCTTACTTTCCCATATGACTAATGACTGTATTGATAGGTTGTTCAAAATAAATGAAGCGCTGCCTTTATTTGATTGTGTTTGCATTATGCACGATTGAAACTATTTTTTAAGGAAAGTTTCCAAATTAGGGTGAATATTAGTAACTTTTGTTGTTTAAGGGTATGCATTTTTTGAGAAGTTAAAAGGCAGTGTAACCCCCGAAAGTCAGGGTGCGACTTATACGCGGGTCAATGACAACATATAAGAAAAAAAATCCTAAACTAGGGGTGCGACTTATACGCAAGTATATACGGTAAAATGTTTTGATGACTTACATTGGCTATTCATTGCTGTACCCTCAAGACTACCCTGTGGTGTAGCTGATCGACTACCATAAGCACTAACCTGAAAGTAGAGATACAGAAGATGGTATCACTATCAATTAGACACAAGAATAGACATTATTTTAATTATATCATCTAAGTCATCTGCATTAAAAGATGGGCATTGGAATTTAAACACATTAGGGGATTCTTTTACATTTGCAAAGGTACTTCACAATCTTTTAATGTAGAAGCTTTTCATCTATGATAAAATAAAAAAATAATCTTAAAATATAAGAAAACCCAAGTTTGATAAAAAAACTAATTAGGTTTTTCACTACATTATATAATGAATATAATATATTGTCATTTCTCAAACTACCGCTAATGCAGTTGATCCTGCAGCACTTGGTTCTGGTGTAGAGCGTGCACTGGAAGCTCCCAAGAGCTGAACATAATTAGCTGGAAACCATCCAATCTTCTTCTTTTGACCCCTGACCTAAAGAAATTTTTAAAAAGAAACTGGGTTTTATTTTAAGGTTAGCTTATCAATACAATTTGAGACAAAAGCATTCTAGATTTAATGAAAAAAATAATTTTAGACAAAAGCATTCTAGATTTAATAAAAAAAACAATTTGAGACAAAAGCATTCTTGATTTAATGAAAAAAATGTATCTGTACCTGCAATTCTCCTTCCCACCAGCCGCGTGGACTTTTTTGTCTAACATGGATTAAATTTCCAGTTTCAAGACTTAATTGTCCTGTTCCAGTAGCCACATAAGGGGCTATTACTCTAGCGATTTCTAAAAGAAATAAAAAATGACTGTATTAAATTTGACCTGTATCTGGCATAAAGAAACCAAATATCAAAACTTTCACTACAAAATAAATTTTTTGAAAATTTGTATATATATTTTTTATTGTGAGAAAGAGTAAAGGGAAAGGGTGTATAATTTATTACAAAAAGTATTTTAAATATTTATTGGTTGCATTTTAAAGCTTTGATTCAAATTAGGAGTGGAAAATAATCTTAACCTTTAGGAAACCCAATTATATTGATAATAATGATAATGTCTGGGATAGCCTAAGCAACAGTATTGATGAACAAAAACAGCAAAAAAAAAAAAAAAAAAAAAAAAAAAAAAAAAAAAAAAATTTTTAATTACAAGAAATAAACCACTCTTCTATAATAAAATGTAATCCAAAAAAGCTTTTGAAAATATTAACCAAACATTTCAAAGAAATACCATAAGCATATTTAAACAATGCAAAGTGGGTTTTAGTATTTTTCAGCCCCTCGAATGAATGTAGTATGTACTGTGCATTGTAATGCAGCAAAATAGTTAAGAATAAAAATGCATAAACTTTTTTTTAAACTATGATTAGCTGAAGATGTAACTAATTGATACTTTAGTGAATTCATGTGTTTTGTATATGCACCAATTAATTGTTGTTTATTTCAATATTTAGCATATTATCTAACATTCTAATAATATAACACCATACCTGGCTTCTTTACACTTTTTTGTTCTGGCTGAAATGCAAATAAATTGAAATATTATGAAAATTGAAGGCCAAACAGTGGTGCACAACTAAGTCAACTTAAAAAAAAAAGCTTTTTTAAATTTCAAACAATAGACGATAAGATTAGCCCTTGCCTTATTTTTCACATTGAAAACATTGACTGCAATATTCTTCTATCAAATCCTCAAACATTTCTTTAGAATAATGGCGTAAAATTTAAAAAATAGATAGGGTAAAAAAGCAGAGAAGAAAACAATCATATAAAAATTATCCATGTAATATAAATGATAAATGAAACAGGTTAGATAAACAGTAAAAGCTCATGCTTTAATTATTCATGCAAACTCATTATTAGGTAACAGCAACACAATTAGCTTTGGGATCATTTAAAGGAAATGAACAATAATGAAAATGTAAACAAATTATTTCAATGAAATGCTATTACAATTCATTGATACTAAAAGCAGGCTGAGGAATGAATGGGGGAAAATTTTGTATAGAATGACCAAACAAACTGTGCTCCTCTTTAGGTTTAATAAATATTGTATAATTTTTTATTACATTCAGTTAATCCACATAGAATCTCTTGTAAGCTTTCTCCTTCTCTTAGTGAGTTTATCCTAAACCTCATGTGCTTTTCAAATTTTTCTTAACTCTAATGATAGTGATAGAAGCCCAAGTTAAAATTAGTGGAAATGTAACAAAAGGATGTGTAATGTGCAAACAGGAACTGACAGGGGATGAAAAGGGATATCTCTTACAGCAGTATTGGCCGAGTTCGTTGAAGGTGGATTTTTGGCTTGTGGTGGAGGCGGTGCTGATTTACTTTTAGATTTCGGTGCAGATCCACCAGTACCTGCAAAGTTTGTTCCCGTGCTTAAGCCAAATATGTCATTTAAATCATTACTCAGTACTGAGCTGTCTTCAAATTCCAAAATATCAGGCAAACTAAGGCTGGGTTTCAGACTGTCTATGAAATGACTATTAGCCGATAAATCTGCTGGCTGCCTAATTGTATCAAGAAAACTGACATTTTTCATGGAATTTTCCATGGAATTCGCATTTGAACTGAATATATCCATTCCCCCGAAGGGATCGCCTGTTGTCCCGAAAATGTCACTAGCAGAATCCAACAAACTGCCCATGCTTGAGCTCTTCTTCATAACATCAACATGACCAGTTGGGGCAGGGATGCCAAAACCACTTAAAATATCATCATCCACACTAATCTGAGGCTGCACTGCTACTGGGGTACTCCCGCTTTGATTAATGCCAGACAAATCTGATGAATGGAAAGATGCTGCAGAAGGTGAACTAAAATTATCAAAGCCAAAGTTTGTTGTATTAGCATTTGTGAAAAAATCTTGGTTTTCAGCTGATAGTCCAAAGTTATCTGCCAGGGTTGGTGAAATTCTCAAAGTTTCATTATTCATAACAAAGTCAGAACTATTATTACTGATTGAGGGATCACCTGCATTACTAAGCTAGAAAAGAAAAATAAGACCATCAAATTTTAACAAATTAAATAGCTGTCATAGCCTACATGCATTTCAATATTTTAAAGGCTGATACTACAAGAGGTTTAATTCTAAATAATCTTTAAACTAGAAGGCTAAAAATAAAAAAGCAATCTATAACACATGCAGTAAAACAACAATCATTTATAGTAACATGAATGCAGACAAGACAGACTTTCAAGAATGTTAATACAAGCACTTTACATTCAAGTCAATGTGTTTGTTATACATGTACATGAAAGCAAAAAAATAATTTTTGGCTGTGCCGAATGAAACAATCATGTTTTTAAAGCAGAATTTGTACAAAGTGAAATAAAGAAACTAACCTGAATATCTAGTTTTTTTACATAATTAGATGGAAATATTCCAGTTCTCCCATCTATGCTTCCTGTCCACCAGTCTCCATTTCCGCTTGTGACAGTCACACAAATTATGTCCCCTTCGTTAAAATTTAAGTCTGCTGGCTCACCAGAAGTATAGGTGTACATGGCAACATATAGCTCTGGTTATTCAACATGAAATTCAATTGAAATTGGTAAATTCAATATTGTTTGTTAAGTTAAGCTAGTGTACAAAAAAAGAGAACATTAATGTCAATGCAATGGATCTAGTCACATTTATAGTTAGAATTCCTATTTCACCCAATTGCTAAAAAATTACTATCTTATAGTAAAGTTATAGTTTCATGTCTATAAATTTTTAGCCATCCCACTCAAGTTAAAAATATGATGCCTATTTGATATTCCACATCATCAATAAAATAAGGTGTTTTGGTTTCATTTCAGACATAAAAAATTACCTCCTTGAGTTTCTGATGTTGTGTTGATGTTTGCTACAGTTTTAACTTGGCTGACCCCTCCATTTTCATTGGCAGGACTGTGCAATGGCAGAAACAGTTGAGGAAACAATGGAGAGGGTACATTTTATAAAAATGATGCTCAAATGGTGGACTATTTTAGTAAATTTTAAATGAAACAAATAATAAAGGGACATTTAAAAATAATATAATTAAAAACAGAAATTATTTTTACTTTACCTCACTTTAGGGGCCACACCAATAAGCTTAACATAAGCTTTCGGAAACCAGCCGCTCTAAAACAAAATAAGGAAAGAATAATGTAACCCAAACATAAGCAGTAAGAATTCTGAAACTTTAAATCATAGAAATTAACATAAAATATTGTTTCAAACTATTAAGGTATTTTTAAAACTAACATTTCCATTGAGTTCTCCAAACCATTTCATATCGTCCTGTTCTTTGACTAGAATCACATCATCTTTGTTGAATGTTAGATCAGTCTCTTGTCTTGCTTTCCATGGATATATTGCCTTTGCTAACAAATATTCCTGAAGTACCTTACTGCTTGACGATGGTGCATCCAAAACAGCAGCTGTCACTGGAGCAGGTTGTATTGCACTAGGCTGAGAAAGATAAACAATCTTAGAAGTTACAATTACACATTTAAAGCAGAGAAAAACTTGGAGAATGTAAAATATAAAATGAAAACATTATTTTTTTTTCTTTAATGCAATACAAACTTATTTAAAGATACAAATTTCATCACTTACTTGACTAAATACAGAATCAAAGAGATCTGTTGGTGCAGTTTCAGCTTTTGGAGCACTCACAGGATGCACTGGTGCAAATGCACTGCTTTAAAGATAGACAGAGTACATTGTAAAATAAATAATTCAATTTAAAGTGATGTGATCCATTTGCACATACAAAGTTTACCCTTCTAATTACAGAAGCTCTTCAATATGCTCTACGTCATGGGTTGGCACGCAGAATGATTTTTAATGTACGCTGAAGACACACAAAAACTCAATTCAAAGCTTTTCTACAAGAAATTGATTGATGGTACATGTTTACATTTCTGGCTGTTGGCATGTTGAATAAATTAGAAATCCCACTTTGGCAGACTATTTACAAAAAGGTTGCCGACCCCTGCTCTACGTATTATTAAAGGATTCATTATAGAAGCAGAATTGCTTTTTAAAAAAATCTTGAAGAAAAAAAAGTTGTTTTTCCAAACAATTTACAACAAATGAGAATTTATATTAAGTTCAATTTCTTTTTACTTAAAAATGATTTCACGATAGTATATGTGCTCATAGAGGCGTTTACATTTTTCCTTTTAAGGAAATAAAATTATAAATAATACAATAAACAAATTGAGGAGGAGTAAAGTAAATGAGTAAAACAATATATCAAACAATCATCCATTATAAAAATTACATTCAAAACAATTTATCCATGTTATGAACAAACCTAAAGAGATCTGTCGATGGTTCATCCAGTCTTTCTACATAAGCTTTGGGGAACCACCCAACTTTTCCTCCATACTCTCCTTTATGCCAGTCTTCCATACCAGGAATAGGCGTATAATCTGACAATACCTTAAAATGAACCATTTCTAAGATTAACTTTCTATAAAAAGAAAAATAATCATTGAGTCATGAAAGAATGTATTGTGTTTTTAAAGATTCATGATGAGTAACATAGATTGATAAACTTACAAAAAGTTCTGTGCCAGCTACTATAGACAATTCGTCTTCTCTTGTTGCTAGAAAATCATACAAAGCTCTGTATTTTATTTTATTTGTTGACGCTGAAAAACATTGAATTTAACAATAGCTCAATAAGTGTTTAAAAAACCAAGTTTTAAATGAAGAATAACAATTGCAACTTTAATTCTACTAGCATACCCATTAAATGTTTCTTTCAAAACACAAAAGGCACATTTATATTTGTATGTTTGATGCTCTTATACATATAATCTATATATATAAAATAAGAGTGTTTGTCTGCATTCGGATCCCCATTGGTCAATTTGACATCACTGTCACTGACCTATTTAGGCCTAGGCCTATATATATCTAATAATTTTTCACATCGGACATGTGTCTTCGCTAGCTCAGTGGTAAACGTAGTGGACTGCTATGCGGGCAACCCGGGTTTGATTCTCAGTTAGGTTATACCTTTTTTTTCAACAATTTTTTTTCAAACTTTTAAAAACAAAAGACATTGTAAATCTACAGGCAGTTTATAGATTTTTTTAAAATAAAAATACTTGCCTATTTTTTTTACCCGATTACAATATTTATTTTAAATTACTTTCCTAAAAGTCTTCAGTAAAAAAATAATAATTTAAATATAAGATTTATAGCTTTCCTTTAAGTGTATTTTATAAATTTTTTATCTGCACCTTATACAGTCCTGTTTATTTTTTCACCCGGGCAATGTAGCTTGTTGTATATATAATCTGCATAGTCTCATATATAAAATTCCAGAATGTCTTGTTTCTTTTTGTTTACTATACAAGTGGCTGCAAGGTGAGTGTGCTTATGGTTTGATGAAAGGCTGAAATTTTGCAGTTTTGAAATATGAAAAATCTAATATGCAGCTCTAGAATGTTTTTAAAAAAAAAAAAATTATGCTAACCAGTTGTAGCCACTCCATTGGATCCCCAGGGCACAGTTGCACTGTTATCTGAAAAGGCTGAATTCCAGTTAACCTCAGAATTAGTAGTTTTACCGGCACCAGATATAGGAAAATCCATCCAACTGGGCTGAGCTTAAGTTGTTAAGAAAAGAACTTTCATTTGAACATAACAAAAACAAATATTTTTCTGAATTAGATAAATTGAAATCTTTGAAAATCTTGAACTTTTCTGTCACATGAATTATTGAAATATTTTGGCTAAAAAATATGATTTCACTAAAAGAATATGATTTCACTAAAAGAATATGATAATATAATGGTATGTTTAAAATTCTTGGACAATGGTTAAAGATAGTAAAATTATATAATCTTTCTTAGATTAAAACATTTTGATATTGTCTGTAGTATATAATTATTGTTAACTTACAATTAGAAGTTGCTGGCACTGAAACAGGAGCTGCTGTATTCCTATAAAGATATTGCATTTTTTAATAACTCAATCGGTTCTTTGATAAGTTTAATAAATGAAAACAAAATAAAGCAGTGTGATAAAATTTCATACCTCTTTAATTGTTGGCTAATTTCTTGTTTCAACTTTTCCTGCCGTTCTTTCTCTGTCTTTTGTTTTTGAAGCTCTAAAGCTGCCTTCTTTTGCTTTTCGTCTTGCTGTTTTTGTAGCAGAGGGAGATCTCTTTCCAACTTTGCCAGCTGTTCTTTTAAATTCTAAATAAATTATTTTTGATTAAAAAAAGATAGTTATAAAAAAATATTACAATATTTTTAAGGGTCTAAATTTTCAATATAATTAAATATGTAAATTAATATATAAATCTAAAATATATAGAAATAGGTCACACAGTATATATTAATAATATTTCATCATTTCTTATTATTAGCCACCATTGAATAAGCTTAACTAAAAGTCTAGGTGCAGCATGAATAGTTAAATGATAAGACGAGTCAAACTTGATGCAATATGAGTATGGCTGATAATACACTAGAAAACAAAGGTAATTATTGGCTCGTAAAAGTGTAAAAGTTTAACAACATGCTTTTTTTTGCTATAGATTAATTAAACTATCCAACCCTAAAACTTTTGTCAGTTATAATAGTAACCTTTACTAAGTGAGGTACGTCTTCCAGAGACAGCTAAGTTGTTTTTTGTAATCAAAAGATCTATTATGCCACTAACCCTCAACTCAGCATTATTGCAATCTATTTCTCCAAGTCTTGCCTCTGTGTCACTCTCTAGCTGCTCAACCTCTTTTTTTAACTGTTGAATACTCGTTCTCTTTGTTTCCACACTGTGATAAACTGTTTTATGAGCATCCGCTGGATTGATTGTAACAATAGATTAGTATTAGAATTTAAGTCACTTTGTATAGATAACTATAGTAGTTTAAATCAATATAATTTAAAAAATTTTAAACCTATTAAAAATTATAATGTTTATATACTATAGTAATCAAAACTTACAAAGCGGGGTAGCCTGTGCAGTTTGAACTTGGATGTTTAATGCATCTTTTTCACCATACAGCATTTTCATTTTTTTATTGAGCTCCTAAAATTAAAGAATAAGAACATTAACAAAGTTTCAATATTTTATTAAGGCATCGACTTTTACATATTTTACAGTCCTGCTATGTTTTAGAAAAAAGCCATCAACTATTACAATGCTTCTTACTACATCATTCTAATAGATAAAACAAAAAACACAAAAGTAAATGCTCACAAAAGACTGCCTTTCAAACATATCAATATCAGCTAATGTACGATCCCTGGAAACTCTCATGCCATCTATACTTGATGTGAAGTCAGTCACACCTTTCTGAACTTGAGTGATTTTTTGTGATATTTCAGCTTTTTTAGTATCCTAAACATATACAAAAAAACTAATATAAACTGCTCTGTATGATCACGTTTATAAGATGTGATAAATATTTGCTTACTTTAATGTTGTGAATAATACATTTTCAAAATGTCTAATTTGAATCATGAATAATAATGGTAATTGCAAATCAAGATTATTTCTCTTTGAAAAGATATGAATAAAAATTTTTCTAAAAATTTCATAAAACTTGGGCTATAAAATATAATATGCACAGAGCAAACAGAAAGTGTAGTTAGAATATTTAAACAATGCTAAAGTGTACCAGAGATTCAAGCTCATTTTTCAAGTTAGCCATCTGTGACTTGAGAATACTAAGCTGTTCATATTCCCTTTGCTTTTCGGACATCAACTGTTCCTTCCTCTGCTTTTCCCATTCCATCTGACGTTGACGCTCTATCTCACGCCTGGCAGCCTGCAAGGAGATACAGTAAAAAGGCCGTAAGCTACCGAATGCCAAACAAACAACATAATAAAAACTATTTGGTCAATATGTTTAACAGCGCACTTCTCTTTGTTCCATCATTTTTCGCCTTTGCTCCTCAATCTCACGTTCTTTCTCTCTTTGCTTCTCCAATTGCTTTTGCAACTCTGCTTGCCTCCGACCTTCAGCTTCTAGTCTAAACATTAGAAAACATAATAATTCTATTTGTAATACGCTGACAACAGACATAATGTAAACTCAGAGCACATTTAACATTGAGCAACAAACAAGTAAGCACACAGATAAAATTCTCTAGGCTAAAAAGGATGTAAAGCTAAATAATGATATCAAAACTTTACTAACATAGGAAATAGCAAATAAATGTAGCATTAACCGACTTAATATAAAAGTAAAACAGTAGGGGTCTAAAAAATGTTTAACGAGGGTAAATATTAAAATAATGTGCTTTTCAAGTTCTTTTTAATAGTGCCTCAGTTGGATGGGAAGTAGATTCCATACTTTTGGACTAGATATTGAGAAGGCTTTCAGAACAATGGTTGTCACTAATAAACAGGGCACCTCCAGAACGGAGTGTTCTTTGCAGAACTTAGTTT
The DNA here is from genome assembly GCA_949126835.1 of Anisus vortex. Classification (NCBI taxonomy): domain Eukaryota; kingdom Metazoa; phylum Mollusca; class Gastropoda; family Planorbidae; genus Anisus; species Anisus vortex. The sequence goes on from OX421492.1 coordinate 34,837,030, forward strand.
TATTTATTAAATATTACTAATATTTCAATCAGACATATAAATTATCAACCTTTATTCTCTGTACTTTATAGTTTGTATTTATTATAATAAAAATCAACTCTATATTTAAACCTTTTCAATATTTTCTTAATCCCAAAGAACAAATGGTGCAAAAAAAAATTTCACAATTCTTTGAAAAGTTTATCATAATTACAGTATGTACACTGGATAGTAAATAGTTTGCTTTAAGAAAACATTGTGATAAGGAACATACCTTTGTCTCTCTCGCTTTTCAGCCTCATGTCTTTCTTTCTCCAGTCTCTCATTCTCTTCTTTTTGTTGCTGTTCTCTCAGTAAAGCTCTTCTTCTCTCAAGCTCTGCTTGACCCTTGTCAAAGTTTTCTTTCCTTTTATCCTCCAACGTAACTGATGAACAGAATGGTTTTTTTTTTATTTTACAAAACTAATTTTTTAGCCAAATCAGACTGTTAATTGGACAGACTCAATACTGTGCTTACCGGTGACTAAATATTCTAAAGGTTACTTGGAAAATACCCAATAGTGTAATACCTTTGCTGTCTAAAAGTTCTTCTGCAGTTTGAGCTGGGATTGTAGCCATTCCTGCACTTGATAATAAATCTCCAAAAGCATCTTGTTTAGGGGTACCTGAAACCAAAATAAAGAGTTCTAATCTTTAAATAAATCAAAACTAAAGTATTGAGCAGCTTTAATTTCAATAAGAATGAAGCAGTCAGGGTTCTTACTCTAAAATCATTGTGAAATTCCAAAACTTAACACAAAAATTCACAAGCCAATTTCTACGAGTATGTGTGACATAATTAATGTCTAGTAGTGTGTATAATTTTTTTGGATGTTTCTAAGTACCCAGAGAATAATTTTAGGAAAAAAAAACATGACTCCTGAACTTAACAACACAGTTTCAAGAACTTGAAACAAATATCCTGGCAATTGGAGTAAAACTCACAAACTTCCCAAGTTTTCCAAGCTTTCCCAAACTTGAAACATGAAAACAATTTTTCCAAGCCTCCCCAATTGGTATGAAACCTGGCAGTTAAACAAGATAGAAAACTATTCCAAGGAATGACTATTCAGAATTCCAGAAAATGCCAAACGGTAGGGGTGTCTGAATACAAAAAGTTATAGTTACTTTTATTTATTAGTTACTTCAGAAGAGGGAAAATATTTTTGACTAGCAATTTATTTCATTAGTCTAAGTGTTATAAATAACTTAATTCCTCCATAATTTATAGAAAATTCATTTTATAAATGGTGCAATAAGTATAAGTAAAGCATGTTAGTTTTACTTAATACACTGGAATTTAATTTGAACCCTCTTTTAATACACTAATTTGATATATTTTTGTTTACACAGTATCAACAGCACTCTCAACAGACAAAAGATTAATTTAAATTGGAAATGACTAGTACAACACAAAAGTCACCTTTTTAAAATGTCATGTTTCTTAATAAAAGAAACAAGCAGATTTTGTGGAACAATGTGCTGTAATGTGGATATGCAGAACAAGGAATAGTTATAGCAATTTATGGAAATATTCTGCTAATACTAATATGCTGACATGTGCTTGTCTGCTTTCTTCAGACAATGCCTTTTTGTAATGAGTATAGAAAAAGCCAACAAGATCAAAATTATTCTGCAAAAGTCGATGTATGTTGTTTCCTGTACAGTACGAAAATCTAGTGAATTACTACTTAACACACAATACCTGCAGAAGTTGGTGGGGAAGTCAAACTTCCTGATCTTGCTTTGGTAGGCATTAGTTCATTAGGCAATACAGGTGGCATGCTATGACCCATTCTAGCCAGTTCAGATAAATGCATAGCTATACAGAACTCATCACAAGTTAACTTTCCATCTTTATCAATATCAGATAAGGTCCTAAAAAAAAAGATGTAGTTAACTTAGCACACCAATTATATCAGTATAATTCTTAAAAAAATGAAATTCTAAACAATTGAAATTAGGCTTTAAAACAATTATTTTTTTTACTATTTAGAAAAAAGAGAAAAAATATCCTTAAACTATTTTACCATATTTGAGCCAAAATGTGTTGAGGGAGATTAGATTGCATCAATAGAGCCCTTGCTTCAACACCTAGCAGAAGGAAACATAACTATCTTTATAGTTCTTTTTTAGGGAAGATTAAATTTAGAATCTTATTTTATTGAACTGTAAATGAAAAAAAAACACAAGAATGGAGAGAAGTGTGGTAAGTGCAACTCACCCACGAGATAACCTCTTTTGTTACGATCATTTGTATTAAACGTCTGTGTATGCTTTAACTTGTTATTGTAAGGCATCACCCAAATACTTCCACTGCAAAGAATCAAACACAAGCGATTTTTTTGTTAAATTATAAACAATAATTTAAGATAATTAATATCCCTTGAAAGACTCACTGTAACTAAAATCTTTCTTACCCAGTAGGTGGAGCTGTGGTGACAGGTGTCGCTGCAAAAAAGTATAAGAATCGTCATATATTTTGAACAGTTTTTATCAGCCAATGTTTTGGTTAAATAAATAGTGTGGAAATATGCTCAAGTTTGTGACCATGATAAGAGAACTAACTTAGTATCATGTAATAAAAAAAAACAATACAAATATAATTGTACATTTTGTATGCTTTCACTTTTCAATAACAAAAAACATTATTTTCATATGGTTTATTTATATTGAGAGGTCTGTTTAGTCACCATTGCAATAGTCAGAAACTGTTCTGAGTTGCTGAACAAAATCAGAAAACATTATACCTTTAATCAGGATTATAAAGGAGTCTTTATATTTATCATAATAAGGCTGAGCTATCCAAACAATAACCAAACAATGGAAAATGTCTACCTGATATTGGCACTGCACCAATGTTTCCTGTAGGAAGCATTGACCCTATAGCTCCATTAGCCATTCTTGGGCCCATGCTTAAAGACCCTGTTGTCAAGGTAGCTGTTCCTAATGAAGCCTGGGGCATCATTCCAGGCACCATGCCTGCCATTGGAAGTGTCATACCTAATAGTAAAAAACAACTTATTATTAAAGGGCATCTCAAAAAACTTGTCACCACTAGTAGAACCCTAAATCCTAATGTTAAAATATGGGACGGGTAACCCACTATCCACTGATCTCTACTGAGATAGAGTCGTGCTCAAACGCACGGCTGAGTTCTTGTTCAGAGCTACAAGAGAATAATACTCCCAGCTCTCGTTTCAAATCGGAGTTCTAGTCTAGTCTGAAAATATTGCAAACATCAAAACCAACCTTGTACTGCAAATCCAGTAGCTTGGGGCATCACCATGGTTGGCTGAGCAAAAGATCCTATCATGGGGGAAGGATCTAATTTAAGTGATGCAGGAAGGACTTTTGGCAGTTCATAGCCCTGCAGTTTTTTCTTTATTAAATGCATAGCTATGGAAAATTCTTTTTTGTCCATTTTACCATCTCCATTCATGTCCGCTAATGTCCTGTTAAAAATTTAAAAAATAGTTTGTTAATAGCGCTTTATAAATACTATTATTATTATATTATAGAGCTCTTACGCTTATTACAAAAAAAATTGGTAAATGTATAAATGCAACAAAATGAATTGTAAAATTTATTTTACCATATCAGACCTAATACTGGGGTTGGCAGTCCAGACTGCACAAAGAAGTCCCTGGCCTGTGTACCTAAAATAAACAAGTCAAAATTAATTTATCTGTTTGCATGCTGGAATCATTGAAAGTGATCAACACTGTTTAATCTAGTAGATTAACTGAATGTTTTTGTAAGAACCTTTACTTAAGTGAAACAATATATACCTTTATTACATTAGAATTATAGTGAATAACCATCTATCTCTTTGATGTAGATAATGGTAGAATTAAGAATATTATGGTTATTGTTAACTACCTGTAATAAATCCATTAACTGGTTTTAACTGGAAAAATTGTGCATCATGTTTGGATCTATCCTCTCCACTAATTTTCCATACATCTGAAAAAAAAAAGAGGCTAAGATGATGCCACTAAAAAAATAAAAATAAATGTAAAACATTGAAAAGAGTAAATCTATCAAAAGTATATATACCGTATATACTCGCGTATAAGTCGCACTTTTTTTACCGAAAATTTCTACAAAAAGTAAGGGTGCGACCTATACACCCGACACTGTTATTAAAAAGTTCGAAAAACATCACTACTCTGTCATAAAGTTTCTTACATAACCCGTATAGTTGATTGTAGTGATGTAGAATTACTAGGATATGCCTAGGCCAACATTTTACATTTAGAAAACTTTCGTCTGTGTAAATATTACTATCTATATGTAACTGAAATGGAAATGGACAAATATTTTAGTTTTTTCTGACACCCACCCTCTTTTCTTTTGAACTTTTGGGCCGATTGTATATTGCCGAAACGTAGCGTAAGTTTAAAGGCGGCATTTTTTTGGTAGGCTTATTGAACGCAAATTACAGTATGGAAAGAATCGTAAATGTATGAAAGCCTGTCTAGGCCTATAATGTAGGTAGGCCAATAAGCGTAAGATGCGTTTTTTTTAGTATTTAAGGTCTAGGCTTATAGGCTATAGCCTACTAATAAGGCAGTGTTGAGCATTCCGATAAGACCGCCCCAGGTCTAGGCTAGGCGATGTTTCCAAAAGTACGATCGGCAAATGGACGCGCGAAATGTCAATAGTGTGTTTTATTTTTCATTAGTTGCATGTAAGAGTTGAAAAAAAAAACACAGCTTATTATTTGTCGATTGCGCAGACGCACTTGAAATCATTACAAACAATGTTAATGGTAATTAGGACACATGTATAGCGCGTCATAAATGCCGGCGCCTCCCAGTCTCCAGTCTAGGCGACATTGAGTCTAATGACGTACTTCAAAGACTTTTTTATGTGTAGGATAGGAACTTGTGTAGGGAAAGACTAAGATGAAGAAACACATACCTTACTTTCCCATCTCACTAATGTCTGTAGGCCTATTGATCGGTTGCTTAAAATAAATGAAGCCCTGCCTTTATTCTATTACGTTTGCCTTATGCACGATTAAAACCATTTTTTAAGGAAAGTTTCCAAACTAAGGTGAATATTTAGTAACTTTTATGTTTAAAAGTTATGCATTTTTGAGATATTAAAAGGCAGTATAACCCGGGAAGTCGGGGTGCGACTTATGCGCGGGTCAATGACAACATATAAGAAAAAAACACTTAAACTAGGGGTGCGACTTATACACCGGTGCGACTTATACGCGAGTATATACGGTATATGCAATATCTATTAATATCAATATAGTAACTTTAAAAGAAAGAAAAACCTACCTTGAGTTCCTGACATTTTCTTAATATTTCAAGATAATTTTAACAGCTTACAAGATAATCATCTGGAAAATGAAAAAAATATAATTTAGCATACTAATACTGGTAAAACCTGTTTAAAGAATAACACATAATTTCTGAAATCAAAGGAGAATTAAATGGGTTTAATAAAAGCAAAGTAATGAAATGTATTCTTAATGTCTAGATCCACAATAAGTCTTGAACTAACATAAACCATGCACTACTCTGAAAATTAAATTTTCCAAATATTTGTTATTTAAATGATAAATGAAAAGAATATAAATATATTTTCATGTCTTTTGCCAACAAATACTAATGAATGTAATTTTTTGTCACTACATTAAAAAACCCTGGCCTTGGTCTGCCTTGGTGATCAATTGTAGACCAACGTTGAATGAAATTATCTCCATGCTATTTATGTGCATTTGGGGTATAAATATAAAATATTTAGCCGCATTATAATGCTCTTATAAAACTTATTTATCAGCCTTATTTCAGTCACAATGTCAAATGTTATTAGTAGTTTTGTTCATTGACTCTTCATAAGGCTTAAGGCCATAAAATAAAGACAATTTGTCACTTCCTCAATAAACTACTTCAAATAGCCTAATTAGACATTTCATTGCTTTAATATTTGTTAAAGCTTTGTATGTGAGACAAAGTGAAGTATGCATTGATTAGTCGATTAATCAATATTCACATGTAAATTAAGGCATTTAAGGCTAGACTTTTTATACAATTATACCTCAACGTGTTTAAAATGTGTGTGGTAACTATAACTATTAATACTAAGGCGGTCCAAGGCACAAGCAGTCACATCATTTATATATAATATTAAAAAATATATTACTAACTACTAACTAAACTATAACTACCCATAAATAACTAATGAAGTCTAATGATAATGTAATGCATTACCATTTAAAATTTAAATGAGATGAAAGTAACAGTAAGCTATAAATTATTATTAAAGATAATATTTTAAGAAGGCCTATTAATTTTCATTAGGTCATTAGGCCTATTTATTATCATAATTTACTTGTAAACTTGTAAATTGTAACTGTGTCAGTGTCAATAATCATTCATATTCATGTCATCAAAAATGTAATTCCGCTGTAACTGTAACCCTGCCTAATTACTGTCACTGATAAGTTAAAGTTAATAATAAATAAGGCCCAGGCCCTAAGCCTAAGGCCTAAGCTAATAATACTAATGTCATAGTAATGTTATTTCACATTTTTTCCTAATTATTTTAATAATAATAATAATATTTTCATTCGGAAATAAATTCAACTGATTTAATGTTTCAATTAAAACTTACAAATTTCTTGAGCAAACATTGGTATGCCAATGTAAGCAATAGGTTATAAATGACCCTTTAACTATGACTATAAATATAATTAAAAACAAAAACCGAAAAAAATAGTAATGATTACTAATGAACATTGTTGAATGCACTGATTCACTGTTCTGAAACCCCAAATTGATTTGTCGAAATTAGGTCGGTCTTAGCAGGGAAAATCCCGCATAAAAAAGACACCATTTATAATACATTTTAATATCCCGACAAAGTTAATTAAAATATGACCCCTTAAAAAGCATTTAGATACCTTTTAGATTAAAAAATAAATTAAGTGTAACGCCCCACAGACACTATCAATATAATTATCAGTGTACAGACTTTAACCGGGTAATAGACACATAATATTTCCTGGGAATTATGGGTAAGGTCAAGGGGGCGTATTTTGGACAGTTAAAAATGCAGATCGGAAGTTGTGTGTATAGAAATAAGAAAAATAAAAATCTATGAATCTTTGAAATCTCTCTTCTGTTTAGCCAAACACTTGAAACACTGACTGGCTGCTTTATAACTGAAATGTTATTAATTAGAGTTAGGTTACATTCGGTTCGACTTAATGTGTTGTAACTTTTAATATTGTTAATTAGGCCTAATAACTAATACATAGAATATAGAATATACATAGTAGGGTACGACTTAGATTAAGTTAAATATTAAATAGTAAATCTAAGTAAATAAATAAATTAGGGCCTAAATATTTTAAATAAGCCTACATTTAAAAAGGTAAATACTAAAATAGTAGGTAAATAGGAAATAAATAGGACTATAACTATAATTACTATAAAATATAAACAAATTAGGCTATAGGCCTATACTATACTATACTACTATACTTATACTTTATACTATACTTATTACAGTAGGCCTACACAGTCACAGAGTAAGAGCCCAGAGGAGGTACTGAACTATATGTGTGTAACTATATCCTATTGCCTATACTATACTTATACTTAGGTAGGCTATAGGCCTACCTATATTATTTTATGATATCATATAGATATAGTATCATATAGGCTTCTGTCTAATCCTATAATTAGTATAATGTATCTAGTAGGCCAATATCAATATCATATTCATTATTACTATTTTAAATTTAAACTATTTAAAGACTATTGTATTTAATACCAATTAATATAGGCCCTATAGCCTAAATATAGGCCTGGGCTAGTCATTAAAATTAAAGTAGTCATACACATACATTATTTACATAGTCAAAATTAACAAAATTTGTAACATTAGTCAAAATTCATAACATTGGCCTCATATTCATTGGCAGGTGTTTGAAAAAATATAAACAAAGACTCAAAGACATTCCATTGACTCAAGGCTCAAACTTCAGGCCTTGCTTGACACACAGTTTAAAGTCATTATAATGCAGGCTCTGCGTGGAAATTTTTCTAACCATGGCACAACTTTATTCATGTCTGAAGAAGTAAATATTTTTTATTTTTGTACAAAAACCAGATACTTAGACTAGACTTAGTCACTTGGACACTTGATCAGCTGTTTCTGACCTTTATTTGTGACCCTCCACCACAAATTTAGTCGCCCTAGGGTCATTTTTAGTTAATTATAAGTGATCCTTGTAGTAATTTAAAATGCTGAATTCAATGGTGAAAACCGTTTCAAAATTAGAGAAATAGTCTTTATTGAGAACAGCTATTCCTAACCTTTAGTCCTTTCTAATGTTATTTTCAACAGCATGTCTTGCCTTAATTAATTATTTTTTTTAATACCTCACCTCTTATAATAAATCTTCTCACTCAAATTCATCATCATATTTTTTAACCACATATTTAAAAAAAAAATGGTATGAAAAACAATAAAAGTGAATTTTTCACTGATCACAACATTGCACCATAGTAATGACTCCAGTCCTGGTGTTAGCAGACAATAGATTGAAGAGGTGATTGGGAAAAATTGACTTAGTAACTTATTTATGTATGAAATGTATGGTAGTAGATTTTGATTAGACTGAAATATAATATTGTTGTATTCTCTTTTATTATAGCCCTTAACACAAGAGCTAGCCCCACATGAAATTTTAGTTAAAGTCAAGGCTTGTGCAGTTGATGTACAGAAAGAAAAAGTAAGCAGATATCTTTTATCTAAACAGTATTTTTTATTAAATCTCTTTTATAAAATATCTACATTATTAATATCTATGTTATTATAGTGGTTAACTTTTTTTATTATTATTATTAGACATATAATCAGCTTCTGTCAACAACTACTAAAAATTGTCCAGTCGGTCATGAAGTTTCTGGTGAAATACTCAAAGTAGGACCCCTTGTTGAAGATGTTTTTAAAGAAGGAACACCAGTTGTTGGTTGGTTGATAAATGTCTTTTGATAGTTTATAAGTCAAGTTTCTTAAAAGTTGTGTTATTTACTAAATACTTTTAAAAACACACACTAGAAATTATAGAGCACTTGATATTTTTCAGTAAAAGTTTTAGGGAATCAGCTGTAGCAAACAGTTTAGTATAATATCCAGGAATGGGCACCACAGACTAAAGCAACATGCACTAAAGTTTCGTCATTGAAATCAATGCCCATGTGGGATGTCTCTGAAGAACACAGAATATCTTCTCCAAGCATGCTACTGTCTTTATGAAGCAACTTTCAACAGGTTTCTGGCCACAGAAAACCTCCACATACGGTACACAAAACTGTATGGAAGTGGGAAAGACCTGGAAACCATTGTGCAATTTACCAATAGCTATAGTTACAGGCTCCATTAATCCCCTCTATTGACCGAATTTGAGGAAGAAGGAGAATATTTGCATTTGTCAGTGAAGAATAATATATTGAAAATTGTACATGCAAATAAGATCAAAAGACAGTGTTCATCCTCTGCTCTTTTGCCTTTCTCCTGGCTCCATCAAGAGTTTTTTTCTGCTCCCTGAGTGCCTTAATAGATAAATATGCACCAGATAGAGAAAATTCAGCTAGCACATCCCGGTCATTGATAATGATGTCATAGTCATAGAGCTTTTGCACACATCTATAACTGTAGAGTCCTCTCAGTTAAATGACCATATAGCTAGTTCTATGGAATGCACCTTGAGCTAATTCTACAGACATGTAAACACTTTAATTTTGCATTTGTTTTTATTCAGGTATACTACCATATGATAGTAATTTATCAGGTTGCGGTGACCTCTGTATACTTCATCAGTATGATGTGGGTAAGTTAAAAGTCTTGCAAAATTATGTAGCAATTTTTTCAACGATGTTCCATCTTCTAACATATGTAATGACCACAAAAGCCCATGAATGTGGCTTTGCTGGCCCAATAGATCAAATTGGTCTTATGTCTTACTTGGATCCATCTTATAATTGATATGTCACAGCCAATCCTTTAAAATTATGACTTGGAAACAAAACAATGAAGACATTAAATCATTAACTTTCATTTTTAATTGTGACAAAAAACATTAATATACAGCAATAAATATTTTTATTTGCATTGTAAACAAATTACAACTAAACAATATTTCTAAATCTATTTTTTAAATTAACTTTCCCAAAGAAATGTCCAGAAAAACTTTTGCTGTATGACTGAATGTTGTTTTTAATTTCAAAGCACACAACTTATTGTGGAGATTTTAAATGTACAGCTTGTATATATATTTCAGTTGAAAAACCAGCTAGTCTAAGTCATGAGGTAGCAGCATCAGTGGTTGGCACAGGTCTTGCAGCTTATACTGCAGTTCACTATCTTGGTCATGTAACAGCAGGAGACACTGTTCTTGTAATAGATGGAGCTACTCCCCAGGGTTATCTCACAATTCAAATTGCTCAGTTATGGGGTGCAAAGGTCAGTTACTGATAATCTTAAGGTAAAAATCAAGGGATAGTTTATTTAGTTTATTTGTATATACTAAAAGCCTGTTTTTCAGGCATTAAAATATCTTTTTAAAAAAAACAGCATTATTAATTATCCTACAGAAGTAAAAAGTATTATTATTCTAAAAAAAAATTGAAATATTCATATTAGCTGTTAAATATATAAACATTTCTAGGCTCTTGTTGTTCTGATTTCATTTTGATGTGTTATACTTTATAAAAGTATCATTTGTCAAAGTTCCTCCAGGCAACGTGTATAGTTTCTGATACCGTTTAACTGGGCAATTATATTTTTTTTTACTTTTTGTCTTGTTATTTTTATTTATTTTTTATTTACAATAGGTTCTAACCACTTATAAGACATTAGCTGACAGACAATTTTTAGAAAGCTTAAAGCCTCCAGTAGGTGAGTTGCATACATTAGGTTAAGTGCTATAAAACTAAAACTAAGTATCAGATGCAAGTGAAACAAAATGAGCATGCATGAGCAGATGGAGTTGCTTTACCATTTTTCAAAGACTGTTCTTATTCATTAAATAGTCTAGAGTATAAGCCACACTTTAAATTTTTTTATATTTTGGTCCATGTAAATACAAATATTTTTTTTTTCTAGGTGACGTGTAGGCTACTGTAGGCAGTAGTCTACTGTAAGACTAGACTTGCAAATATAAACAAAATCTTAAAATGTTATATAATGTTACAATAAATCTATTTTTATCAATGTGTTTTATTTTAATAATTAAATTCAACAAAATAACAGTTATTTAGACACAAGTATAGCATTTAAACACATCTTATTTATTTGTATGTTTCATGACTTTATTTGTAATGAAAGTATCCACTTTATCCACATTGTGTGTTTCTATGTTATTTCGCTGTAGTTTAGTCTACAGCTATGGTCATTTATTTTGTACCATTGGTACTAACAAAATTTCCTGATCTTTGATTTCTTAATATAAAAATATTGGAAAGTCAGCTAACTTCATTACTTTCTTATTTGGATTGGGGACGTCCATTAATTACGTCAACAATTTTTAGGCGATTTTTACCTCCCCCCCTCCCCCTTGTCAACAACTGTCAAACTTTCAGAGACCCCCCCTATATAATTACGTCAACAATTGGTTACCCCCCCCCCCCTTAAAACAAGTAACACAATTTTAGACGCTTGTTTTTATGTTTATAATAGATTTGAAACAGATAGGGCTATACTATAATTAATTGTAATACATTTTAAAACATGTTTAAAAGATTTCAAATTGACTATAACTCTCATAGGCGTAGCCACGAAGGGGGTGTAACATGGTTCCTACCCCCTCACTCAACCCTCCCACATTTTTTTCCAATCCCAGAATTTTAACAATATTTCTTTTCTTTTTGTTTACTATTGTTCTTTTTATAGAAATATTTAATAATTTCTAATTTTACGTTTCACTTATTGAGCTTTTAGTACAAAGTTAATTGTTAAATAGTGTAGGGGGATGGGGCACAGTGGACGAGCAGCAGCGCGTTCGACCATCGATACGAAGTTTCTGGGTTCGAATCCTGGTACAGGCTAGGATTTTTTTCCCGGGACTTGAGGGTGCCCCTGAGTCTACCCAGCTCTGTTGGGTACCTGACCTTAGTTAGGGTAAAGTAAAGGCGGCTGTGCATAGTGCTGGCTCCACAATCACCTAGTATACCGTTGCCACACAAACTGGTGGACGCTGCTTCACCGGTCCTATGGAACATTTTGGTCAGACGGGATACTTTACTTTACTTACTAGTGTAGGGGGAAATTGTGCACCAGTTGTTAATTATAGCCTTCTATTTTAACCATATTACATGTTCACTATTCCTTCTTGCATTATTGTCCACACACATTATACAAGCTGTATTTGCCTTCCCTGTTGCCTACCTCTCCTACCTTGCCATATTTGCCACTCACTGATACTAATAAATTTTTATCTCGTACAATTTTGACAGAAAGTTAGAAATTAAAACGTAAAAATTACTAGATAGATCTATGTAGCCCTAATCGACCTAATTTTAATGTTTCACCAATTATAACGTAGTCAGCAGACATATAGGCCCTATTAGTCTATATATCAGAATTTGGGATGTTAAAAGGAAATAAGGTATACTAAGTATTCCGTACTTCATGTGGTGGCCACGAATTATTTTTCTGATGGAAATATTTTAAAATAACCATGTTCGAGATTCACATAATACAATTTCTTTTTTTTTTTTCGTAGATAAAAAGGTCTCCATGGGCCGGATGAGAGGGCTTTGCTGGCCGCATCTGGCCTGCGGGCCGAAGTTTGGAGACCCCTTTGTTTAGAGTCTCAGAGAGGGCCTAATTTTGTTTTTAGTTCTATTGCCAATCCCAGCCATTGCTTACATGGCTTATATAACGAATGCCAGACTCTGGCGCCGAGCCTAATTTAGATGTACTGAGCGGCAAAAAAAAACTGGGTTTCTCAACGTTCTCTGCAGACAGTTTGTTGGTGTGTTTGTGTTCCTTTGTTATTCCAGCCACCATGTCTCGCTAGACTAGGGTTGCCAGACGTCCGGCAAAAGGAGGACAAGTCCTCCTATTTAGACTATTGTCCTCCGTCCGGCAGGCAAAACACAATACCTTTAAAATGTCCAGCTTTTGTAATATTTTATGTTTTGTAGGCGTAAGGACAAATACATTTTAAAATTAGTATTAACATGACAATGTTAAGAATATAATTAATAAACAGACAGGTGATCATTAAAACAAGAAAAGAATTATCCATTTTTTTTTAGAAGACTCGTGCATGAGCTTTAAAGTTGCCCAACCAAATGCAAGCTGCCTTTCAGCCTACATTGAATTTGTATGTTATTTTTAACAAAACTGTTTCTTGTTCAGTATACAAATACACATTTAAAGTTAGTGGCAGCTCTTGTAATAAAATTATACTGATAGCGGGCTAAATGCGAAACTATGCAATTGAAACACAATGTCCTCCTTTTTGTCTCTCGGTGTCCTCCTTTTGACACCCATGTGTCTTGCAACTCTACGCTAGACAGCGAAGGTGAGGTTTTCTACAATTGGTCGGTCACTTTGCCTTCCAAACAATTGCATTAGTTTCCACCCATACATAGATCTAAAAACTAGCAAAATAGACACAAAAGGACATATCAAATGTATAGTTTCCATAATTGATATATTTGAATTAACGTAAAACTATGTTGCTATATGATATCTATGTAAGTTTAACAGGACAAATGTAAATTTAGTACTAAATTTTTTATCATTATTTAATTCATAAAAAGTAACATTGTTGACGTCAACTTTTCTTGACCTCCCCCCCTCCCCCATGTCAACAATTGTCAAACTTTTTCAGACCCCCCCTCCCCCCTATTTTGTTGACGTAATTAATGGACGTCCCCATTCTGGGCTTTCAGGCTTTAAAATGACATATAATATTATTATTATATAGCTGATATTTGATCTTTTATACAACAAATAGATAAAAATTCACAAACAGCAGCAGTAAAAAATAAAAATATAGATCAAGAAATTATGCAGGTAGCTTACACCAAATAGATTTATTTTTCTATTGCAGCTTATACACATAAACTTCAATTTTACTTGCTTTTCACCTTCCAAAGTATACCTGTGGCTTATACTCGAGATTTTACAGTAATATTCAAACTATAAACATTAAACAAAACTTTTGTTAATATTTTAGCTCAGCTCATAGAGTTAGCACAACGCTCAAGCATTATGTCAAGTTCTGTTATTGAAGAAACGGGAGGAATGGGTGTGGACTGTGTAATTGATAATGGAGGTATTTCCTTAGAATTTCCTCATTTGTTAATTACTTATACTTACTTATGCCTGTTGACCCACCTAGGACATAGGACACCAACACGAGTCTGTCAGCTTTCATATCTCTTTTTCAGGTGTTTCTCTGCCAACCTCTTTTATTCTTGCACTGGGGGTTGCTTAGTAAGGGTGTGGCCTATCCATTTCCATCTCTTTTTGGAAAGTTCTTCTTTCATGGGCCTCTGCTTAGTTTTCTACCTGAGTTCTTCTAGCCAGCCTAACCTAATGAGTCTTCTGAGCCAGTTTAAAAAAAGCCTGGATTTTCCTGACATTGGAGGTTGTAACTCTCCAAGTTTACAATCCATACATCAAAATGGGCCTAGCAAGGGTGTCAAAAATTCATATTTTTGTGTGTTCAGGGATAGAATTCTGAGTATGAAACATTATTCATTTGGTTAAAGGTGGCTCTTGCATAGCCTTATTTCTATATCTGCCTCTGTCCTACTTTATTTGTCTACTATGCTGCCTAAGTGCTTGTCTTCTAGACATTGTTAATTACCGTATCTAATTTAAAAACAAAATTCATTTAGCTTTTGGTATTAATAGTTTTAAAGATTAATTTTTTTTTTATATTTCTTATTTTAATGATTTTATTTATTACTGGCTAGTTCGTTTGTTTACCAGTGAAGAAGATATTGACTTAATGGATGAAAAACTGTTACGGTCTGTTCCCCATAAATCTGATATAATAGCTTGCCTTGGCTTTTCTGGAAAATGGATAACTTCACACTCTAATTTGCAGGTAGGATATTAATATATTTTTAATATGCAAACACATTTTTTTTCTGCTGAATTATTCTTGATTGGATACCTATTTTAATGACTAAGTGGATTATTATGTGCCACCTTCCATTATATGTTGGATTTTGAGTTTTACATTATCAGTAATTTGATCCCAGCCATTTTATATATGTGTCAGTTAAGTTTCACTTGCAAAATAATTAAGCATTTTTTTAAAAAGGGACTAAAGAAATATTGAATTGAACAATAATGAGATGCCTAAAAAAAAAGTGACCAATTACTTTGATAATATTATTCAATTTATCAACAAATGAGACTTACCTATATTTTTGTGCATAACTGTTAATGTCTATGAGTAAATAGTAAAAAAAAATAAATAATTTATTAATACAACTATCATATTGTGTAGGACTTTAAACATTTTCTTCTATTATATCATTTATATTATATTAATTAATACATTCCTAGTAAATGATATTAATAAAAAATATTTGTTTATAGCTAGATCCACCAAACAGTGAACAACTGTTTCTTAGAAGTGCTTCTGTGTCGTTCCTCTTTCCTCCAGCCTGGACATTAACTAGAGCACAACATGGTCGATATCATCGTATCTTTTTCAAAATATTAGATACAAGCAGATTAACCCTGCTTATTAAACATTATGTAAAATAATAATAATTCTATTAACTATGTATTGCTTAAAGTAAATGATAAATATACCACATAATTTAAAAAAAAATTCAGATTTATTGAATTGATTTTAAATTTATTAACATGTGGATAAAAAGTGAAAGAAAATGTACATGTGCAAAAAAAAACAAAAAACAATCAGAATAGTTGCAGATAAAGCCTAGACATTGACTAGAGCATAACATTGTTGATGGTATCATATTGTTGTCAATTTTCAAACTTCTAGATCATTGCTCATTTATTTATCTAATAGAAGATTTATAGATTCTTATGTTAGTTTCAGTTGTAGGACTTAGTATTTTATTTTCCCTAACCAAAGTCAGATATATTAAAAGACTTAATGGAACGTGTGGTTGCAGGACATATAAAGTAAAAGTCTTTTTATTACTTTTGTTTTTACAACTTCATTTTTTAATAATATCATTACATAAAAGAATGGCGCCTGTATATTGTTGTTCAGGACAAGCCCTTCCAATTATTTCATATGACGGGTGCCTACAGTTATTAAGATAAGATAAGATAAGATTTCTTTATTGATCCAAACAAATGGAAATTTGTCTTGATTACAGATGTTTTGTCCTTCAGCATATTTTAAACAAAATAAAATAATTATTTGTAATTTATATACAAACACAGAAATATACTTATAAAAATAGACAATCGCACACACAATCACACAATTATCATGCAAGAAAAAGTTAATTAGTAGTCAGCTATTGTTGACTGAAATCTTGACGATAGGCCTATATTTCTTGATGAGTATGGTAGATAGTTTGGCCGGAGGCTGACGCTCAATAATTCTTTGTCTGGTGTGCATATTCTTCTTTTGTTGTAATGTAGTTGGTATTGCGATATTGTTTGTTTATATAGCCAGCCATCCAACTTTACTTGCCACTGTTGACGGGTCTGGGTCTGTCTGAGCAAAGCAGATAAAATAAAATTAGACGATGGGCACAAGTCTATGATTTAGTCTAAACTTGACGTGATGTCGATGTCCAAAATATATATATATATATATTGGTAAAAAACAAAAGTTCATGTTTTATCCCATATGATTGCCACAATCCATCCTTGCAGTTGGCTCATTAATTTGTAAAATAAAGATTCTGTATAAGATAATACATTTTGTTGACTCAATCCCTTATATGTATGGTTGATAAGTAAACATGTAGAAAATTTACATTTAAAGTTCTACAGGTTAAACAACATTCGATCTTTTCAATTTGTAAAACACAGAAGTATTCATGTGAAGTATGTGTAAATCCAATGCAGAATATAAACAATTATCTTATCTTATCTTATACATTACAGACGCTCCTTCTATAAAGAAGATTATTGCGTCCTACGCTCATCCGTGGTCCGAGTCTAGTCTTGCATTTTTATTAATGTTTTAAATGATGTTAGGTTATTGGTTTTCCTGGTTTGTTCAGGCAACCCATTCCATGCCCGAATGCCACTCGGGAAGAAAGAGTACTTATATGCATTTGTTCTCGCATAAGGGACAAGGAAGGTGTTTTTGTCTTTATGTTTATCTGAGCTTTGCAACAGATTGTTATTGGGTTGTATTTCTAAATTAGAGTTTAATGCCTTATGTATTATTACTACTTTACTCTTTGCCCTTCTGTCCTCTAGTGTTTCTAGGTTTAGTGATTTGACTAATGGTTTTACTCTTGTCAATTGGGAATATTCACTAGTTATAAACCTTGCAGCTCTTTTTTGAATTTGTTCTAATTTTTTAATGTTTTCTTTAGTTGATGGGTCCCATACAGATCCTGCATATTCTAGTATAGGCCTAACTAATGTGAGATAGCATTTTAGTTTTATATTCTTATTACATTTGTAAAAGTTCCTTTTTATGAATCCTAATGTTTTGTTTGATTTTTTAATTACTTCATCAATGTGAGGGTTCCAAGATAACTTATCATTTATTATTACTCCAAGATACTTAGCATTGCTAGTTTGAGTTAGTTCTTTACCATGAATGAAGTAGTTTGTTATTATTTGTTTCTTTTTCTTGGATACCCTTATTAGTTGGCATTTTTCTGGGTGAAAAGACATACTCCAGTTTGATTCCCATTTTTGTAGTTCATCTAGGTCTTTTTGTAAAAGTTCACTATCTTTTCCTGTCTTTATTATTCTATAAATTATGCAATCATCAGCAAATAATCTTACTTTTGTGCCTGTGTTGATGCAATTTGGCAGATCATTAATGTAAATTAGAAATAGTAGGGGCCCTAGAACAGTTCCTTGTGGAACTCCTGAGTTTACTGTTATTGGTGATGACTTAGAGCCATTTATTATCACTGTTTGTTCTCTGCCTATAAGAAAGTCCTGAATCCACTGATGTAAGGGACCAGAGATGCCAAAGTATTTAAGTTTTTTAAGAAGACTAGAATGATGAACTTTATCAAATGCTTTTGAAAAATCTAGTAATATAGCATCAATTTGGTTGTTATTATCTAATCCCTTAGACAAGTCATCTATTAAGCCTATCAATTGAGTCTCACATGATCTATTTTTCCTGAAGCCATGTTGGTGTGGGCACAGTGCATTTAGTTTGTCTAGATGATTTACTATACTACTATATATTATATGTTCAAGTAATTTACATGTTATGCTTGTTAGAGAAACAGGTCTATAATTTCCGGGGTCAGATTTATCTCCTTTTTTGAAAAGGGGGGTTACATTGGCTAATTTCCAATCTTTGGGCACTTTGCCCTGGTTTAGAGAGGCCTGAAAAAGTATTTTAA
Source organism: Anisus vortex (assembly GCA_949126835.1). Lineage (NCBI taxonomy): Eukaryota > Metazoa > Mollusca > Gastropoda > Planorbidae > Anisus > Anisus vortex. Next base: position 34,855,590 of record OX421492.1, read on the forward strand.
AGATTGGAGATATTTCATTAGTTAGTTCTTTAAGCAGTCTTGCTGGTATTTCATCTGGACCAGAAGCTTTGTTTACTTTTAAGTTGGTTAGGAGTTGTTTAATGCCTTTTTCATCTACATTTATATTTCCTATCTCTTCTAGTTTGTTTAAATTTATGAATATTTCTTTGTCACCTGGATTTGAAAAAGATGATGCAAAGTGTGTGTTTAGGATATTAGCTTTAGTTTCATTATCATTATAAGTTTTGTTGTTTTGGCCTTTTAGTGGAGCTATGCCTGTAGTGTCCATTTTTCTTGATTTAATGTAGGACCATAAGTTTTTATTATTATCTTTAGAAATTACATTGTTTACATATTCATTCTGCAGCTGTCTGCTTAGTTTCTGAGTTAAATGTTTAATTTTTAGGTATTTTTTATGTAGTCTAATTGAATTAGTTGCCTTAAACTTTTTGAATAGATTTTCTTTTTGTTTACACAGTTTCTTTAGTTTAGTGTTAAACCAACATTTGTTAATTTTATTTGATGTTTGTTTTGTTGGCACAGAGTCAGCCATTATTGCTTTTAAGTTGGTTTTTATAAATTGCCAAATATCTTCAACTGGACTATCTATATTGTATTTAGTAAGAAAATTGGTTTGGAATTTTATTGCTGCTTGATGTAGTTCTGTTGTGTTACATTTATTCCAGAGATAAATTATTCTTTTAGGTTTCTTGCTAATTTGGATTTTTATTTTGTTATTTACTCTGACAATATCATGATCTGAAAGTCCAGGGATTATTTCATAATCTAATACTAGTCCTGGTCTGTTCGTTAAAAATAAATCTAGTATATTATGGTTTCTTGTTGGTTTTTTATTAATTTGGTCTAAGTTTAGATTTTGGATGGTATTGATAAACATTTCATTTATTTCTTTTGTGTTTTGGTGCTTTTCTATTGAGTAGCTATTCCAATTTATATCAGGGAGGTTGAAGTCCCCCATTATCCAAATTATAGCATTTTTATATTTAGTTTCAATACTTGTCAGCTGATTACACAGATCAGACATGTACTCTGATGTTGAGTTTGGTGGTCTGTAAACACTGCCTACAATTAGTGGTTTGGAATTAGGTCTGCTTATTTTACAAAATACTGACTCTATGTTATTTTGAGGTTCTAATTTAATTTCTTCAGCTATTAGGGTAGATTTTATGGCTAGTAAGACTCCTCCATGCCTGTCTGACCTATCTTTCCTAAAAATTTCATAATTATTATTGAATATCTCTGTGTTGTAAATATCTGGGCTAAGCCATGTTTCGGAACCTGCAATTATGTCTGGTTCTTCATTATTTATTAAAAGTTCCAAATCAGCTTTTTTATTTTTAATGCTTTGGAAATTTATTGTAAGAGTTTTGAGGTGATGCTGATTTGGGGTTTTATGGGATTTAGTGTTAAAGAGGGTCTTTTTACTTTTTTTTATTGGTGTTGATCTAGCTAAGGGTTTATTTAGGTCTAAATTATTAACTTCTGGGCTTGTCAAGGCACTGTAGGGGTTTGTGGTATCCAGGTCATGAGAATTAAACAGACCTGAACTAAATTGTGGCAACCCACACTGTACACAGTGCCAAGAGGCATCTTTATTTCCTAATGCTATATAAATTGGGGTGTTCATATGCAAGCATGCAGCATGGTACCATTCATCACAGGTGTCACATTGAATGGCTCGTTGTTTTGCTGTGCATGACTTACTGCAAATGTTACATCTATCTCTAACTGTCTTGACTGGGCCTGGGTTGGATTCTACATCGCCAGCCAAGAGCAACAATAGTACTAAATGATTTTGTCTGTACCTGCAAATTTTGTGTTTAAAATGGTTTAGGGAGATCTTTTTTAGGAGGATATAAGCATGAGTGTTGTCAATATCTTTGATGTTGTGGTGATTAATTATTATCTGCTTATGGACAATTTCATGTTTGGGTAGTTTTAGTGCCCTTACCAGAACTAGGGCTAAGACTAGGATTACAAGTTTCATTTCCTTTTTAATACTTTTATTTAATAGTTTGGTGTATTTTATAATTAAATATAGTAGTTCTAATTGATGTTTATTGTTTTGTAAATAGGCTATAGCCTAGGGACTATAGGCTATAGGCCTGTTACTACTTAGAATTTAGATTTAGGCTAAGGTTTAATAATTTGGTAACCTTATATATTCTTATATAAAGTTATATAGTATAGGTCTAGTGGCGATTGTATTGTTTAAATACTAATAAAACGAATGTTATTATTTGTCTCTTATATAATTAATTATGTTTTATTACTATAATATGTGTTTATTTGTCTGAGTTTCTTTATTATTTATTATAATTGGGCTTAAGTAATTATTTTAAACCTGGCCTAGACCAGTAATTGTAAACAAACAATTCGAATATGGGGTCAATATGGCGGCCTCCGAAGCGCCAAGTATAAATAATACTTTAAGCTCACTGTTACGAGCAATTATTCTATTTAATAGTATTTGCAATATACATATACTAAGTATTAACTTAATTAAAGGTTAGTATAAAGTTTAAATGGGTGTTAGTTATATAAATATAGAAAATATATTGAAAAACTTATCCGTGATATGAATGCGTACTAGCCCGAAGCCGGAAGTCGTATCATCTATATATATAAAAAGACAGTGTTAAGCCCCGCGAGGATCCCCATTGGTCAATTTGAAAACACGTGTGTCACTGACCTATCTAGGCCTAGCCCAATATACCGTCTAATAATTTTTAACATCGGACATGTGTCTTCGATAGCTCAGTGGTAAACGTAGTGGACTGCTATACGGGCAACCAGGGTTCGATTCTCCAGTTAGACTATACTTTTTTCTTTCGACAATTAATTTTTCAAACTTTTAAAAACAAAAGACATTGTAAATCTATAGGCAATATAGATTTTGTTAAATAAAAATATTTGACAATTTTTTTTACCCTATCCCTATTACAATATTTATTTACTTTCCTAAAAGTATTCAGTATAAGTGTAGTTTATAAATTTGTTATCTGCACCCCAGACAGTCCTTTTTTTTTTCACCCGGGCAACGCCGGGCAATGTAGCTTGTTATAAATAAACAATTAGCGACTGGTCACCATATAAAAATGATTTGACAAGAGAAAAAATATTTACTACTTTTAAAAACATGATCTGTACACTACAACGCTCAAATCAAGATTGACTATTTTTGCTGGGAAAAGGGCAAAGAATCATTAGAATCGATTACCTTTAGAACGTTTTAGAACATTTGTAATAAAAAAAACTATTTTGGCTGATGAAATATATATCATCATAGAAGAAAATATGTTTGTTCATGCCAGAATTGGATACATTATTTTAGTATCGACTTTCTTAGTCCAGATGCTACAAGGGGAGCTCTAAGTTCCATCTGAGTGTCATACGAATCTAGACTTGTGTCTAGACAATGTCAAACCTAAGCTTGTCAGTGGAAGATAGCTCGAGGCTATTATTAAATTGATTTAATTTTATTAAGGGTCCTTCCTCAACACATCATTAAAGGGTCCTTCCATAACAATATGTACAGTAAAAAAATTTAGATCATAGATTAATCTTCATTTAATGCTTACAAATTAAAAAAATGTAGAGGCTAGATGTAAGTAAGTAAAGTGTTTTGAATGCAAATTTAAGGAAATGCAATTTTTCCTTGAAAAGGTTTCTAATAAAATTTTGTTTTAATATGCCCTTTTGAAATTTAGAAAAGGTCTGAAATTAATATTTAAATATTATAAAACTTTTTTATTACATATTTTTGCAGATGCAGTAATATGGTGTCCACGCCCTTACAAAATGCTCCCGAGGTATTGATGCAAAAGGATTTGGACAAAACCAAAAGTTATATTGTTACATTCTAAAATGTTTTTTTAACTACGCTTATAATTAAAATATGAATTTAAAAAAATTGAATTTTCTAGCACAGTAGAATTACCAAATTACTTTGAAATAGTTGCTGATTTAAAGAAGCAAAAAGTGAAAAGTTTTTTTAATTTTTCAAATAATATATGCAGTAAATGAAAAGTCAACAAGAATTAAGAAAAAAAAACTGTGGTATTATATATTTTGTAAAAGTTATTGCCACTTTTATTCCAAGTGAGTTATCAGTTTAAATTTAAATTATTTGTAATCAATGTGTGTAAAATACTTACATTCATATTACGGTCATATAAATGATATGAATATCAAACAGGCTGTAAAAAAGCATTTAAGATGCAGAGTGAATGCTGATTTAAATGATATAATAATAATTATTCCTTTGTTTAATTGTATTGTTTAATAGAAATATTAAAATTCTATTAAAAATCTAGTTTCTATCATTTTTATCATTCTTTCTTTTTATTTTTTTATTTTTTTTAAATCACAACTATCAAAATAGCGACATGACCTGAATCACTCATAGAAAGAAATATAATAGATGAAAATACTAAATGTAAATGTGTTAAATATCACAAAAGGGCATTTGTATTTACAGGCTTATTGAAATTTTAAATTTTTTTTAACATACACTAATTACATCAACAGTAGATCTAAATAAAATAATAGTTAAATACTTATTTGTAAGAAATAAAACAGATTCAGAAAACCAATATTTACGTCAGAATATGAAAATGTCAGATGCATAACATTAGAAAAACTTAAAAGACAGTTACCTGTTATCTTTTTAAAAAAATGGGTATTCTAACAATAGTTGTACTTGATTCTCCTTCATTTTGATATAATTATCTTGTATGCTGTACTATCAGTTAATTTTTTAATGAAATTTTGAAAAATTGCAAAATTTGTGTTGTTTACCTCCCTTTAAGAAGTTTTCAAAATGGGCGAAATGTCATTTTCAATGCAATAAATTATGGATTATTATATTTTTTAACCGTTGAAAAAAGTTTTTGTCTTTTCTGTATATATATCATATATATATATATATATTTAGAGAGAGAGAGATTTATATGTTTCTGTTGAGTAAAAGTGATTGAGTGTAAGAAATAATATCTTGGAGATATAACCGTTCAGAAATAGCATTTTTAAGGGTAGCAAAATAATTTTAAAATACTGAGATTGTAAAAAATCGTAACTTTTTACCAATAACGACAAAAAAATTAATTTCCTATCCACATTCTTAGAATTACAAGCTCTTTACATAGCAACATTTAAAAAGTCTATAAAAACCCTTTTGAAAAATCCGTTTTGGGTACCTACTATTAAATGGTTTTGTAAAGATTGACTGTAATCTGTGTTCTATGCATCAAGCGTCTATAAGATTATAACAGAACATTACTAGATAATTTCAAAATACCCAGTTGACTTATAAGCTTATGCGGTAGGACATTGACTCAGACAATTTTTAGCTTCTGGGAAAACGTAGGATCTAGGCCTATATACGTTATACTCCACGCCTTTAATCTGCTGACAATATCTCAAAAGTTTTTGCAGTTATAAAAAAACAACAACTACTTATGAGGTAGGCCTATGGAGCTTACACTAGGTCTATAGGGCCGGCACACTTGAAAAAGATTGTCAACTACGTACTCTACAGACCCGTTTTCGTATTGTTATATACAGTGGTGTATTTAGGCATGTTCCACGTGTTCCATTGGAACAGGGACTTACACACAAAAGGGGCCCGTACACATCCAAAAATAATTTTTTTAGTGACATCCCCATTCTTTCGTTGAAAATGTAAAATAAATTTCATGCAGGCATATTCCCCTACAATTTTAGCGCTCCAGTCCAACCAAGCTAAGCGCAACATAAAGTGAATGATTTTAAAGAATGGAACATGAATTAACGGCACTTTTCTGATGTATGTGGAAGGCAGGAGCGAGGCCACGAGGGGCCCCCACATAAATTTGGGAATAGGGCCCCCACAATTCTAAATACGGCCCTGGTTATATATGCCTACATGGGACTGTAAGCTTTCTAACGCATTTTCATAAGCTCTCTTTCCGAGTGGTATCCGGGCATAGAAAGATTGCCTGTGAAGAAACAAGGACAACCAAATAAGCGTAGGCCTATTTAGACCTAACATTCACCTAATTAAAATTCAAGACGAGGCCTACTCTAGCATACTCAAACCCAAACCACGGTTAATTAATAGTAGCAGGGCGTAATTTAGTTCGGATTGTACCTAATATTCTTCTGTACCCGTGAGCAGGGCCGGTTCTAGCGATTGCGGGGCCCTATGCGAAACGGATTGCGCGGGGCCCAGTCTATGTAGGGATAAGGATAATAAGTGAAAATTAAGATTTTGTAATAGAAAAGTACGTCTGTGAAACATGGACACTTACAGCAGATCTCCAGAAAAGAATCAGAGCCATGGAAATGAGATGCCTACGTAAAATTTTAAACATCTCCTACAAAGATCGAGTTACAAATGAGGCTGTCCGTGAGCGAATCACCTACGTCATCGGCCCTCATGAGGATCTACTCAGTGCCATTAAATCCAGAAAACTCCGATGGTATGGGCATGTGGCAAGATCCGAAGACCTGGTGAAAACTATCCTGCAGGGCACAGTGCGAGGTGGAAGAAAGAGAGGCAGGCAGAAGAGACGATGGGATGATGACATCAAGGAGTGGACCGGCTTGTCTCTTGCAGACTCCCAGAGGGCGGCGCAGGACCGAGACAAATGGCGTAAAATTATCCAACTGTCAAAAAATGGTGCCCCAACGACCCTCGCTCGGGTTATGGGATAGAAGAAGAAGAAGAATAGAAAATAAAGTCGTCTTTGCATTGTATTAATTATTTACTAAGTACAAAATCACGATCAAATTAACTTTACTTTACTAGCTTTACTAGCGAAGTCATACAGTATATCATCAAAATTCTCATTTCCACATAGATCACGCTCAATAGCAAGAATTGCCAAGTTGTTCAATCTATCTTCGTGCATTGTTGACCTCAAGTAATTCTTGATTATTAGGAGGCGCGAGAAGCTTCTTTCACCAGATGCCACAGTTACAGATATTGTTAAAAATATTCTGACTGCAACAAAGTAGCTTGGGAAATCAGTGTATATTTCATTAGTGGACAGATAAGTCAAAATTTCTACCGGGGTTTTGACGGTATTTGGTAGACTATGCCTTAAAGATTCCACTTCATCAGCTCATTCTCGCCCACATATATCTGTCGACTTAAGTAGATGACGTAAATACTTGCTCGAGGCTATCAGTAAACTTTCGTATGTCATCACGCTCAAGGCTCTTGAAGCTGACAAAAAAAACCTAATAGATTGTGGTTTGATTTTATTTGTTCAAATCTCGACTGCAAGGACTGAATTTCAGTGTCCACAATTCTGTTGAAGCAATTTATCCTGTAGTCATCTTCAGCATTTCCAGGTGTGAAGTTTTCCACAGATTTATCTTACAGCCTTTTTTCTTTGACGTTTGGCTGGAAAGATATTACAACAACTTCCTTTGCTGTAACAAGAATCTGAACAAAATCATCAACTCCCAGTTTCCTTGGCCAAGTCATCAAGTTGTTGTACGAATCCATTGCACAAAATTTACTCACAAAATTGACTTGGAAGAGCAATTCGTACAAGACACACTAAGAATTTGTACTGCTTCAATGTTTCATAAAGTGTTTTTGCTTCGCTTTTAATTATCACATTCACTAGCCTCTTCAGCTAATTCATCGAGTGTATCACAAATTTCAGGCAATTGATAACGAAGTTCGTTGACACTATCTATTCTACATTCCAACCTTGTTTCGCACAGAGGTTTTACAGATAGATTGGAAACATGCTTTCTCAGACTTCTGAATAATGACCATCTCTTTGTAGATGTTGAAAAGATGATGTACACGCGTTGTACAGTTCCAAAAAAGGTTAACGCATCAGGGCATGTTTTGACCATGTCTGCTAAAACCAGATTGTAATTATGACACGCACATGGAGTAAAAAATGCTTTGCTGATAATATTTAAAAGCCGTTTTTGAACTCCAGAATGGACGGCTTTCATGTTGGCGCCATTATCATAACCTTGTCCACGAATATTTTGAATATTTAATTCAAACTTTGCCCAGCTCATTCACTAGTAGGCCTACATCACATAAGTCCTGTCCAGTAGTACTTTCCACAGGAATAAACTTGGTTCATGTACAACCACAGGCTCTTCCACATTAACCTCATCTTATACATAGGCCTACCGGATAGTTAATGACTTCTGCTCTTTCTGACTTATGTCTGGAGTATAATCCAATATTACTGAAACATACTTTGTGTTCTTGATGTCTCGAAGGATAGCATTCACAACATCATCAGCTACTACAGTAATGAGCTCGTTTTTAATCTTCTTCCCCAGGTAATGATCATGAATTTCTGCATTGGTAACACGTCGAAGATGTTCCCCCATTACTGGATCAAACTTTGCAAGTAATTCTACTAGATCCAGGAAATTCCCATTACTTCTCCATCTCTTTCAACGGACCCTCTAAAAGCTAAATTGCGCTCCGCTAGAAATTGTACAATCGCAACTAGTCTGTGAAAAACTTGATTCCATAAAGCATCTCCTGGTGAATCTTGTCAATGCCTGTTTTTTTTTTACTCAGTCTTGCTCCGGCTTCACAGCAACTAGTCATGGCGTCTAAATGCCCATGCGATTTTTTAAGTTCTGCTAGCCTTGATGTGGTACAGTATGCGGCTGTTTGCCACTGGTCAAATCCTTCATTTACAAAGGAGCTTTTTTGTTTTAGGCGACGGTAGAAACAATAGATCTTGTCTGCTGATACAGAATATATCAGCCAAGGTCGCAAAATACTTTCACCATTGGATTAGCGCGGGGCCTATGACAGTACGGGGCCCACTGCGGCCGCATAGGTTGCAGTGGCCTAGAACCGGCCCTGCCCATGAGCACCGAATCACCGAAGCAGGTACAGTGCGTAAACTACCGGTGGGCTGACACACGGGACACGTCCCTTGTTGTGCGTCTGAGATTCATTGCACATGTGAGAGCTACCGAGACTCAGTAAGGTGGAAGAAATTTATATGCGCAACAATTCGTTACGCCATGGCCGGGACCTGCGGATGGCTAGACTTAGCCTATAAGCTTATAGTCGGGTATGTGAGCAATGCCGCCTCGATAATCATCCGAAGGGGGAATTCCTCAAGGAGGGTGGGATAATGCATGTGACTGCGGCAACCGTAGGGCCTATCCTATTCTATGCGGCATGCCGAGGCATGCCTACTTATTACATCCCGTATTTGTGGGGTACTATAGAAACCCGAAATTTGTAAAAAGCGTGGAATAAATGAGGGCTACTGTTTTACAACTTATTACAACCATCATAAAAAGAAAAACGAATCATATAGCTGTAATTAGGCTACTGGGGGGGGATATGTGTAGGCCCTAGGCCCACTTATAATATCTTACCTTATGCTGGATATTAGGCCTACAAACGCTCCTTCTGTAAAGACGCTTTTTGCGTCCTACGGTACGCTCATCCGAGGTCTAAGTCTCCAAGTCTAGTCTTGCATTTTTATTAGTGTTTTAAAGGATGTTAAGTTACTGGCTTTCCTGGTTTGTTCAGGCAACCAATTCCATGTCCGGATGCATTTGTTCTCGCATAAGGGAAAAGGAAAGTGTTTTTGTCCTTAAGATTATATGGGCATTGCAACAGGTTAACCTGTTAGCATTTTGTTCTGTATTTTTTAATTTGAGTTTAATGCCTTAGGCTTTAGGCCTACTTGTGTAGGCCTATTATGAGCCTACTACTTTACTTTTTGCCCTTCTGTCCTCTAGAATCTGGTGTTTCGAAGATTTAGTGATTTAACTAATCGTGTTAGGCCTACTCTTGTCAGTTGTGAATATTCGCTAGTAATGAACCTTGCAGCTCTCTTCTGAATTTGATATAATTTTTTTTAATGTTTTCTTTGGTTGATTGGTCTCATACAGAAGATGAGTATTCTATAATTCTAGATTATTTAGTAGCCTACAGGTCTAACTAATGTCACAAAATGTGAGATAGAATAAGCTTATTCGTTTTATATTCTTATTACATTTGTAAAACATTTTTATGAAGCCTAATTTTTATCTTCAGTGTTTAGTGCACGATTTTAAATCAAGACATTATTAGCTATATTATTGCATATTCTTGAAGTTGTTCTATGGGAATATTTTTTTTTTCATTTTTGCGAAATAAGTTAAGCAGTGGCCACACATTTCTAAAAAAAATGCGCGATACAGTAGTTATAGCACTGAGCTATATACATGTAGTTCATAGTACAGATAATGCCATATTAAATCACACATTTAGCATCAAAACATCAAAATTGTCAGCAACATAAGAGACACTTCCTGTTGAAATAATATAATTCTATGTATTTAGTCCGCAATCAATTCATGTGTTGTTATTTTTTCAAAAACTAGATCTCTTCTCTTGGCACTAGGATGCCGATCAATAAATAAATATATATATATGTGCTTATTGTGAGGTGCTCAAGATTCTGATTACAGACTGTATCTAAGGGCCAGGTAAATTTAAAAAACAACAATTAGGGGAAATTTTAGTTTTAAAAAAGTCTCCTGACTCGTGAAATTTTTATTTTAATTATTAATTATAATTTATAATAGATCTAGATCTAGTTCTAGACTAGAATTAGGCTTAGACTTAGGCCTAAAATAAAAATTAATTTGTATTTATTTATTTATAAATTATTCTTAGCCTGGCCTAGTCTATATTAACTATATAGGCCTACTTAGTATTCTATATATTAGGCCTATACCTATATTATATAGGCCTACTATATATTATATTAGACCTATATTAGTATATTCATATCATAATAATAAGATATAGGATATAGGCTATATAATAATATAATATATGATGTAGCATGTCAAAGTCAAAGTGTGTAAAATTATTCAAATTATTATAGTATAGATCTATGATCTAGGCCTATTTATTAATCATATTCATATAGTTTAGTTTAGGCCTATAATTAGCCTATATATAATATATTCATAGACTAGCTAGGCTTTAGTACTATAGTAGACGTATTACTAATTAGTATTAGGCTACTAGTAGGCCCTATTAGTAAAGTATTGCAACAAATTACTAGTATTAGTAATGTATTGCCGGTAGTTAAGTATTACTACAGTATCAGTATTAGTAAATTTAGTAGGCCTATTCAATATTAAAATTAAGGGATACTGTCATACTTAATTATTGAATACTAAATAAGTGACTTTAGTCAACTTTATACTTTAGTCTATTATAATTATAGTCCTCATAGTCGGCCTGCTATAGGCCTAAACTCTATAAACTCTAACTATCTTATGACTTTATGGTATAGGCTATAGGTAGAAGCTGTCTAAAGTACTCTAGAGGCTGCTACACAGGCCGACTGTTACTATAGTGTACTATAGCACTGTAGGCCTTCCTAACTATAGTTATTGGTAGTCTATTATGATTTAGGAGCTTTTATAGGCTCTTATGCCTGCATATATATATATATATATATATGTATAAAGTAGACTGTGTGTATGCTCAACCAATCATATTAGTTAATTTAAAGACATGTCATGTGACCTTATTGTCTCATATTATAGGCTTTTGCGATTTCACTTCAGACATGTGTCTTCGCTAGCTAAGTGGTTTACTCAGAGCTTTTACAAGCTTATGTAGCGTCCCAGGGCAAAAGTTTCAGCGCCGCCCCCTTGCATACTGTAATTTGCATTTTGTTTAGTGCTATATATGCTATATTTAGACTACATTTGCCGCTCCAGGAAGTGTCGCCCCATGGCATATGCCCCCTTCTGCCCCTCCTTATGTGAGGGCACTGGGTCTACTTATTGGACTGTCATACGGGCAACCCGGGTTCAATTCTCCAGTTAGTCTAATACCTTTATTTTCAACTTTTTTTTCCAATTAACTACCATGAGCTGCAAAACGCAGCTCAAGTCAACCATGCTGTAAGACCATGAGCCGCAAAATGCAGCTCAAGCCAACCATGCTGTAAGACCATGAGCCGCAAAACACAGCTCAAGCCAACCATGCTGTAAGACCAAGAGCCACATTTCGCGGCTCAGAAAACCTTTATATATTTATCTTTTCCAAATCCAATTCAAGATTTAGATATAACAAACTAACTTCTTTGTTTTGAACGTCTACTTCCGGATTGGTTCTTTTCAAATGTAAATATCAGCTGGAAAGTATGTTTTTTTGTCCCTAAAAGGGATTTCTTTTTTTTGCGATGTCTGGTTTAATTTTCCATTTGTTTTCCCTCAGTATTGTTGCTTTACTTCTGTTTAGTTTCTTGTGTGTATCTTTGTTATTTGTGAACAAAAATCAATGAAATTTGAAGCAAGTGTTTCTAAATAAGTTCTTTATAGGATTGCAAAGTTTGTTTTCCATTCAAATTATTATTTGCAGAAATATTATAATGTAAGAGGAGCATTTCTTATTTTTTTGTCGTTGTTACTAAAACAACATTCTTACTCAAACTTTCACCTTTATTTTCACACTTTTTCTAGAATTTAAAAATGTTCTTTTTGCATATTCTAGATAAGCTTTCATTTCTGCGTTTTTTTATATGGGCTTCATTCATAATAAAAGCTGTAAAAAAAAGCTTTGATTTTGATTGCATTGGGCCAATGTAGAATCAATGGTCATGAAAGTGGGCTGGCCATACGGTGGAAAATGCCATGGTAGTTATTGAGTTAATATTACTTTAAAAAAAAGAATTGTTAAAATATAACGTAAAATATTTTAAAGTAGGCCTACTTTATAGGGTTGCTAATTAAAATTGTATTTTAAAAACAACAACATTAGAGTAGCCTGTGACATAAACACATCTAGTGATCATGACTAGCTGCCAACAGTAAGTGACAGCCTATCACAACCCATTCTGAAAGCTAGGTTGATTTGTGCTAGCAAAAAAAAAAATAAAGACATTTAACTGTTATGATCACTTGGCATTAAACAAGGTTTAAATCTAGTGAACAAAGCAATTTAATGAGAATTGTTTTAGATCAATCTATTTATGCTGTTCTTTTACAGTTTTTCATGCTATCTACCTGGTACCAATCGAATTTAAATGTAATCAAATTAGTCATTTCATGTTAATAATGCATGACTCAAATAAAATAAAAAAATATAAAACATACAAAACAAAAGCATACACAATGCTTATGAAGAGTATGCATAGAAGTGGTCTGCTAAGTAATTTATTTACTATTCATATTACAGACAATGAAAATAGTTTAGTAATAGGCTTATTTGTTTTTGTATTCTTCATTTGGCTAACAGTAATTTTATTGTTTGCCTGTAGTATTATGGTTTAATTTTTTTAAAACCAGTTTACTAATGTACTGTATTTTAAACGAACATCTTTATCTGTCCTTTGTTTGATTTTTTGCACAAATAATGTTTGCTATTTCCTTATAAACATTGCCATGTACCCTCCATCCCCTCCCCATTCTGGTGCTTGAGAAAAATATGAAGACAAACAATGATAGAATTTCTTTTTTATTAATAAAAAGATTGGCTCTTGTCTTGATTCCATCGAGCCTGAACATGAATAAATCAAAACCACCTTATAGACTCAATGGAGATGTGTGAAACAGGCTTTCAGCATAGGCATGTAATTCAACATTTACTGCCTGTCTGACAGCAATAGTGTACTCTTTGCTTTTAGGAAATGTCAAGGAATATTGAAATTGTACATCACGGATGCTGTACATCATGGATGCTCCTTCTATACATATAATTTTTGCATCCTATGCTTATCCCTCCACAGTTTAAGTCTTTATCTGATTTGTTGTTTTATATATATATATATATATAATTGTAGCTTATAATCATGGTATTGGCTGTAATAATAAATAATATTTTGAAAGTAGTAGAACTGTGTGTTTTCCACGGTACTAGAGTCTAAATATCGATTACATTTCTTGGAAAGACTTTAGACGTGGGAACAAAGAGATTAGTTTTACATTGCAAGTAGGCCAACAAATTACTAATGTTTCTTGTACAGAAAAGAATGACGGGGTGTTAGGTTTTATGCCTAGTCCATCACAAAAACGATCTCACAGCGCTTACCCGGACTTACCGTATATTGTTTAACTAAAGCCAAGGTTCTCAACCTTTTTCGGTTCACCGTCCCCTTTTACAATTATTAAATCAAATTTATGAGACAAATTTCGATAGGCCGACTGGAATGATAATTGAATGCGTTTTTATGATCTTAAAAGGAACTGAAAAGAAAAAGCTTGTTCCATTGTTTTGTTTTTAAATCAATAGAGAAACAGAGAATTAAAAGAACAAAAACATTATATTAAAGTGAAGCTTGGATCATTTTGGGCCGACGGGAGACTTTACTTGTACAAAGCTATTACACTATTAGACTATCCTACTCAACTTATATTTCTAGTTATAGGCCTACATAAGTTCCGGTGTACTATAAATAAAGTAGCCTACCCTTCGGACCAAACTTATCATAGGGCTGGTGAAGCAGCGTTCACCAGTTTCTGTGGCCACGGCATACGAGGGGATGTGTGCCCAGCACAATGCTCAGCAGCCTTTACTTTACCCCAACTGGTCAGGTACCCATCAGAGCTGGGTAGACTCATTGACGCCATCGAATCCTGGGAAAAAATCCTAGTCTGCACCAGGATTCGAACCCAGAACCTTCGGATCGCCAGTCGAGCGCAAGTAAGGAACTTTGTAAGAATGATGCCCTTTTTAGAGTTAACTGAGAGTGTTTCTCTCCTTTGTCTATTTAACATTAATCATTGAGAACACTCTTTCGACAATGCCATTGTGTTCAGGATACAGAAAAAAGTTCAACAATTTTTAGTAACTCTGAAAAGCTACTTGCATTTGGGAAACTTTGAAAAAACAAACTCCACTGCTCGTGCAAGACTCTTTGAAAAAAAAACAACTTTTCATTCTTTTATTTTATAAATGATTTGAGAAATTTGAGATTACAATATTGGTCAAATAATTTCTCGGCAAAAAATTACAACGAAATCGAATAAACTTCTCAATAGTTTTAGCTTAATTTTCACTTTCTTTATTAATTGAACCATCCGATTTGTAACCTAGGACAAAAGTTTCCCGATGTGGCTGAATAGTTCTGGAAAAAGGACCTTCACTCCAAAACTTGTATTCTTTGTCCCAACCGTTTGATTAGAATCATAATATTGTTATTATGTTATTGGGAGTCACTAGCGTAGAATTTATCTCCGGCTAAAATCTATCTCTTGTAACAATAAAGCTGTTACTTAGGTAAATTTGAATGTATGCGTGCAATGGGAGGTAAGGTGGGGGAAAGAGAAGATCGGTGGACAATTAACTTAACAACACATTAGAAATAAGATAACACAATCTAGAAATTCATTACATTTTCTGCTAAATTCTATATGTTTTGCTTTACTCGACCCAGCCACTTATTGAGAGTAAATAAGAACATAAAAATGTGCACTAAGGACTTTTAAAACTTTTGGCGTACACAAGCCGGACATTTTAAGGGTTTTGAGCTTTGCCTGCCGGACGTCTGACAACCCTACCCATGGGCAACATTTATTTTTGGTCACACTCACTCACCTTTGTGTAATTGCTAGTGACACCTGTGAGTGACACTGAGTTCGGTGACCTACTTTCGGGCGTTGTTCAAACTGAGAATTCTTTACCGCTTCCCCCCCCCCCCCATCCTCTTCCCATTTGGACTTTTAATAACCGCCAAAATATTCGGAACTTTACATATCGAAAGAAACTGAAAAAACAAGTTTTTTTTAAAAAGGAGAACAAATAAAGTCTTCAAAGGAAACGACCAGCCTGTTAAGTTTTTTTTAAACTCCTTGCATCCAGTGGAGGAAAGGATGGGGGGGGGGATTAGTTTTAAAAAGTGACCCGTCACATGAAATATTGTTTAATCTTGAAATGAAATTTCCAATTATTCGAGTTTCACATGACGACTGTAATAATGTATAATTCTGATTATCAATGGCGTACGGGGGTGGGGGGGGGGGGTGGGTAGCGCAAGATAGAGGCGCCACTAGGTGCACGGATGTGATGGGAAATAGTTAGCCTACGGTTGGAATGGGGGTGGGCAATAGCAGACGTATTCTGAACTTTTGTACAATTTTGTCTTTAAGTCCTAAACACCGACGTAAACACCAACAAAAAGAAAGATGACTCACAATTTTAGTTATATTATTTTGGTTGTATTAGGGTCAAAGTAATAACACGTGAATGTCATGTTGACATTAAATAAAGATTGAAAGAAACATCACGGTTTAAGCCTCTGATTTATTCAAGTGCGACACATTTTCAGAGAACTGAAAACGTCATGAGCTTGAACCACTAGCCTACTTGCATACATTCATATATATATCCCAGACGGTTATTGCGAAGTTTTGTTAGATCTAGGTACTATATCTATAAGCAATATTACTATTTTCAGATGCTCTATAATGTTAACTAGTTCTAAACGATACATTAAAAATATTATTTCATCAACTATATTGTCTCCTTAGTAGACATAGCATTAGGTTATTAAAATACACGATAACAACTAGCAGCAGTTTTATTTTATTCTCGCAACTAAAAAAAAAATAAAGATAAAAGGAACTCGCTAACTAATTTTTAATGAAGTTTTTTTTTAAATGGCAATGTCAACTCTGGTTGGATATGGATCATGCAAAGTTGTAGCCTGTCATCCTAGTCTCTAGGGGGGAAATGCTGTGTTTGTGGTGGGCGGGTGTTTTGCATGCGTTTGTAAATCTCCATTAATGATCGACCATATAATCCGGTGTAATCCCATTTCTTTCTCCGTTTGCCGACCTTAAAGGCTTTTTTTTTTTGGCCATGTCATTTTCTACACGCGATGACATCGTGAATGTTGGCTGTTTACTAATTCTACCCCCCCCCCCCCCCGCCAGCCTTCAGAAATGTCCAGATCTTGTGATCTGTTGGACAATATTGCGTGTACGAGCTAAATAAGACCAGCAGTCCTGGTCTAAGATGATGGTCTCGGAATCACTGGAAATTCTAGCTTTAGATTCCGGGAGAACTCTTTGTGTTTTTCTTTCTTCCCAAAACCGTTGCGTCTAGAAAATGTTGGTTGTCCTTGTTCGACCTCTAACAAGACAAAGAAAAAAAGATGGATAATTCCGTTATAGAAAAATCTGTTTTCTTCTGAAGTGTTCCGTTTAGGGAAAGTTATTTTTTTTATTCTATCTCACATTGTAACATTCACTATACAGTATTCGCCCAAGTTATACGTTTATACATCCATGGGCGTCAGCGAGTGGAGGGGGACCAGGTCGTCCACCCTTACTTCACAGGGACGCATTATTTTCCAATAAACACGGTACCCAGAAGAACGATTCCAATGCCTTAAGACCCAAACTCGTAAGCCCTTGTAGCTTGTAACACTTAAGTTCTATTTTGCATGACATGTTTTTATGACCTGTAATTCCGCTGGTTATTCAAGTTACCGGGTATATATAATCTGTTTACTTTACCCGAGTATTGTGATATTCCATAAGTACGTCATTGCACAACACGTCTGCATTCCTTACGTTTTATTTACATGTTTTTGAGGAATAAAACAAAATGATGCATTTTAATTTTCCACGGTCTGTTTAACTATAAAAAAAAAATGCCAAGTTGTTGTTTTAAACAGTGTTGCCTTGAACTTTGTCATTTTCGGAGTTAAATGAATTCTTGGGTTCTCAGTACATTTGAATGGGCCGATTTATGAAAGATAGTAAATTATGTATGAAAACTTGAGTATGTCTTTAACTCTATAACTTAAATAAAGTACTTATAATAGCCAGGGTCGGATTAATACCTCTACGTCACGAAACACATACAGATATTGGTGCCCCTTTATATAAATTAAAAAAAAAAAAAAATATAATACAACTTAATATTTAAATTTTTTATTGCAATTAAACATATCTTACAATAAGATGGGGGTACATTTTTGTTATTGTTTATTTCTAATTTTCACATTTTAAATGTTTTTTTTTAAGATTGATAATTCTTTAATAATATATTGTATTTTTAAATTTAACGTGGCAACCCCCTTTTTTTTAAAGATCTTAGTTACTGTACTGCACCTAGACTACAGTACTTGGCAATTATTATTGACCATAGTAACTTCATGTTCTGGGAAAATGTCTGTGTGGCACATCTTGCCTTGATTCACTAAGCCCAAGCATATCTTGCCTTGATTCACTAAGCCCGTGCACATCTTGCCTTGATTCACTAAGCCCAAGCATATCTTGACTTGATTCACTAAGCCCGTGCATATCTTGACTTGATTCACTAAGCCCGTGCACATCTTGCCTTGATTCACTAAGCCTAAGCATATCTTGACTTGATTCACTGAGCCCGTGCACATCTTGACTTGATTCACTAAGCCCGTGCACATCTTGACTTGATTCACTGAGCCCGTGCACATCTTGACTTGATTCACTGAGCCCGTGCACATCTTGCCTTGATTCACTAAGCCCGTGCACATCTTGACTTGATTCACTGAGCCCGTGCACATCTTGACTTGATTCACTAAGCCCGTGCACATCTTGACTTGATTCACTGAGCCCGTGCACATCTTGACTTGATTCACTAAGCCCGTGCACATCTTGACTTGATTCACTGAGCCCGTGCACATCTTGACTTGATTCACTGAGCCCGTGCACATCTTGACTTGATTCACTGAGCCCGAGCACATCTTGCCTTGATTCACTAAGCCCGTGCACATCTTGACTTGATTCACTGAGCCCGAGCATATCTTGACTTGATTCACTAAGCCCGTGCACATCTTGACTTGATTCACTGAGCCCGTGCACATCTTGACTTGATTCACTGAGCCCGTGCACATCTTGACTTGATTCACTAAGCCCGAGCATATCTTGCCTTGATTCACTAAGCCCGTGCAGATCTTGCCTTGATTCACTAAGCCCGTGCACATCTTGCCTTGATTCACTAAGCCCGAGCATATCTTGACTTGATTCACTGAGCCCGTGCACATCTTGACTTGATTCACTAAGCCCGAGCATATCTTGACTTGATTCACTGAGCCCGTGCACATCTTGACTTGATTCACTAAGCCCGAGCATATCTTGACTTGATGGGTAATCCAGCCCTGATAATAGCCATACCGTCCTTTTACATTTTCCATACCGATGCAGCTAAGCACATTGTAACGTCAAATAGTTAATAGTAAAATAGTTTAGGCATTCATTTTTTTACGTCAGATCTTTTTACGGTTTTTCAAAGATTGTTTATCGTGGGCTTATAATTATACATCTTTTTATTTCTATCAGTTTTCTATGAAAGGAATATTTGGCCCAATATTACAGAATACAAGTGGCCACTGGCAAACCACTTCTTGGCTTGGCAAATTTCTCTCTGTGTGGGTCGACAGGAACATTTCCACATTTACCGCCCCCCCCCCCCCCCCACTCTGCAATTTCTTTCAAAATTATCTTTTTTTCCGCCACTAGGGTTATACTGATATTTATTTCGTGCTACATAAAAAAGTTGTAACATAATGACAATTTATTTGTGGGAATGGGGTGGCGTTTGAGGTGAACCTATAAGTAGGTTATTATATGAGTGCAGACAGTGGCGGATCTCAAGGTGGGGAAGAGGAGCTACTAGTGCAAGTTAAGGCAAAGTTGGGTGAGGGGGGGGGGTAGTGCACGATGGGGATATGTGCACGGTATAAAAACGGTAGATGGATCAATAGAAAGTTTTATCTGACCTCATACACAATTTTCCCCATGGGCTTTTATACTTTTGATATGTTATCTAATTATCAATAGTCGAAACGTAAAAAACAAATAGTTTAGGCTAAGTATTATATTTCAAAGTTTATAATTTTCATTTTCTAAAGTTTTTATGGGGACAAAATGTACAAAACTTTACTAAATAAAATAATACAACACTTACACATTAAAATTTAAGCTACTCGATACAATGACGAAGAATGTTTAAAATATTTCCATGGAAAGCCAAAATTACAACAATTTAAAACAGTATACAATTTTTAATACATTAATTAAAATAAATGCTCGGAACATTTAATATCATTTTGTATAATTTTATGATCTAATAATGAAAAGGTTTTACAAAGCTAACTCTTTATATAATATTCAGAATTATTTTAGTTTCTAAGTTCTACGTTTCTAAACAATAAATAGAAAAAATCAATATTTAAAGAAAAACCCTCAGTTTTGGATCCAATATATCTATAAAAAAAAGGGTGTGCGGCGTGAGCCTCCCTTGCTCCCCCTCCCGTTGGATGTGTTTATGAATGTAAGTCATATCACCAGCAGATGTTGCAGATCACGTAAATAGTGTGAACTCATCCACTTTGTGCACTCTGAATGGTCTGTAATGGGAATATAAATTAGGAAATACTTTTTGTATTTGTCTTTACATACTTTATATTAAACACTGTCAGGTGGATAAAAATGGTGTACTCTCTCAGACTCTCTGTATTTGTTGCGTCTATCTCACCTAGAGTCGTACATTTTTAGGTTTAATTATGTCAAACACGCAAACTGTTTGCATATATGTATTAAGCGTCAGAATGCTAATAAAATCATTTATACACAATATTATACATTAGTAAGTGATTAGTTCAATTCTGGCACTTTAATTAAAATGTGGGGGTGGAGGCCCGAATCTTGTAGCCATTCAAATTCAAGATGTGTCATTTCTGACAACAAAGGGACGTGACGTCATTACTTGGAAACTTCTGTAGAAAAAAATCATATTGCCATTTATCTTGAATATAAATAAATACGGTTCTAATTTTTAACAAAATGGTTAAGTATGATTTTAGTGGGTCATATTTTGTTTAGCCTACTTGTAAAACGTTACTTCGGTATGAGGCTCATGGGATTGCGTACCTTAGCAATTCCAAATCTCGTCACTTTCGACTCGTTTAAATTATGGATTTTTTTAAATAAAATATTTGTGTAATCTCTAAATTTAATAACTAGATCTAATTTATTTTCTACCAAAATCAACAATTAACTCAATTTTGAGAACACCTTTTCAGTTGGCCTTTAAATGTGGAGAGCAATGTAATCGGGTAATGCGTACTCTTATTACATAACCTATTATATGAAATCTTTTTATGCGGACATGTCTTTTTAAGGGTTGGTGTATTCAGGTTGTTTACGGTTGACTGCCACGGTTGACTGCCACGGTTGACCTAGTTCGCGCAGCAAACACCCCACTTCTTGACCGCGCTTGTTGGTCCGTGAAATGATCTCTTTTTTTCCCCTACCTCCCATGCGACACACCTCTCTTCTTCATGTTATTTAAGGTCGGAAAAATTGATAAACATGTCCAGCCTAGATGGAAGTGTGTCAGTGAATAGGCCACCAACGTGACACAGCTACCGTACACACGAGAGGACTCTATAGGAAACGTAGACACATTTTTTTTGTCATTTCTACATTTCACTTTATCGAGGTGAGATTGATGTGTTGGGATTTGAGGGCATCGAATTTTCGTAGTCCATTCTTTAAGTCAATCTACTGACTGCAGACCAGCGATTTCGTTTGACACTAATTGACGAATCGGTATTGTTTGTTTACTTTTAATTCAACTAGCTTCTCTGTAGATCGTTAGATGGTGTTTGAGTGTGTATATGTTTTTTTTTATGTTTTAATTTTATATAGGCTACCGGTGTATGGAATTTAAATAGTTGACCATATCATCTTTTCATTGTAAATTACTGTATGCCCTATAGAATTAAGCGCATACCATTACGAGTGTGTGACGGGAATGTTTTCAAATAATACACGCGTATTTGTTCATTGTTATGGTTTCATAGAGTAGAGCTACTCTATATAGTTATAGAGTTCATAAATGACCTGTGGTGTTATTTGCACTTTGCTGACACCATTTCTGTCTATGGATTATACAAGACGGCGATTTTTTTTTTGGGGGGGGGGGGCAAATTATGTATTAATTTATTTTGTTCACCGAGTATTGGTTGATTGTTTAGTAACGTCCTGCCTCCTCTGTCACAGCTAGCAGTGGTCCAGGAGTCTATCAGTCAGCAGAGATTATTCAGCCACAACTTCCTCCCTTCCCAACACGGTTGGCACTGCATATCTGGATTCATTCAGGGCTTATTTAATCCAGGGATGGTCACTTTTAGGGAGCTAAAATCAGTGAGTGAGCTACCATCACAGTACCATCTCCGATCATCATGTAAGTACACGAACTTTGAACATGTAATTGTAAACACGGTACTATGCATTATCCCCAAATACCGCGTAGCCCTACCATTTAAAGAAATCCTAGGTTGCTTTTATCATGCTTTTATAACATGAAATATGTCAATTAGGTTTTACGTAAATATGTAGTAAATAAAACAGGAACAGGATTTTTTTTAACATATGCTACATGACGTGATATATGAATCTAATATATTTTACATATACTAGCCTACTATACTATACCAATAAAATAATGTTGATAATAGTAGCCATTGCATTAGGTTATTTATTTTGTTTAAAAATGCAATTGCACATTTTGAAGTTGATGTTTTGTTTGTTTTCTGCCTCTGCGTGCACATTTTGAAGTTTATGTTTTGTTTGTTTTCTGCCTCTGCGTGCACATTTTGAAGTTTATGTTTTGTTTATTTTCTGCCTCTGCGTGCACATTTTGAAGTTTATGTTTTGTTTATTTTCTGCCTCTGCGTGCACATTTTGAAGTTGATGTTTTGTTTATTTTCTGCCTCTGCGTGCACATTTTGAAGTTTATGTTTTGTTTATTTTCTGCCTCTGCGTGCACATTTTGAAGTTGATGTTTTGTTTATTTTCTGCCTCTGCATGCACATTTTGAAGTTTATGTTTTGTTTATTTTCTGCCTCTGCGTGCACATTTTGAAGTTTATGTTTTGTTTATTTTCTGCCTCTGCGTGCACATTTTGAAGTTTATGTTTTGTTTATTTTCTGCCTCTGCGTGCACATTTTGAAGTTTATGTTTTGTTTATTTTCTGCCTCTGCGTGCACATTTTGAAGTTTATGTTTTGTTTGTTTTCTGCCTCTACGTGCACATTTTGAAGTTTATGTTTTGTTTATTTTCTGCCTCTACGTGCACATTTTGAAGTTTATGTTTTGTTTATTTTCTGCCTCTGCGTGCACATTTTGAAGTTGATGTTTTGTTTATTTTCTGCCTCTGCGTGCACATTTTGAAGTTTATGTTTTGTTTATTTTCTGCCTCTACGTGCACATTTTGAAGTTTATGTTTTGTTTATTTTCTGCCTCTACGTGCACATTTTGAAGTTTATGTTTTGTTTATTTTCTGCCTCTGCGTGCACATTTTGAAGTTTATGTTTTGTTTATTTTCTGCCTCTACGTGCACATTTTGAAGTTTATGTTTTGTTTATTTTCTGCCTCTGCGTGCACATTTTGAAGTTTATGTTTTGTTTATTTTCTGCCTCTACGTGCACATTTTGAAGTTTATGTTTTGTTTATTTTCTGCCTCTGCGTGCACATTTTGAAGTTTATGTTTTGTTTATTTTCTGCCCTCTGCGTGCACATTTTGAAGTTTATGTTTTGTTTGTTTTCTGCCTCTGCGTGCACATTTTGAAGTTTATGTTTTGTTTATTTTCTGCCTCTGCGTGCAGCGATGGTGTATTATAGCCGCTGGGATGGCTTCTTATCAGAAATCAATACAAAATAAAGACAACTCCACTACAGCCTCCTCAAGGTCTCTTTCTCGTCAGGTGGTGAGTGTGTTTATCTGTCTCGTCAGGTGGTGAGTGTGTTTATATGTTAACTGTCTAGTCAGGTGTGAGTGTGTTCATATGTCTCGTCTGGTGGTGAGTGTGTTTATATGTCTCGTCTGGTGGTGAGTGTGTTTATATGTCTCGTCTGGTGGTGAGTGTGTTTATATGTCTCGTCTGGTGGTGAGTGTGTTTATATGTCTCGTCTGGTGGTGAGTGTGTTTATATGTCTCGTCTGGTGGTGAGTGTGTTTATATGTTAACTGTCTAGTCAGGTGTGAGTGTGTTCATATGTCTCGTCTGGTGGTGAGTGTGTTTATATGTCTCGTCTGGTGGTGAGTGTGTTTATATGTCTCGTCTGGTGGTGAGTGTGTTTATATGTCTCGTCTGGTGGTGAGTGTGTTTATATGTCTCGTCTGGTGGTGAGTGTGTTTATATGTCTCGTCTGGTGGTGAGTGTGTTTATATGTTAACTGTCTAGTCAGGTGTGAGTGTGTTCATATGTCTCGTCTGGTGGTGAGTGTGTTTATATGTCTCGTCTGGTGGTGAGTGTGTTTATCTGTCTCGTCTGGTGGTGAGTGTGTTCATATGTTAACTGTCTAGTCAGGTGTGAGTGTGTTCATATGTCTCGTCTGGTGGTGAGTGTGTTTATATGTCTCGTCTGGTGGTGAGTGTGTTTATATGTCTCGTCTGGTGGTGAGTGTGTTTATATGTCTCGTCTGGTGGTGAGTGTGTTTATATGTCTCGTCTGGTGGTGAGTGTGTTTATATGTCTCGTCTGGTGGTGAGTGTGTTTATATGTCTCGTCTGGTGGTGAGTGTGTTCATATGTCTCGTCTGGTGGTGAGTGTGTTCATATGTCTCGTCTGGTGGTGAGTGTGTTTATATGTCTCGTCTGGTGGTGAGTGTGTTTATATGTCTCGTCTGGTGGTGAGTGTGTTCATATGTCTCGTCTGGTGGTGAGTGTGTTTATATGTTAACTGTCTAGTCAGGTGTGAGTGTGTTCATATGTCTCGTCTGGTGGTGAGTGTGTTTATATGTCTCGTCTGGTGGTGAGTGTGTTTATATGTCTCGTCTGGTGGTGAGTGTGTTTATATGTCTCGTCAGGTGGTGAGTGTGTTTATATGTTAACTGTCTAGTCAGGTGTGAGTGTGTTCATATGTCTCGTCTGGTGGTGAGTGTGTTTATATGTCTCGTCTGGTGGTGAGTGTGTTTATATGTCTCGTCTGGTGGTGAGTGTGTTTATATGTCTCGTCTGGTGGTGAGTGTGTTTATATGTCTCGTCTGGTGGTGAGTGTGTTTATATGTCTCCGTCTGGTGGTGAGTGTGTTTATATGTTAACTGTCTAGTCAGGTGTGAGTGTGTTCATATGTCTCGTCTGGTGGTGAGTGTGTTTATATGTCTCGTCTGGTGGTGAGTGTGTTTATATGTCTCGTCTGGTGGTGAGTGTGTTTATATGTCTCGTCTGGTGGTGAGTGTGTTTATATGTCTCGTCTGGTGGTGAGTGTGTTTATATGTCTCGTCTGGTGGTGAGTGTGTTTATATGTCTCGTCTGGTGGTGAGTGTGTTTATATGTCTCGTCTGGTGGTGAGTGTGTTTATATGTCTCGTCTGGTGGTGAATGTGTTTATATGTCTCGTCTGGTGGTGAATGTGTTTATATGTCTCGTCTGGTGGTGAGTGTGTTCATATGTCTCGTCTGGTGGTGAGTGTGTTTATATGTCTCGTCTGGTGGTGAGTGTGTTTATATGTCTCGTCTGGTGGTGAGTGTGTTTATATGTCTCGTCTGGTGGTGAGTGTGTTTATATGTCTCGTCTGGTGGTGAGTGTGTTTATATGTCTCGTCTGGTGGTGAGTGTGTTTATATGTCTCGTCTGGTGGTGAGTGTGTTTATATGTCTCGTCTGGTGGTGAGTGTGTTCATATGTCTCGTCTGGTGGTGAGTGTGTTTATATGTCTCGTCTGATGGTGAGTGTGTTTATATGTCTCGTCTGGTGGTGAGTGTGTTCATATGTCTCGTCTGGTGGTGAGTGTGTTTATATGTTAACTGTCTAGTCAGGTGTGAGTGTGTTCATATGTCTCGTCTGGTGGTGAGTGTGTTTATATGTCTCGTCTGGTGGTGAGTGTGTTTATATGTCTCGTCTGGTGGTGAGTGTGTTTATATGTCTCGTCTGGTGGTGAGTGTGTTTATATGTTAACTGTCTAGTCAGTTGTGAGTGTGTTCATATGTCTCGTCTGGTGGTGAGTGTGTTTATATGTCTCGTCTGGTGGTGAGTGTGTTTATATGTTAACTGTCAAGTCATGTGTAAGTGTGTTTATGTTTACTGTCTCGTCAGGTGTGAGTGTCTTTATATAATTGTGTCGTCAGGTGGTGAGTGTGTTTATATGTCTTGTCAGGCGTGAGTGTCTTTATATGTCTAGTCAGGTGTGAGTGTCTTTATATAATTGTGTCGTCAGGTGGTGAGTGTGTTTATATGTCTCGTCGGGTGTGAGTGTGTTCATATGTTAACTGTCTCATCAGGTGTGAGTGTGCTTATATATCTTGTCAGGTGTGAGTGTCTTTATATAATTGTGTCGTCAGGTGGTGAGTGTTTTTATATGTCTCGTCAGGTGTGAGTGTCTTTATATGTTAACTGTCTCATCAGGTGTGAGTGTGTTTATATGTCTTGTCAGGTGTCAGTGTGCTTATATATCTTGTCAGGTGTGAGTGTCTTTATATAATTGTGTCGTCAGGTGGTGAGTGTGTTTATATGTCTCGTCAGGTGTGAGTGTCTTTATATGTTAACTGTCTCATCAGGTGTGAGTGTGTTTATATGTCTTGTCAGGTGTGAGTGTCTTCATATGTTAACTGTCTCATCAGGTGTGAGTGTGTTTATATGTCTTGTCAGGTGAGAGTGTGCTTATATATCTTGTCAGATGTGAGTGTCTTTATATGTTAACTGTCTCATCAGGTGTGAATGTGTTTATATGTCTTGTCAGGTGTCAGTGTGCTTATATATCTTGTCAGGTGTGAGTGTCTTTATATAATTGTGTCGTCAGGTGGTGGGTGTGTTTATATGTCTTGTCAGGTGTGAGTGTGCTCATATGTTAACTGTCTCATCAGGTGTGAATTTGTTTATGTCTTGTCAGGTGTGAGTGTGCTTATATATCTTGTCAGGTGTGAGTGTCTTTATATGTTAACTGTCTCATCAGGTGTGAGTGTGTTTATATGTCTTGTCAGGTGTCAGTGTGCTTATATATCTTGTCAGGTGTGAGTGTCTTTATATAATTGTGTCGTCAGGTGGTGAGTGTGTTTATATGTCTTGTCAGGTGGTGGGTGTGTTTATATGTCTTGTCAGGTGTGAGTGTCTTTATATGTCTTGTCAGGTGTGAGTGTCTTTATATGTCTTGTCAGGTGTGAGTGTCTTTATATGTTAACTGTCTCATCAGGTGTGAATGTGTTTATATGTCTTGTCAGGTGTGAGTGTCTTTATATGTTAACTGTCTCAGGTGTGAATGTCTTTATATGTCTTGTCAGGTGTGAGTGTCTTTATATGTTAACTGTCTCATCAGGTGTGAATGTGTTTATATGTCTCGTCAGGTGTGAGTGTCTTTATATGTTAACTGTCTCATCAGGTGTGAATGTGTTTATATGTCTTGTCAGGTGTGAGTGTCTTTATATGTTAACTGTCTCATCAGGTGTGAATGTGTTTATATGTCTCGTCAGGTGTGAGTGTCTTTATATGTTAACTGTCTCATCAGGTGTGAATGTGTTTATATGTCTTGTCAGGTGTGAGTGTGTTCAGATATTAACTTTCTAGTCAGGTGGTGAGTGTTTATATATTTACTGTATTGTCAGTCAGGTATTGAGGATGTCAATACTGAACTGCCCCTCCCCTCACACACCGAAATGTTTTAGTTTTTATAACATAAATGATTGATAATAATTTTAAATGATGTTGTACCCCCTTCCCGGAAAGATTTAAAGGTATGCCTGCTACCCCCCCCCCCTTGTGCGGACACCCATGGGTAGATGCAAGATTCTTTTTTGTTGTTCTTTGAATGGAATATCAACTGTATGGAATGGTGTTAATAGATTGCTTATTACAGTTTTTGAGCAAAAAGTCAAATCAAATGGTAATGCATGACGGTACAACAGTATGACGTAAGCGTCCTGCCAGGGACACTTCCTGTTTCCTGTCCATGGAAATCACGGGAGATGGATTTTGGGCAGGGGCAAGTGAAGAGTGGGCAACCGTTTTCGTGACAATAATACAATAATAAAACAACCACCGTGATTCAGGGGTGTTCCGCTGTAGTTGAAAAGCATCACGTGATCAAAAGCATTACGTGATCAAAAGCATTACGTGATCAAAAGCATTACTTTACACTTTACACAGTATTGCAATAAACTCTATTTGTCACCGTACAACTATGCATACATTTAGCCAGACATAAGTCTACAAAATATAGATCTAGATATATTGGCCTACCACTCAAGAATTTTTCATTTGTACCTTTACACGAAAAAACAAACAGTTGTTGTTTTATTTTTGTTCAATTGATGTCACGTGGTTAGTGTTACGTAGTCCTCGTGGGTTTAGAGGCGCTGTTATGAAACCATTTAATCTATTTTATTGAACTATTAATGGCACATGCTGCCTTTAGGCTACCATTGTTGGTTTCATGGAAAGTCACCGTCCCTTCACGTGGGAAAGTAAAAAACCTCACTAGGCTTTTCTAAACCAGTACAGTGTGATTACCTTATCTAGTACTGAGGGCATACTTTATGAAACGTTTCATCTATGCATGTTGATTCCCTAGTAGGTGTGCACGAGTTATTCTCCCATTGTTATCCGTGTATTGGTGATGGATACTAATCAAAACGCCATCATTGAAACAAGCCGATGTATCTATTCGAATGAGCATGTATTCTGCTAAAGTGCAGCTAAAGTGAAGGATTGAAACTCACCGACTAACTGGGAAACATGAATTTGGTTTTTTAGTTGAACATTTTGTTTAAATGCCCTAAAACCTAGCGGGAACCTAATCCGTGGTGCACCCTCAGAATGCATAAGTGTACATGGCACTTATTGCATACATATTAAAGTACGGTCTGTTCTAAATTAAAAGTTTACTACTTTGCACGGTGACTAGAATCAACTGATGAGTTAGAAGTACGTTAGTCGGACGATTAAAGCATGTTTTATCAAGTACTCCTGCATCTGTATTCAATTTTACTAAACATTCTCTGAAAATTAAGGCGAAACAGAATATTAATGTTATTGTTATACCCAACATTGTAAAGAAAAAAAGCTACAAATAACAACACTGTGTGTGTTTGTGCTTCTTGTATTTGTGACCAATGGGAGCAGATTCGTAAGAGGACACACGCATTTGACAGTTGTTTACTGTGATTATTGAATTGAAGTTAGTTCTACGCCTGGAGAAATCAATACGTACTTTTTGAAAATGAAAACTGAAATGAAACATTTAATACACCACTAAGCCTGTAATGTAGAGGATTATTCCAAAGTAAAGTTCGTGTGTAATGTGATAGATGGCCATTGATTGTGTTTTTCCATGACAGGCTTTATGTGAAATTAAATCAAAGACTCTCATAACACCCAGGTGATTGGTTTGCGCCGAAAACGCAATTCAGGCGATGTTTTAGTTTTGAACGCATAATGTGGAATAAAGAAGCTTTGTATACTCCATTGTTATGGATACAATAAAAACCACAGTATAATTGTGTAGGCTTACCCCACTTTCGTTTTAAACACAGAAAGTGTTGGCTGGAACTATAATGTCATAGTTGTGTTATGGGTTAGGTTTAAAAAAGAACACATATTATATTGAATACGACACTACCATTATGTTGAGATACTATTGTATTCGATGAATGGGCCTACTCAGTGAGACTTGGAGATACCGTGACACTATTGCTTGACTGACACTGTGCAAGCCTTTCTTACTCTTCCGTTTATTTTTGGCAGCAGGAGCTGGCACTGAATGCCAGACCGGGTTCTGGGTCGTCGTCAATGTCGCCCAGACCCATGCTGCATGGGCCGCCTATATCCAGACTGGACTGGCGCCGAAGGAGGAGAAGTGACGTGTGCAGCAATGGCTGGAGCAAATCTGGCACAGAGCTGAAGTCTATATATTCCACTAGCAGTTTCCACACGATGCCCACTGATATATTTACAATCAACGTGGTAAATATTTGGGGTGTACATGCCCTGTCATCCTCTCTATCTTGAGCTCGCTGCTTAACATTATGTTTAACTAGTAGACTATAACTTCTGTAGGTAAAGTTAATACTGGAGTGTTCCTGCTCCTAAATACAGGACTATTCTTTATGCTTCTAATCCACTCTAGCATAAACTGATTACCTAACATTGCATTTAACCAAATGTACATTGAAGACTAATGTTTGCTAACATTATTGTATAAGCATGTACTCATGATGCTTGTAATATCAACTAACTTTTACTCACGCACTCTGTGGGACTTGCTGGCTAACACTTTTCTTTTCACTAACTCACCTACACATATTTAAAGTCTTAAATAGCGTTTCATTGTATTTAAATCAATATAACTTTTACATGCGCATGTATTACTGTATGTATATATTATTTTATTCTGTATATTATAATGTTACTATCTTTTTGAGATACACGTTGGATATGGGCTGATATGGCTAATTGTCTAACTGCGTGTGTGTAGCTAAGACAAAGTCATGTACATGGGAGTTGAGACTAGTTTATCAGATGGATATACTGTTGTGTCTGGCATTGGCTCTGTGCTTAAATAACACACTACACTATTACACAGACTATATAAATACGTGACATTTCCACCATTCTATTTGTCTTAAAGTGTATTATTTCTTGATGTAATTAAATACTTCAGAGTTGTTGTGGGCGTCCTTGTCATGTTATTGATTTCTTTGTTGGTGCAGATAGGAATTGAAAATACACGAATATACACATATATAAGATCTACAGTATATTTTATTAACCCTTGATCATGGCATAGGTTGTGCCTTATTCGTCCTAGCGGAATATTATACACAGTAAGTAATAACTGTATAATCGACCTTGTGTTACACACCTGACACAGACCGTCACGCATGTTGAACTTGTATGTTCACAAAGTCGTTTGGTAAATTATATGGAATTTAAATTGTGTGTTAATGTTTGATTCACTTCCAATTTCTTGTCTGGTGTTCCTATTGTGTTAATGTGGTCCAAGCTAAATGCAAGAAGTGGGTCTAACTTACAATTTGATTGAATTATTGTTGATACAAGGCTCTAAGTGTATAATACAATGTTAAACTATTGTGGAATTTGTGTAAAAATGATCAACAGTGTTATATTGTTCACACATGATTTAAGAGATTTTGTGATATTTCTTTTTTTTTCCTATTCACAATTCTTGAATTATTCTAACATTAATTTTACATTTTCCCGATCTTGTAGTTTGATAGTTATATCCGAATATTACTATTATGCTCCAATTAGTGCTACTTAGTTGGTGCTTAGGCATTCATTGGACTTTTATTAGGTAGGCACATGTTTATCTCAACAGTTTAGTTCAAATTTAATGTTCTTCCTAGCCTCAGTCACATTGTTTTATGTTCATTGAGCTAATTAATCTTCGAAGCAGACAATAATTTCTCCAGTATCATTGTTAGTTAGAATGATAAGAAGTCAGAAGATAGATAAGTGTGTTCCGCTGTATTCCAGACATTCCTGGCGTATGTAGTACCTATAGAGTTCTGTATTGATTCCGTATACACCCAGATATTGTTAGTGTTCTAGATTCTAGATTAACATTCAATGTCAATTAAAATATTTTCTCTTCCGATCCTGAAGAGATTGTAGCTTAGATAGTTAAGTGTTTTATTTTTGTCTAACATTCGCGCAGTGCAGTATCTCGTTCTGGCTGACAGACTATAACCTAATCCACGGATTATCATTCATGCAAGATACATTATTTACATTATTTACATTATAAACTGCACTCTTTTAACTTGTGACCCCCGAAAAAAAAGATATGTGCGCTTTTCTGCAATTTCACTGATGGCAGATTTGAGTGACTTTCTTGAAGGATTCATGACGTCACAGTCCTTGAACTAAGAGTGTCTCTACTCGAGTAAAGAGACTGACAGTGCCTTAGTGCCACTAGTTCGTGGGTGAGTCATGATTGGCCACTAGAACTCCTGAGCTGCCACTGCCCCAATGACCATAATTAGCGTGCCTCGGTATGGTCACAGCATGCTAAAGATGGACATGGCGGAGAGCGCGCCCCCGCGCCCACGGAGTTACTCAATCATGGATGATATAACGAACTTGCGTAGGTCATTATTTCGCCAACAGTCCGAGGGAAAGGTGAGTTGCGGGCTTGGGATTAAAAGGCTAGCCGTCTCGTACGTTTCTTGTATGTGTAGACCCCACACGTACATTGTTGTATCCCAGAAGCCACTGCTGTAAAAAAAAGTGTTCATAACCGGCCCCTTGTAAATCTTTGAGTAATTGACTTTGTTGGCATGCATGTTTTTTTCTCTTCTGGTTACTTCGATTTTACTTTTTTTTTTTTGTGTGCTAACATCGTTTTTCTTTTATTTTTTTAATAACAATGGTTCAGGGAAGTAACATGAACAATACTTTACATTACTAAATACATATCTTTATTGACATTGTATATTCTCTCTATCTCTGTTTTACTTTCCTTATATGTTTCCAACTACTGTTGTGAGTTGTGCCTCGACCTCCTTGTTGTCCGTCTATTCCCTTTGGTTTATGAAGCCCATTGAATCATTGTATATGTTCATTCCTTATGTGTGTGTCTACAGTTGTGGTAGGTTCCTGGGTGTTTGTCTACAGTAGTTGTGGGTTCCTGGGTGTTTGTCTACAGTAGTTGTAGGTTCCTGGGTGTTTGTCTACAGTTGTGGTAGGTTCCTGGGTGTTTGTCTACAGTAGTTGTAGGTTCCTGGGTGTTTGTCTACAGTAGTGGTAGGCTCCTGGGTGTTTGTCTACAGTAGTTGTAGGTTCCTGGGTGTTTGTCTACAGTAGTTGTAGGTTCCTGGGTGTTTGTCTACAGTTGTGGTAGGTTCCTGTGTGTTTGTCTACAGTAGTTGTAGGTTCCTGGGTGTTTGTCTACAGTAGTTATAGGTTCCTGGGTGTTTGTCTACAGTTGTGGTAGGTTCCTGGGTGTTTGTCTACAGTAGTTGTAGGTTCCTGGGTGTTTGTCTACAGTAGTGGTAGGTTCCTGGGTGTTTGTCTACAGTAGTTATAGGCTCCTGAGTGTTTGTCTACAGTAGTGGTAGGCTCCTGGGTGTTTGTCTACAGTAGTGGTAGGCTCCTGGGTGTTTGTCTACAGTAGTTGTAGGTTCCTGGGTGTTTGTCTACAGTAGTGGTAGGCTCCTGGGTGTTTGTCTACAGTAGTGGTAGGCTCCTGGGTGTTTGTCTACAGTAGTTGTAGGTTCCTGGGTGTTTGTCTACAGTAGTGGTAGGCTCCTGGGTGTTTGTCTACAGTAGTGGTAGGTTCCTGGGTGTTTGTCTACAGTAGTGGTAGGCTCCTGCGTGTTTGTCTACAGTAGTGGTAGGTTCCTGGGTGTTTGTCTACAGTAGTGGTAGGCTCCTGAGTGTTAGTCTACAGTAGTGGTAGGCTCCTGGGGGTTTGTCTACAGTAGTGGTAGGCTCCTGGGTGTTTGTCTACAGTAGTTGTAGGTTCCTGGGTGTTTGTCTACAGTAGTGGTAGGTTTCTGGGTGTTTGTCTACAGTAGTTGTAGGTTTCTGGCTGTTTGTC
Organism: Anisus vortex; assembly: GCA_949126835.1. Classification (NCBI taxonomy): domain Eukaryota; kingdom Metazoa; phylum Mollusca; class Gastropoda; family Planorbidae; genus Anisus; species Anisus vortex. Next base: position 34,889,105 of record OX421492.1, read on the forward strand.
TACAGTAATTGTAGGTTTCTGGGTGTTTGTCTACAGTAGTGGTAGGTTCCTGGGTGTTTGTCTACAGTAGTGGTAGGTTCCTGGGTGTTTGTCTACAGTAGTTGTAGGCTCCTGGGTGTTTGTCTACAGTAGTTGTAGGCTCCTGGGTGTTTGTCTACAGTAGTGGTAGGTTCCTGGGTGTTTGTCTACAGTAGTGGTAGGTTCCTGGGTGTTTGTCTACAGTAGTGGTAGGTTCCTGGGTGTTTGTCTACAGTAGTGGTAGGTTCCTGGGTGTTTGTCTACAGTAGTGGTAGGTTCCTGGGTGTTTGTCTACAGTAGTTGTAGGCTCCTGGGTGTTTGTCTACAGTAGTTGTAGGCTCCTGGGTGTTTGTCTACAGTAGTGGTAGGTTCCTGGGTGTTTGTCTACAGTAGTGGTAGGTTCCTGGGTGTTTGTCTACAGTAGTTGTAGGCTCCTGGGTGTTTGTCTACAGTAGTGGTAGGTTTCTGCAAACTATTTAGTGTGATGTCTAAGGCTGAACAATCAAGGATGAAAAAAAAAGAATGACCAAATTCTCAACCATGTAATGTGTGAAATATCCATCTTGTCATGTGTGTGTGTTAATTCTCCAACCTGTCATATCCCACAATGTCATGTTTGTGTATGACATCTATACCATGCCAGATTTGTGAAATCTCTATCATGTCATCTATGTTTACGTCTCCACAATGTAAGTCTTTACCATGTTATTTATCTAAAATTTCTGCCATTTCATTTGTGAAAATCTACATTCTGACAGGTTTGTGACAGATTGACATGTCATGTTTGAAATATTCACACTGTCATATGTGTGAAACACTTATCTGTCAAGTTTGTAAAAGTGTCCATTATGTAATGTTTGTGAAGTATCAAAACAATGTCATGTGTGTGAATTCTCTACCCTGTCATGTGTGTGAAATATCAAAACAATATCGTGTGTGAATTCACTACCCTGTCATGTGTGTGAATTCTCTACCCTGTCACGTGTGTGAATTCTCTACCCTGTCATGTATGTGAATTCTTTACCCTGTCATGTATGTGAATTCTCTACCATGTCATGTGTGTGAATTCTCTACCATGTCATGTGTGTGAATTCACTACCATGTCATGTGTGTGAATTCTCTACCCTGTCATGTGTGTGAATTCTCTACCCTGTGATGTGTGTGAATTCTCTACCCTGTCATGTGTGTGAATTCTCTACCCTGTGATGTGTGTGAATTCTCTACCCTGTCATGTGTGTGAATTCTCTACCCTGTCATGTGTGTGAATTCTCTACCCTGTCATGTGTGTGAATTCTCTACCTTGTCATGTGTGAAATATCCCTCATGTCATGTCAGTGAAATCAACACACTGTCATAATCTGACTTGTAAATTTCCACATTTCATGTGTATGTAATATGTAAGGCACTGGGTGTGCACTTGAAACCTCTTACAAAGTTACAATGTGAAACAAATTATTTCTATTTGTGAATTCCCTTCTGTACAAAAGCATGTCAAGCCTTCTGATAATGTTTATTTTTCCTATTCTCCAGTTTTGTGACCTGACACATGTGACTCTCATTATGAAAGTACTCTATGATTGTTGTGCACTTTTGCATATTGAGTCTGAAAACTAATGTGAATGACAATATTTTTTTAACCTTCTTTGTTTTCTAATACATTTCCCAGATATTAATAACTTTCAATAAAAGTAATCTTTTTTTTTAAATCATTCATTTTATATGTGATAACTGAGGTAATTTAATTTACACTGAAATAAAATCAATTCAGCTTTATTGAATACTTTAAAAAAAGAGATAAGGATGTTTTACTTTTTGTTTTTAAATTACCTTCTATGTATTTCTTTGCATGCAAAATCAGTGAAGCTAAAAAAAATAATTTTTATTTGGATTTTTAAAAAGTTAATCTTGAATGAAATATTTTGTTGCAGAGTCAGAGATCTTGGGTAGAGAAAACATTCTTGAAGCGAGAATGTGTCAAATTTATTCCATCAGTTAGAGATACCACCAGGTATTTTCAAACATTTAAAACCAGTTGTTAATGAACCCCTAATTAGTTTACAACATGGCAATATGTCAGTGCATTTCTTTCTCATTATTATACTTTGATAAATTCACCACTTACCGTATATTATATTCTTGAATGGCAGTTATTGTGCACCAGAAATAAAATGTGCACCAATCCTTAAGAAAGAATTGACAAGAGGATGCAAAACTGTCAGTGGGGTAAATTTTTAAGTGGAAATAAATTCTGGGTAAAACACCCCAAAAAATGACACTTCAATGCCTCATATATGAGTATCTAACATTACCTCAATAAGATAATACTAATACATGCACAATTAAACTTTTTAATAAAACATTAATTAAAAATTGTATTTTGTTTTTTTTGGCTTTGATTTATTTAAATGAAATGCATCTCTATTTAGATGTTCATGTGGAAGAAATGAATATTGGCATAGACAAACAGGAGCTGCCTGGCTGCAAGATGGCTGTTTAGAAAAATGGCATCCTTTAAAACACACTGACCCAAAGCCGACAGATGCATATGGAACAATAGAATTCCAAGGTGGTCCACATCCCAGTAAAGCACAATACATGAGGATGAGTAGTCTTGACACCAGGCAGGAGAATGTACTCACACTTCTTTTAAAGGTTAGCTGAGGGCTTTTTTAAACATTGAATATAGTGTTGTTGTTTTTTTTGCAATGTGACTTCATACTATGCTTTTCATCCTAGCATTGGGGACTTGATCTGCCCAAGTTACTAATAACTGTACATGGAGGAATTTTAAACTTTGAGCTGCAACTAAAGTTAAAAAGAGTATTTAGAAAAGGTTTACTCAAAGCTGCAAAAACAACGGGAGCTTGGATTGTTACTAATGGCACAAATACTGGTGAGCTTGAGTGTGACATTAATTTAAGTGTACATACTAAACATGATTAGGGTACTTTCTGCTACAGTGTAGAACTTTAATAGCTTTTTTTAATCAACAAAATTTATAGCATTCACTAACAAAATGATTTAATTTACTGAATTTTGAGTTGTATTTTTAAATTATTTGAAAATGTACAACTAAAAATTACTGTTAAATATTATTTGCACTTGTTTTTTTAATCCCCAAAGAATGGATTAGTTCGAGTCTCTTTGAGACACTTGATGCCTAGACATTCAAGATGCAACAGTAAACTTTTAAAGTGTTGGGGCAAATTGATTTTGTTTTAGAATAATTTATAAACATATTAAGTCAACTTGTTTGGCTGTTTTATGAATCAGTATTTGGCTGGACTAGTACTAAGTACATTTCCAATGAAATACACATATATCTGATTCCTTTTTCATTGTTACTAATTGGTATGCTCATTTTTTTTACTAATGCTTACTTGTAATGAAATCCTTTTAAAAGATGCAAAGTTTCTGTAATATAGTTGGTTGCCAAAGTTCAATACCTTAGAAAAACTGCAGTTGATACCCAGCTATAGATAAAATGATGATATATAAACAATAACTCTGTATGTATGTCCAGGTGTTACAAAACATGTTGGTGATGCCATTAGTGACAGAACAACAAAATCTCATAATAAAGTTGTGGCCATCGGCATAACACCATGGGGAATAGTGGAGAACAAAGAGTCCTTAATAGGAAGAGATGTAAGTTATAGTTTGGCTGATACAATTGTATTGCTGGTACTTTAATTCTTTACCTTTTTTAAAACTTCTCTAACCTTTTTATTAAGAAAGGAAATTATTCCTGTTACTGTTGTTTTTTTTCCAATATTTATTTTGGTTTCAGAAAGTTGTCCCTTACCATTGTGTGTCGTCTACAAAATCCAACTCCTCTGTGTTAAACAACAACCATTCTTACTTTGTGCTAGTAGACAATGGAACAGTGGGAAAATATGGAGGAGAGATTTTGTTCAGGAAAAAATTTGAAAAGTACATTGCCCAACAAAAAATTGGCATAGGTAAGTTACAGTGTTCTTAACAAAAAACATTTAAAGTCACAGTAAATAACTGTAAACATAGTTTGGATGTAGTTAAGAATATTTTTTTTGTTTTAAGGCAGTGGTTTCAGAGGGCATTCTGTTCCTGTGATCTGTGTTGTCCTTGAGGGAGGAGCCAACACTATACGTTCTGTATTAGAATATGTGACAGACACGCCTCCAGTTCCTGTTGTTGTATGTGATGGGAGTGGTCGAGCTGCTGATCTTTTAGCTTTTGCTCACAAGTACACAATGGATGATGGGTGAGTGCTTTGTCTGTGTATAGCCTTACTCTTTTAGAAAGTAATAAATAGAGAAAGGGAGACAACCATGAGAAATAAAAAAATTATTATTCACATTTATTTAACTGTGACCTAAGACTATAATAAAGACTTAACATTTGGTTACAGCATCACTATTTGCTGATGTTAACAAACATAAAAACATTTTTTAAAGAATTCTGGCAATAAGATCAGATCTACAAAAAACTGATCCAACCATTTGCTTTTAGGACAATGGCTGAATCCTTACGAGACCAACTGATTCTCACAATACAGAGGACATTCATGTACACACAAGAGCAAGCTGAGAAACTTTTTATTGAGTTAATGTTGTGTGTCAAGAAGAAAGAACTGGTAATGATATTTAAATGTATCAAAATCTTTCTATTTTACTGACATTAAAATATATTATATGGGGGCACAGTGGCTTAAGCGGCAGCGCATTTGCCTGGCGTACTGAAGGTCCTGGGATCGAATCTTGCTGAAGGCTAAGTTTTGTTCCTGAAGGGTGTCCCTGCTGATGGGTACCTGACTTCAGTTGGAGTAAAGTAATAGCAGCTGGGCATTGTGCTGGCCACACAATCCCCTAGTATGCTGTGGCCACAAAAACTGCTTCATCGGCCCTATGGATCAATCTGGTCTGACTGGATTACTATAATGGTTGATTTGTAACAATTTGTTGCTAAAAAAAAATGCCAAGAAATAAAAATTATGGTAAATTGTTTGTACATATTTTTTCTAACCAATAGATTACAGTCTTCAGGATGGGGGATAATGAAGATTCAAAGGATATTGACTTAGCTATACTAACAGCTTTACTTAAAGGTTAGTTTAATTTAACTTTACTTACATTTGTACTCAAAGGTTTGTTTTAATTATACCTATACATAAACCTGTTTAATTAACAATTCTCACAGCTGTATTTGTTTTTAGGATTTAATTACAGCTGTAATTATACATAAAAGCTAGCTGATAAATTGCTTTGTTACTATAACATATCTTCCTATACCTTGTAGGTTACTTGCATTATGCATGTCAAAAAAGTGTGTTTTTTTTAAAACAAAAGTCATCATGAAAATATGGGACGGGAGGGAATCATGTCTGCAATATAATCAATTAAATTTATGTAAATGACAAAGAAAGAGAGCCTCAAGAATCTATGATTCAAAAAGTTTTTTTTGAGAGAATATTTCTCTAGAAATAAATATTAAACAAATTTAACACTATACAATGGAAGTAACTAAATGAATAAAACATTTTCATAGCAAAGTAACAGAAACAGAAGTAAAAGAATGAACAAAATTAAATTAAAAGGTGTTCTCTGAAATAATCGGAGCTTTTTTACTAATAGATAAGTATAGTTTGTTTCATTATCTATCTTTATCAATTAGGTACATCAGCCAATCCAGTTGATCAACTAAATCTTGCATTGACCTGGGATAGAGTAGATATTGCTCGAAGCCATATTTTTATCTATGGACAAGAATGGCCGGTTAGTTTTAGTCATTGTTTTATTTTCTAAAGAAATGAAAATGTTCAATTAACTTAATTTAATTTTGATTTTGTATTATATTTTAAGGAAGGTGCCCTTGAAGTAGCCATGATGGATGCCCTAATTAATGATAGAGTTGATTTTGTGAAACTTCTTCTAGAAAATGGAGTCAGTATGCACACATTCCTAACTATACCTCGACTTGAAGATTTATATAATTGTGTAGGTTCCTTATTTAGCACTACACTTCCGTGGATAAAATTAAGTAATAAATATAATTTATAAGTAAATAGTATTTATATAATAAATTAGTGTTTTCTGTAGTAATATGTAGTAAAAATATTCTTTATTGGCTCTTAATAATAATGAAATATTAAATTATTATTCAAACAGCGCCACGGTCCAGCAAACTCTCTTCGTTATTTGATCAGAGATGTTAAAAAGGTTTGTTTCCTTTATTGTGATTATTCTCAACTTTATGAATTACACATGAAATAGCTGAGAGAAAAGAATGTCAAGCTACGCATGAGAAAGTACTCAACCATCAAGGTAAATTTAATGTTTTTTTTCTCCCGACAGCATGTGCCTTCCAATTATTACTACACACTACCAGACATTGGCTTGGTGCTTCAATTTTTGATTGGAGGTGGATTTAGATCTTCATACTGCCGCAAGATATTTAAACAGAGATACCATGCTTTCAAGCATACGGTCAGTTGATATTTAACCTGCTTATTGAAATTTTGACTGCTTCTGAACTGACTTGAATAATTTGTATACCTATGAATTTGTTTCCTCATTTCGTCCAGGGTTCATCTGTGGCCACATTGATTAGTTCCATTCCTCAACTTATGAATACAAAGCAAGCAGAAGAATTGTTTCCCTATCCATTTCATGATCTCATGATCTGGGCTGTTCTGATGAAAAGACAAAAGATGGCGCTCTTTTTGTGGCAACATGGAGAAGAAGCTTTGGCTAAGGTCATTTTGGAATTACAAGAGTTCTTTTATTTTGTATATTTATCTCTAAATTTCTTATCAGATTTCCTATTATTTGTTTGCAAAGAACTTTGCTGAGCTTTTTAAAAAAAAATTAGTCTAGTTTTGATTCTGACATTAAAATGTTTTGTTTGAATAAACAGGCATTAATTGCTGGAAAACTGTACACTGCCATGGCACATGAAGCTGAACAAGATGGACTGGAGATAGAACAAATATTTAGACAATATGGAGAGTAAGTTTATAGTTGTCATGGAATAATTATAACTTTTGCTTGAAAGTAATTCTCTTTCATTTATTTTTATACAAATATATATATAGACTTATAGTAATTGAAAAATAAAACAATTGAAGTTTTAAAATGTTAAACCTAATTATTAAAAAAAAGATTGATATTGGAATTCTCTTCGTAAATAATTAATAGCATCCACATACCTGGAAAATAAAGCAATTAATACTTTCATTAATTAATCTATAGATATTTCTTTAATTTATTTATGGTTTATTATTTAATTAGTATTATAAAAAAATGTATCAGTATATGAAACAAGTTATTTATCTATGTAGTGAGTTCCTCTGTTTGGCTCTGGAGTTACTAAACCATTGCTACAAAATAGATGATGACTACACCCAACAGCTTCTTACCTATGAGCTGAAAAACTTCAGCGACCAGACCTGTCTTGGGTTAGCTGTGCTGGCCAATCACCGGCAGTTTATTGCTCATACATGTTGTCAGATGTTACTCAATGATCTGTGGATTGGGGGACTACGCATGAGAAAGTACTCAACCATCAAGGTAAATTTAATTAAAGCTATTTTTCAAACATATGAACACTTTACAAAATTAAAATTCAATCCTGGCTAAACCTTAAATAAAAACATGTAAAGGTAAAAAACAAAATTCACCTCACAAGTCAATGTACTCTGTTAATCCACAGGTGATTCTGGGAATTATCTTTCCACCATTTTTATTTGCTCTGGACTTCAAATCCAAAGAAGAGCTTCAGCTTATGCCTCAAACTATGGAAGAACATATGGATGAACTTGAAGATGCCTCAAGTGCTGAAAATATTTCCATTTGTTCTCTTAGTGAAGATCAGGTTAGGAATTAATTATTTAAAACCCCCCAGTTTAATTGCATTAATCTTAAATTAGTAAGTATTCGTTAATTTTTTTGTTATATTGTATATTCTAAAGGATCCTAGTTTTGAAGAAGACCGGTCAGAGCCTCTTGGGCAAGTGAACTTGCTGGCTCTTTCAAAAGAGAATTATAATGTTGACAGTGCTGGTGTTGGAAACAGTAGTAGTGTGGAAAATTTTATCTCACACATGGCCTTTGGCAAAAAGAAGAGTCCTCTGAGGATGGGTAAAAAAGCTTACGAGTTCTACAATGCTCCTATCACAAAATTTTGGGTGAACTTTGTAAGTAATAGAATATTTTAATTTATGTACTATAATTAATTGCAATATCCCATAAAATACAATAAAGATTTTTGTAATAAAAATCTATTACAATTTGAAAGAATAAACATTTATGTTCTTTTCAAACTCCTGATTTTTTTTTTCTTCCAGCTTGGCTATTTGTTTTTCTTGAGTGTATACCTGTATGTCATATTGGACCGGTTGCAAGAAATACCAACATGGACTGAAATCTATATTATTTCATTTATATTTACAACAGCAATAGAAAAAATTAGACAGGCAAGTAATATGAACTTGAACACTTACTTATGTTTTAGCATTATTTTTTCCTAGTATTTATTGTAACTAAGCCATTTTCAAATAATGAATTATCACATCTTTTTAACCTTAGCATGAACATTTTATTATCTCTCCAGATAATTGCTTCAGAACCAGTTACTTTACAGATGAAACTAAACGTTTACTTTTCAAAAGTCTGGAATATTTTGGACACTTTAGGAATAGCCTTGTTTCTACTAGGATTTGTGTTACGCTTCATCCCATCCACTCGGATAGATGCACAAATGATTTACTGTGTGGATAGTATTTTCTGGAACATCAGAGTGTTGGAAATTTTTTCTGTCAACAAATATTTGGGGCCTTTTGTCAAGATTTTGAGCAAACTGGTTAGAACTTTTTTTACAATTCTGTACTCTTTTATTTAAATGTATTTTTAAAAGTTTTTTTATCTTCACATTTTGCTCTTTTGTTCCACTTCAGCTGCAGGATATGTGCTACTTTTTGACCATATTGTTCATTGCTGTCACAAGTTATGGCATAGTGAGGCAAACTGTTCTTTTTCAAAACCAAGAAGTCTCTTGGGCTCTACGATTGCGTAATGTCTGGTTCTACCCATATTGGAATATCTATGGAGAACTGTTTGCAGAAGAGATAGATCGTAAGTAGGAAGACATATTGTTTTGATTTCAGGCTGCAGTTTGATCTTTTCCTTTTGACTCAATTCTCAGTAAAATGTTTTCTGGTTTTCCCCTGACCATTTTATTCCAATGATTGAAATAAGTCAGAATTTAAAGAAAGGAATTTTTTTTCATCATGTTTATATTTAAAATTTTTTCTAAAAGTTGTCAACAAAAGTCTGCACTGTTCAAAACAAAACATAAAAAAGATAAAAGACATGAATAAAGATTAAGAGATTTTGTAAAGATCTTGTTGCTGTAATAGTTCAATTAGTGAATTGAAATGTTCCGTTTATTTCAGCCTGTGATCTGAGCAATAACAGAGATGCCCAAGGCAACTGTACAATATATGCATCCTGGCTCGCTCCTGCCTGCATGTGTATATTTATGTTGGTAGCCAATATTTTGATGGTCAACTTGTTGATAGCCAGATTCAAGTGAGTATTTCTTTATTCAAAGTTTTTAAAGACATTATAGTCTATTTCAAAATTTTACTTTTCCTTGAAACAAATGTCTGTACCGGTACTCATTATTGCAGTGCAACATTTATTCACAACAACGCCAACTCGAAGGAGATTTGGATGTTCCAGAGATACAGTTTAGTTCTACAGTACGAGATGAGACCCATTCTACCGCCTCCATTTATTCTGGTCACTCATATTTATCTAGCATTTAAATTTATTAGACACAGGTGCAAAGGAAAGAGAACTTACTACGACAATGGACTCAGTAAGTTACAATTTCTTAATGTTAGCATTTTGATTACATTTACTAGAGGTTTTGGACATATTTTTCCAGTGTTTAGTATTTGTGGGAAAATATTTTCTTTTTCAGAACTTTTTCTGTCATATGAGGATACAGAGAAACTTCATGATTTTGAAGAAGAATGTTTAGAAGACTTGCACAGAGAAAAAGATCTAAAACACCAGAGCTCAGCAGATGAGCGTTTGAAATGTATCGTAGAAAGGTAAGGAAAAGTGGTTGGAACAAATTGAACAATAACATGTTATTCAAATTGGAGTTGGGATAAAGCAATGCAGGACTGTCACGGGCAGGCACCAAGGGTGTACGGTTTAACTGAACATTCTTAATTTCTAGTCTATTTTATCCCACTGTCTGTCCTAATGGCCAATACTGTCAGTTCTATCGTTTATTTTCGTCTGGTTTTGTAGAACCCTAGCCATTATATGTTATCACTTGTATGTATGTTTTGTTCTCCGTTTTTTTTATGCACTTAGAGCCTACACTATGTTTGTTGATAGCGCTTTATAAATACTATTATTATTATTATTATTATTATTACTGTAAATGCTAATCAAAAACTTACCTTTTTTAAATCTAACAAATTCTATCTTCTTCCTATTTAAAAGAAAATTATTGTAATTGTACGTTGAGATAGAAAGTAGCAATAAGAATTTTCTCAACCTTTTCTTTGGTCCAGCAGAAAGATATTTCTGTATCTAATGTTGATGAAAAACAAGATCTTCTGTAATGTATATATTTTGTTCCATTTTTCTATAGAGTTGAAAATATGTCGATGAGACTTGAGGATATCAATATAAAAGAAAATCATCTTCAGCTTACACTTGGGGTTTTAGAGCATCATATGGGTCGGTTTGAAGATCTGGAAAAGCATTTATCCGAAGCTGTTGGATTAATGGATACTTTATCAGGAAGACATGCAACTGGCAGTGCAGAGTCATTGGAAGTGAGCAGCTGTATTATTATCAAATCTAAAAACTAAGAGATTTAAAAACATATTTTTTTTAAATAGCCTTTTTAGTTATAAAGTTTTATCTAGTAAGAAGATTTGTTACATTAGTTGCCAGAGCATCAGGTTTTGAACAGAGCCGGATTTGAACCCAATTTGTCTTGTGACAGCCTAGAGTACTAATCTCAAGTCCAGGCCTTTTTTTCATTTTTTGTCCAGTGGAACTGGGTAAAAGAATCTATTTTGATTAGAATTATAAACACAATTTTGAAAATGTACAATTTTTTAACTATGCAAAAATGTAATGCCTCCAGCAGCAGGTAACTGCAATAACATACTGAGCTGGAAAATAATTTTGTGACTAAAGTTTAGACATAATTGGTCTCATTTTTTATATTGTTATAGATATATTTATTGTTTTGTCAACAAATAGATCAAAATGAGCCCACATTTTATCCCTTTAAATCATTGTACTAAGAATACACTTGTCTGTCTGGTTGAAAATGTTCTTATTTTGATGACATGTCAAACTTTTTTGTTTTACATTTGCTTCTGATTTACAGAAAATGGAGCTACCACCAGCTACAAGACACCAGGACTCTACCACTGGAAAAAGTTTTAGATCTCATTCAAAGAGAAAGTATTTTGCAACAAATCTTCAAAAGTAAGATTTATATAAAGAAATTATTATTAGCCCAGTTTACTTACTTTCTACTGGTTAGAATTAGAATAATATGTAAAGTGGATAGAAGAAATAAAGCCAAATGTAAAATCTCTTTCACAGGAGCTTTTTAAAAAGTGGCAGTGAGTTGGATGTTGATAAAAATGAAATGGACAACTTTATTGGAGAAGATAATCCGTCATTTGCAAGATATCAAACACCAATGAATGAAGTCACATTTTTCATAAGTCAAAGTAATTTAAACATGCTAACAAATAGTGATGATTCAGCAGATATAAACACAAGACAGCTAGAAAGTAGTAGAGCCTTACAAAATACTGCTCTTTCTAATGAGAATACACCCAAGAAAAATTCTTTGGTCCAGCAGAATGATAGTTCTGTAGCTAATGTTGAAGAAAACAAAGACCTTCCATCATTAGTTCATACTGCTCCGAACCAAGATATGGTGAATAATGTGGCAGAGCAGAGTCTTGCTGATACATGCTATGTTGATTCCCCAGACATTGGCGACATCAATAAAACCATTTCTGTCCCAGCGAGGAGAAATCGCTCTTTAAGAGGAAAGAGCAGCACGACGGGCCAGCCATTGACTGTCAGCACCAACATGGCTCCATCTGCATTTAGTCCTTGCAACCTACCACAGTCATCAGCCTGCTTCACTGCCTCCAACCAAGAGAAAAGCCCACCATGTGTAATGTGGAGCCTGTTGACCCCTACATTAAGTGAATACACAAGCATTACAGATGTTATAGACACTTCCTGTTTCATGGAGTGCTCCCCACCTTGCTCCCCTGTTGCCAAATCTTCCATCATGTTCTCTTTTGGGGACAATTTCCACGAGATAGAAGCTAAATCTAAGGACATATCCTCAGCAGACTATAAACAGATGGAACTAAAGAATGCAGAAGAAATTGAACATCAAGGAATGGAGACCATAATTCGTCGCAGGCTCAGACAAATATCACAGGTATTTTTTTATGCTTTTTTCTTCCCTTTGCCAAATTTTCCGTTTAGTAAATGAAAATTTAAAATGTGTATTTACTTTTTGATTTGATTTGTAATAAAAAAACACAATAATTATTCCAGGATGAGCGAGGTAGTATTAGCGACATAGCCAAAGTTGTTGTTGCTGAATTGGCAGTTGATAGCATGAAAGATACATCCCTAGAAGATAGTGGTTCTGAGATTACATCCATGCTTACACAGGAAGAGTTTGAATCCAACGAGGCTCTGGAACTACAGGACTGTGCAGATGCCATTACTATCAGATGTCTGCCTTTAGCTAGTCAGGAAGATGTACGTCTGGAAGAATCTGAAAGTTAATCCGTTTTCATCATTATCATCACTATTCAAATAAAACATTGTAAATAATATAGAGAAGTGTATTTTAATACTTACATTATTAAATCATTCATTGCAGTTTGTATAATGTTCATAAATTTTACTGTCTTAAACAAATCCATCAGTTTTATTGAGAAAATCAAATGTTTGTATGATGGAAATTATGTAGAGATAGTTTCTATTTCTTTTACATTGTGTGTCTATTTTAAAAATGAATATGCAGTAGAAAAAAGTCTTAATGTCCTAAATGTAATTACCATAATATATGATTTTTAATTGTTAAATTCTTGCATTTTTCAAGAAATATCAATCACAATACATCTAGTGATTAACTTTTGTTTTATGTCTTGGGTAAAATTTCTACATAATTCATTTTATATGTGCACATGCAGTGAGAATGTTTTTATGCTATTTCAAAAAGATTTTGTCTGAATAGATTTAAGTAACAATAAAATATGAGGTGATACAACTTATGCAATGGAGAAGAGTAAACCTTTCATGAAGGAAACAATCTCTACATATGAACAGTCAATGTATTGGATTAAAAAAAAAATTCAAATATTTAAAACCTCTTTTGTATTTATCTGAAGAATGCATGATACCAGTTATTTGTTTTTACCATTCACTTTCATATGTAACCCATTGTTCAATTGTACAATTAATAACAATTTATCATTGTGTCCATGTGATAGTCATTTTGTATTACTAACTGACTTTACTCCACCCAGAATACTTATATGACAACTCATGGCCTGTTATTGTTTAATTTATTGAACTCACTGTTACAATATATGTGTCCTCCTTAAACGTGTTGTAAACAACTGACTCATATCCAAATCTTCCTAGAATTCTTTCTATATTTATTTGTAGCTTGCTTCACAAATTTGCTTCTTTAGCCATTGTGAAAAAAGTCAATATGTGAGTTCCTTAATTAAAATACAAATATTGATGCTTGTTCCCATTGGCTAGTATGAACTTGTACCTATTGGTCAGTAAAACGTTTTGCGGTATAAACTTGTTCCTTTTTCCAGTATAAACTTGTTCCTTTTTCCAGTATAAACTTGTTCCTTTTTCCAGAATAAACTTGTTCCAATCGATTGATTACTTGAAAATGAAAGTGCTCAGGTGTTGATCCAGACAAATAACAGCTCAGTAATTCTGAGTAATGTGAATAACTAAACTGTCTTCTCATTCCAATGCAATGAAATTATTGTAGAATTATTGTGTTGTTGTGTGCAACATTAAGCTAAATATGTCTAAAGAATGCATTTATATGGTTTTACATATATCTAAATTATATATATATATATATAAAAAAATGACTTATATTTTCATACAGTCAAATTTTACTATTTGTTAAAAAAGATAGCAATAAAATCAAAATTGTTCCCTCAAAACGTTTAAATTTAATGATAGATGTATGATCCTTTATAAAACCTTAAGAATAAGGACAAACATTTTAAAGGTTTTTTAAAATTATTACATGTATTGCAAGTATGTTTTTAACATTTTGTCACTTACTGGTACACATGATTTTTTAATTATATACAAATATGAAGTTAAAAGTAGACATTTCTTTGGTTAATAAATTGAATTTAAAGAAACAAAGTCATCTTAGATAGAATTAGAATCAACACTTGCTTAGTGACTTTTTGTTTTACTTTAATTGCAGAATATTGTTCAATTAGTTATGTCTATGATAACTTGTTTTATAACATTTTATAAGCATTGATTTTTTTTAATAGGAACACTTTTTAAGTCTGTTTAATAATTATCAAAGATGGAGTCCTATAGAAAGCATAATAAAAAGGCATAATTTTGTAATTATTTGAAGTGTCTGCATGATTTAGCAGTATATTAGTTGGCATCAAATTTAAAGCTTTCATCTATTCATGTTCCCTAAGCTAATTAACAATGAATACCATGTCAATCCATTGTGTTGTCAATGTTTTTAGTGTACAATAATAGCTCAATTTATAAAATTTTTAATTTCCACTGAATAATTTTTAAACGTTTTCTATAATTAATTTTTTAATTAGCTGTAGATAACTAGATTGAGTCACAGTAGAACCTTGTATTATCTTATATTTATATATTACAGATGCTCTTTCTATAAAAAAGATTATTGCGTTCTAAGCTCATCTGTGGTCCTTGGTACTATTTGGGTCAATGAAATACTGTATTCTCATCCTTTTCTCCACCATCAGTTGTTCTATTATTGTCTTTGCAAATGTCCTTGGGTGTAAATTGGAGCTGTGTAAATATAGATGTATTTATTCCTTATGTTTCATTATGATCTAGAAATAGAAGAAACAAACCATGGCATTAGAATCTACATTGAAACACAACCAAAATAATGAATACTCTTAAACTTAAATGAAATAGTTTTTTTTTTATTTCATGGTCTTTTAACTTAATTTTTTAGTTACAAGATAGTTTATATACATGTATCAAGGTAGGTTGAGATTGGTATTTGTTACCTATGATGATTCCAGGATTTTGGCTTCTGGCTTTCATTGACTTTCAAACAATAAGCAAATTGTGATGTGTACTAGTCATGTCCCTTCTGCTCATATTTCAGTAAGAGCTTTTAGTATCACCTGTTTAAACAATGGCTATTACGTTGGCCTCTTGTTACATTCTCCCATCAAGTTGTTTTATTGTTGTAAACTTCTATTGCTCACTCAATGTTACTGAGCTTATTATTATTAGCTCATTATAGTCAAAACATATATCATTAGGGTGCAGTATATGTATGGATAGGTTAGGCTTTGGGGATTGAGAGACTGGATTTGAAAAAAAAAAACAATCTTGAAAAATGTTGACATTTCCTATTTGAATCAAAGTATTATAGTAGTTCATGAAATCTGGAAACTTGTTCATTGTTGTCTGTTAAGTTACAGTAAACCTTTTAATTCCATAGTCAACCTTATCAATCAACAGTTCCAAGCTTGTCAGAGAAAAGTACATGTTAATATCTCAGACGCTATAGTTGGCTAAACTTGTATTTTAAGTTATTGAGTTAATCTTTACTTTATGCTTATGTCTCAGGGAACTCAACAAGTTTTCAATGCTGCTTGTCACATCAGAAATCCTGCTGTTTTTTTTGTTTGGTTTCTAGTTTTTTTTGGGGTTTTCTTTTTTTTTAATTTGTAACAATTTTTTTGCTGTCTTTCTGATTTTGCTGATTTTATGTTGATCTTTATTTTTTAATCTACAATGTTTTTGTTTTTTATTTTTGTACTTTTTAAAACCTATATATATGCCTATATCTGTTAACTTTATAAACAGTCATGATAAATATTTGTCTTGACTTGTGCAATGATAAGTTTTGTTTCTTTTCAGAAAACTTTTTTTCCATGTAATCTATGTCAGGAGGATGAATGTTTCCCACCAAAAATGAACACTTTTATAAAAAAAAAAGAAAAAAAATTGTATAGATTTAAAAGTTACATTAAATTTACAAAAAAAACTAACATTAATTCATTAATTTAATTCTTTAGCCATGTATACTTGTAATTGTTACTTTAGATTGAACTGTTTTTTGTTATTTTGATTCATTGTGTAATTCCAGAATAAAAATAGTAAACTTATGTTTTTAATGTTGTTAATTGCTAATGAGTGAATATAAATCGATATTGGCTGTAAGTTTGTAAGCTAAACAACACACTTGCTCAGCGTCTGGTGTTTTAAAACAAAAGAGCTTTCTTTACAACTGTTAAAGTGAAAACTTTTCTTGGCACTCTTAAAACAACCAGACGAAATATTTCATAATTATTAGTGAGTGATAGTTTTGTCAACTATAAGCCTTCAAACAGTTGAAATTTGTAGTTATAATAAAATTGTGATGGTGAGAGTATCACAGTTCACTCATCAATAATCTATTCACAAGGACACAGTCTGGATACAATGGATATACGTAAAACATCATCGTGTAGTTATTATACAAATAATTGTTTAAATAAGAGGGCATTGTAGGCCTACGATTCTTAGAAATTGCACGCCGTTTTTTTTCCCCAATTCTTTCCATATCTCGTTTGTTTTGTTTTGGGGGGTGGGGGGAGAGAAGGTAGTTGAAGTCAGAAACTAGAGCCCGGATTTAAACTTTTGCTAATGTTGTTTAGACAAGATTAGTGAAAATGTCACAACTTCTTCACTTTGTAGCTTCAAAAGGTCAAAGTTAAAAAACAGTCTACATTACATAGCACACACTGGCTTAAGAATGAGAAAACACTAAATGGGTCACACCATTAAACTATTGGATCGATGGGAACCTAACAATTAAATATCAAACAGGAATTCATAATTTTTCAGGAAAAAGCATGCCCTCTTATTTAAACAATTATTTGTATAATAACTACACGATGATTTTTGTTTAATAAATATATAGCCTAATAATATGTGTCCAGTATGATGTAGCCTAATGCTGCAAATGGCACAGCTCAACCAGAATATTTAAAAAAAGGGCTACACATTACAAAACTCATTACTAGATCTATAGTAGGCTAATTACTTAGGCTACTTATCAAACGATTCTTTAATTTTGTAAAAAAAAGTAGAAGAAAATGAATCAAACATAAAATGTGCAACTGTACAATAACCAAACATAGGCTACTAAAAGCATATGGTTTAATTGCAAACAAAATGTTCATTTCTTGTTTTATAATTCTGTATATAATATTTTGAATTATTTATATAATATATAACGATGAGCACCAAAATATTAACGTATATAGGGGGCTCTCAGAGTCTTTTTCACCTGGCCCTCTACTAGCCTATAGGAACAAACAATAGATATATAAACTTCCAATAAACTGATTAAATATTCGTTTTATGGCAAAAAAAAACTGCACAAGGTATATATATATCTCTAGTAGGCTATAATACATCACGGTAACTTGACCCATATGTTTAGTTTTTACCTTCTTTTTGCGAATATTCTGATTTAAAACATAATTATATACGAGAAAAAAAAAGATTGTTTTTTTTCCCCGGAAAAAAAGGAATGTATATAGATGTAGGCCTATGTTCATTCTGGACTCATTTTACGGAGACCTATTATTGGCATATATATAGGCCCAATAGGCCTAATAATCTGCTGATTTGCCAGATGTTTACAATAATTGAAGGTTTTAGCCTACTAGTAAAACATTTAATTAAGTACGTTTCCTAAAATGATGTAGGGCCTACCGTAGACACCACTAACGTGATTTTAAGTGGTTTTATTTTCAAAATGCTTTTTCTGCATCTATTCGGAAGCATGTCAATATAATATATATTATATGTATATATATATATAGATAGATAGATAGATAGATATAGATAGATAGATATAGATAGATAGATATAGATAGATAGATATAGATAGATAGAGATAGATAGATAGATAGATATAGATAGATAGATAGATATATAGATAGATAGATAGTCTAGATAGTCTATAACTCGTGACAAGAAAACAAAAAGCCTAAATTAAATAGTATGTTTGACGTAACGACTTGTTTGTGTATCTGCGTCCTTTTGTAATATGACAAGGGGAAATGACCTACTACAACTTACAACAACAGTCTTTATTGCGGCCCGTAAATAAAACCTGCTGGCCACCGAGAAACATTGGTTGTTCAAGACTTATAATAAAGTTATAACAGGAAACGAAAGAAGGAAAAGGTCTGTGTGCATGCGAGTGTGTGGAGGAAAGAGGGGAAAGCACTTATTTAATCCCACACCACCATTAAACTGTCGTTAGAATGATCCCCCCTTCCTCAAATGAATTATCTTAGAAACATTGCACCCCCTTCCATCACCTTTCCCCTGTGTATCCACAAGAGGCATTCTGTATGACACATTTTAAAACCTCAAATTTCTAATAAAAAAAAAGGTTCCTCCCTTTCGACCCCTCTCCCCTTTTATAGAAATCTTTCATACAGGCATGCTCCTCCCAAATGGAATATGTCTAAAGAACATCCATAGTTTGAATCAATCTCTGTGTGATGTGTAAGCGTGGTGTGTGTATTAAGAACAATAAATAAAATACAACAAAAGCTAATTGTATATATATATATATATATATATAGGCCTATATCTATCTATATATATAGATATATATATATAGAGAGAGAGAGGGAGAGTTACATGTTTGTCTGCAGAATAATAAATATCCCTGCATTGGTAGGCCTAAATCTATTCTTAAAAGCCGTTAGATTATTAATATTTCACAAAACTTGAAAACAAAAAACTCTACATTATTCTAAACAAATTGATTACATAAATTGTTTTTTATTGTTCTAGCTTTTAGAGTCATTGTGCCAAATCTGTGCACGTAGATACACTGCAAAAAAAAAAAAAAATTTAAAAATTGCAATAACTAAAACATCCAGCTCTAATGTAAATATATAATTTTGCAACAAAAAGTGTTGTTGTTTTTTTAAATAGCTGATTTAGCATTTTCTCCCTTCTATAATGCTTATCTCTTCCGCAGTAGACAGCGTACAATATATCATTCTGCCTTTGTCTACCAAAATATTCTTTGCATGACAACAGGTTGACAAGTGGAAGTTAATTTATCAACATTGTCAAGCTGATTAAGAAGTTTTGAAATCAATTTTTTCGCCACTGTACATTAACCGAAATATGAATATGCCAAAAACAGTAAAGTTCCAGATTACATTACATGAATAAGTTTTTACCACAAACACTACATGAAAAGTGATTATGAAACTTTTAAGTTAACATCCACACAAGAAAAAAAAGTCCTCGCCGCTAGAAAGACACGTTGAAAAACGAAATGCGACCGTTGCACGGAGAGATAAGCTCACTTCCTTCTGTCAACATGAGGACAGGCTTCTGACACTTCTAGCCATTGTCTTTCATTAAGTTACTTTAGTCTGACATCTAACTAAATTGATTACGCCAATTAGTCCAGCGTCTATTCTTCTCTTACTCCCGAAAAGGGACGGAAAATTTCGAACTTTAGACATGGGGTAAGTGAACTTTATTATTAGGATATATAAATACAGTAGCAAATAGCAGATAGTAACTTTGTTTTAAAACATTAAAGACATGACTTTCAATAAAGTACGTTGTTGTTTTTTCGTACATAAAAGCATAATTCTTTGATGCTATTACATTTCTTAACAAATCGCCTTCAGATATTGGATATAGCCTCGTCTATAGTGTTTTCACATAGTCAATGGTAGCGCACTAAGTTGACATACAACAAAAACTTTTTTTTTACCAAATATGGGCCGATTTAATGTTAATTTACTGTAGACTACTGCATATAAAAAAGTTTAATTCGACAATTAAGTCAGTATTACATGGAATCACTTTTTTTATTTAAAGAGAACAAAGCTTCTACATTTAGATGAGACGTCAACAAGCATGAAACAGGCTCTGTAGAGGTGACTAGAAAGTTTCTTGGAGTAAAAACCATGCCGCACAGAAGGAGCCAAGAACGCCATGCTTTTAGAAAAAAGAGACTGTCTGCAGACTTAGGCAACATTCAATATATCTCTTCGGTGTCACAACACAGTCCGGTGAGTTCATGTTTTTAGCTTGCCATTTGTCTGTATATACTAGCTAGTGGGTTTAAGAAAATGTTTTAAAATGGAATTTTCATTTAAAGATGCATATTTTTTTTTAATGTGTATTCACATTGTCATTGTTTAAACACCCTTCTTGACCTCCTCCCATATAGTCCCTTCCGCCCCCCCTGGTTGTGTGACGTCATTTATGGACGACCCCTTAGTAATTTGATTGTAGGCCTACATATAGTGAGATTTAAAAGTATTAGTCTACCGACGTCCACTATAAGATGATACCAAAATAAATTACAGATCATCTTATAGAAAGAGTATCAAAATTTCTTTGTATCAAATAAATTACCGTTTATAAAGTAAGGCCGATAAAAGTATGCCCCAACTCCCGTGTAATTAGGTTATGTCTAGATTTGATTTAAACGTTTATATTTTAACACAATAATTTAGTGTAAAAGAAGTGTTAATTAATTGGTGTTCCAGTCCCATCATCGTCTTTAATAAATGGTATACATCTGGGATGTAAAATATGCGGCCTTTGGTCGACAATACAGCCCACCACGACTATTAGAGTGACCCCCTGAAAGCTTCTATTGGTAGTTTTTGTGTTAAATCTTTGTATTAAAAAATTAAGTAACTTTTCAGAATATGTGGCCCATCTTGTATTAAATTGGGCCCCAATGGTGAAAAATGTTTTCGATCTTAATAATGTATTGAATTAGCACCGTGGTCATATTTTACCACAACACATGTGCAAATTTCTTTTTCTTTCTCTCTTGTGAAGCCGGCTGGCGTAGCGGTTAGCTCACCAGACTGTCAACCAAAAAACCACTTGACACGTCGCTGGTTCGAGCCCCGCCACCGGCAGATCCCTGTCGCCCTACAGGAGTTTTGGGACTAGATGACGTTAATATTGAGTTGTTATCACATGCGCTTAACCGGCAGCAGTGAAACCTCTCACAGATTAATAGTCTTCTAGAGCGCACTGAGCATGCTAATATAGCATGGATAGAATCGCTATATAAATTACCATTACCATTACCATTCTTGGCATGCTAAAAAAAACAGAATTAGTCTAATTATGAACATAAATTTATTCGAGTAGGCCATGTTCTGGTTGATAGTCACAACATCGGTTATCTGTCCTATATCTATAAAAAAAAAATGTTGGTATGCTTGGCAACAGGGAAGTGGTATTAACTTTTCTTCTTCTCTTTTTAAAAAAGTCAGTCCAATGTTGATAAATAACTGTTGGCATTTCATGTCGTTTTTTTATGTTATCCTTTTTTAAAATATGATGTAGGCCTGGGCAAAAGAGACAGAGTGCAAGAAAGTTTCTGCCTTTCATGGAACTGTAGTTTTAGAATACTTTTTAAAAACTAAACATCAGATATTTTATTTTAAATATAGAACCCTTCCCACGTGCCAACTGAAAACTTTCTGCTGCTGTCCATGATGATGAGCCGGCCTCCATGTAAGACAATAGCATTTGGTTGGCCAAATATCGCAGGAGCATGACAAATGCGATTAATTATATAGATATTGATATTTTGAGGATTGGCGTAAAAATGTTCTCAATAATGAAATACAGGCGACTATTCCACTAACTCAGCAATGCACAATTAAGTAACCAAATAACCAGCTCCAACCCCGTTTATATTGCTGAAAATGAGAAATGTGACAAAAAGGATGTTATTTCTTACCAATCGCTAATATATTGCACCACTGGTGCCTATTGACCTACTTTTTATAATAAACGTCAAATCGAAACTGACTGCTACTAAAAACCTAATTCTCTACTAGGAGAAAGAAAATTAACCATCCTTCTCTTTCGCTCTCTCTCTCTCTCTCTCTCTCTCTCTCTCTCTCTCTCTCCCACTCTCTGGTTTCTCCAGTCCAGTAATCCCGCCTGTCTTAGCACGAGTCACGGGATGATTACATTACAACAAATAATTTGTGAAACGCAAAGTTGGGAAATGATTGACAGTGAAAAAAAAACAACAGCTAAATACATTTATTCTGATTTAGTGCAAAATAACTAAAGATTTAACGATCTATTATTTTTATAAATTAAAAATTATTCATATATTTTGTAGTAACCTATTGTAATAATCATATTCTAATACAATAAGTTGGCATTAAAGTGAAAATTTGAGCATGTTTTTTTTTTGTTCAATCACTAGGCCTACTAATGTTACAACATACTGACATCAGAGAATGAAAAATAAATCTGTTATTTGATTACATACTTTCTGAATTGCGGAGTGTCATATCTTCGATAACACTTAATGTCTTTTTATCCCCCATCTCATTGGTCAGCGATACACACTGACTCTGGCTTTGACAACAGAATCTATGCTAAGCCATCATTGACTAAGAGAATTGAGTCGGACAGAACAAATCAATACATAAAGGACATTAAATTAGGTTGCCCGGGCCAGTATTCACGTTGGTTTTATTTCATGTTGGTGTAGGTTAGTAGTTTTAGTTCAAAATGTCATCTAGGGAAAATGTTATGATGTTGTTTATTTTTTCGAACTCTTTTGAAGAAACTCTAAGTTGTTGTGTCCCCTTTCATATTCGTCGTTAAAGATAAATAGTTCAAATATTTGTTACGACATAGGTCTATGCAATTTTAGATTTTTTAAAATCAAATTTCTAGTAGGCCTAAGTGTATTTTTGGTTATTTTCGATGTTAAGATTTATTTTTTAGCATCTGAAATTTTCTCAACATAGGTGCGTGATAGATTTTTATATTTCAGAAAAAAAAGGAGTAAGTTTGTTTTTTAATAGATCATAAAGTATACTGAATCATTTGCATTTATTTTTGGATAATGTAAAGGTGTATTATATGATAGTAATAACATCAACCCTATCTAGTTTAGTATTATAATAGCGGCTATAACAAAAAGTCTAAGATATGCTAACAACTGAAATTGAAATTCTACAAAATACAAAATTATATAGATCTAGCGCTATAAAGAACAGTGCAAATGCGATTTATATTACCCCCTATTGTTTTTAAATAAACCAAATAAAAATGTTAAAAATCTTGTTTTAAAAATGTAAATATTGTCCTTTTGTTTTATAGTGTTTGGGGGTTCGTTCCGCTTCTCTGAGGGGCTACGAAACTATAGGGGCGTGCTGCAAATGTTTTTCTTGTTTACTGTTGGTACCTTAAGTTGTTGATAAAGTAATAGACTCTAAATTGAGTGAAGGTTTGCGTCCAAATATCATTTGCTATATTCGACAAAGTAGGCCTATTTATGTAAAGGCATTATTTTAGCACGCAGTTTCGTGGCCACGCAAAAAGCGCAGCTAGGCCAAATCAATGCATTTTTTAAAATAAATATTGATATAATACAGAATTTGGCAGGGGCTCAAATATAAGGATAAGCTTGGGACTTAAAAAATAATCCATTATAAAAACAATAAACAAATTTATGGCACCGTGTAACTTGGCATTAAAGAATTAAAGGGCGAGAACTCGAAAAAGTTTTGATGGTATGCGAATTTGACAGTGACAACGTTATTGTCGTTTTCAAGTTTATTAACTTCAAGCCATAATTTTTCAACAAAGTAAAGCACTTTAAGGAACGTAAGCTTAAACATAGCCAGCATTGAACGTATCATAAACTCTTAGCTTACTAAATATAGTCTAGATATTTTTAAACCACGGTCGTTAGTTTTATAACATAACTTAAATATAGATCGATATTATCCGATATAGAATCTAAAATTACACCATTACAACCTATTTTTTTAGTGCATTGCGATGATTGTTGTATTTTTCATTTCAACAATATTTTTTACCATTCCAGAGGATTAAAAACTATTAGATCTATAAAAATTAGATAAATAGGCCTACCTCTTATTTTTTTTACAGGAGTAGGCTATATAGGGCCTAAGTGTTATGAGTTATGATACACAAAAAGGAACGTTCTACCCAAAGATCTAAATTGTTACATTGTGGTTGGCTGGCTTGTTTGCGTTTAGGACTTTTCGACTATTGTATATTGTATAACCCATATGGTATCACATTTGCTTTAATTTGGCGTCATACAATGGACATATGTACATGATCTTGCCATATACATCAAAGGTATAGGGCCTACACTATATGTATAATATGTATATGTATAAATATATTGCAGACTCATGTCAACACAGGGATATTCGGTGTTGCGACTGGATTGTCTAGATCGCTTCCATCGAGCCCAATCAGGTCTCAGTCATCTCCAAACGTAAGTAGACTAAACACATTTTTTTTTCAAATCCTTTTATCAACTTTGCTATTGGTTTCTTTCTTTCTGGTTGGCAAAATCTTGGGAAGGCTAAAATTGTCCGGTCATCAAATTGAGTTGAAACATAACATAAACTCGTTGCCGATGACAACACATTTTCTTTTTTCAAAATTTCAGCCTCAAACCCCTATCCCCAAAACCGCTAAAATAAGTAGGCCTATTTCCTTTATAAGAGTACTAGTTAAAATTGTATAATGGAGACCAATACAAAACAACTACGCATCTTCGTGTGGCTTATAATCAACTTGTTTAAGCTAATCAGACACAATGCGTCATGCTCAACTTGTATAGCCTAAGTAAACATAATAGCGGCCTATGCAATGCCTAAATTGTAAAATTAAACACAAATTAACAAAACACGTCTGCGGTTAGTTCACTAGACTGTCATCCGACACGTCGCGGGTTCTATCACTGCTGCCGACCGATCCTTGCCGCCCTGCAGTAGTTTTGGGCCTAGTGAACGTAATAATCTTTTATCTAGAATCTAGAAGGAATGTCTGTAGCCTAAAACTTATAAGTCAAAACATGCTTATAGCTTGTTTAATTAAACACAACGCGCCATGCTCAGCTTTTATAACTGAACACAATAGGCTTACGATGAATGCTTAACGTGTATGATATAAAACACAATAGGTTTGAAAAATGCCGCGCCGCCTTCATACAAAATGTACACTTTTCTTAAGCAGTTGGAAAAAACCATTCGACTACATATATGGTTCCCAGACACATGGGTGTCAAAAGGAGGACATTGAGAGACAAAAAGAAGGACACAGGAGGTCATTGTTTTTTTAATTGAATAGTTTCACAATAAACCCGTAATCTAACTGGTTCCAGCTGAAACCCATATTGGTGATTTCGGCTTCCAGGTCTTGGGCGGCCCCTCTTCCTTTTTCTGTTGGGGAATCCATCTCAATGCCTGTCTTGTAATGTTATTTGCTGGTTTGCGTAGTGTGTGACCTATCCAACCCCATCTTCTCTTCCTGATCTACTAAGAGGTTAATACTATGTTTAATACTCTACGCCCTACGCTTACAAAACATAAAATACTACAAAAGCTGGGCATTTTAAAGGTTTTCAGCTTTGCTTGCCGGACGGAGGACAAAAGTCTAAAAAAGGAGGCATTGTCCTCCATTCGCCATTGTTCTGGCAACCCTAACTATAAATATAAATAAAGCAGTCTGCGGCTAAAAATATTATAGGTCTTGTCCTAGACTAATGACATTAGCCTTATATTAAAGGTCGATCTGCAACTTTTTTTTACCCTTCTTTTCGGGACCGGTAGACTAGTAGCTACTTTATGTAGACAGGTGGTCTACAAGTTGTTTTTGTACTGTTCTCATTATATTTTCTTTTAATTTCATAACAAAGCACAGTTAAGTTTCTAACTAATTATACTGGAGCGCTTTTTCAGGTTGTTTGAATCCGATTGGCTGCGGGTCAATAAATTTTATTGGTCAGTGATAGTGTTTGGGTCGCCCTATTTAATCTCTTTTCCGGTTAGTTGTTGGCCTTCTAGTGGTGGTGGTCGTTGAGAGTAGCATACCAGTCTCGTAAGTTTAATTATAACATTTTTCTATTGCTTTTTTGATGTAAAATAAGTATTCTAAACTGTAGATTAATATCTTAACATTGGTGATGGATTAAGATGAGTTAATATTATGTCCGATTGTTTAGATAGCATGTAGATTTTAGTATGATTTATGATCACTGAATTATACCAGAGCGGCGACCATGTTGAATATCGGTCAGCCCAACGTGTTTATCGCATTGAATTTATGTAAAGATTATTATTTTTACTTAATGTTTTTCTATTTTTTATTCTTATATTTATATACCTTAGGTCGGGTAAAACCTACCTTGTTGGTCTCGTGTTAGATGTTGGTTTTAAATTATGCTCTGGATATATATTATTTTTAAGTTAGATGTTAGAAATTGCTAGGTCTCTTGTATATATTTTCTTAGTTAGATATTAGATAGTGTGTTAAGTGATGAGAGGATTTGAATTATGATTTTGTAGTATGTGAGTTAAGAGTTGGTAGAGATTGTGATTTATTTAGTTAGAAATGGCGCTGGTAGACGATGGATTTATTTAGTTGTTGTTGATAGTGATGGTTAGGGCTTATATTTTGAATAAACTTGTGTATTATGAAAAATTTATTTGTTCTATTGATAGTTAGTTACATTGTTGTAGTGTACGTTGTTTATGTTTGTTTATTTGTAGTTGGTCGTTGTGTGTTTAGTTTAGTAGTATTTAGTATAGTTAGCTAGTAATAGTAGCCTTTAGTATTGGTTCATCCAGGTAGCTATTCCTACCTGCCTACCACAATATAGGTATGCACAGATATACCCGTCCCCTCCCCTTGTATATAAATGTAAATAGATGTATATTAATTTAATATTGTGTGTTATATAATTCAATAACACACACACACTATGAAACTCAAACTCAGTTAATTCCCACTTCTGACACCATTTGTAAGTTTGTAAGGGGGGGAATTAACTGAGTTTAAGTTTCATAGTGTGTGTGTGTTATTGAATTATATAACACACAATATTAAATTAATATACATCTATTTACATTTATATACAAGGGGAGGGGACGGGTATATCTGTGCATACCTATATTGTGGTAGGCAGGTAGGAATAGCTACCTGGATGAACCAATACTAAAGGCTACTATTACTAGCTAACTATACTAAATACTACTAAACTAAACACACAACGACCAACTACAAATAAACAAACATAAACAACGTACACTACAACAATGTAACTAACTATCAATAGAACAAATAAATTTTTCATAATACACAAGTTTATTCAAAATATAAGCCCTAACCATCACTATCAACAACAACTAAATAAATCCATCGTCTACCAGCGCCATTTCTAACTAAATAAATCACAATCTCTACCAACTCTTAACTCACATACTACAAAATCATAATTCAAATCCTCTCATCACTTAACACACTATCTAATATCTAACTAAGAAAATATATACAAGAGACCTAGCAATTTCTAACATCTAACTTAAAAATAATATATATCCAGAGCATAATTTAAAACCAACATCTAACACGAGACCAACAAGGTAGGTTTTACCCGACCTAAGGTATATAAATATAAGAATAAAAAATAGAAAAACATTAAGTAAAAATAATAATCTTTACATAAATTCAATGCGATAAACACGTTGGGCTGACCGATATTCAACATGGTCGCCGCTCTGGTATAATTCAGTGATCATAAATCATACTAAAATCTACATGCTATCTAAACAATCGGACATAATATTAACTCATCTTAATCCATCACCAATGTTAAGATATTAATCTACAGTTTAGAATACTTATTTTACATCAAAAAAGCAATAGAAAAAAGTTATAATTAAACTTACGAGACTGGTATGCTACTCTCAACGACCACCACCACTAGAAGGCCAACAACTAACCGGAAAAGAGATTAAATAGGGCGACCCAAACACTATCACTGACCAATAAAATTTATTGACCCGCAGCCAATCGGATTCAAACAACCTGAAAAAGCGCTCCAGTATAATTAGTTAGAAACTTAACTGTGCTTTGTTATGAAATTAAAAGAAAATATAATGAGAACAGTACAAAAACAACTTGTAGACCACCTGTCTACATTTAGCTTTCGTAGACTTTTAAGTTTATTTATATAACCGTTGGGGAACTTGGGCTAGATAACAGGATGCCTATCTAATAGCCTACTACTGTTTCCTCTAATCTAGGCCTATAATTTATAATCTAGTTCCTTTTATATTTCTGTTCCACTTCTTTTATCTATGATTCTCTCCGTCTCTCTGACGTGACTTTGCATTCGACCACTACCCAACTTGACGTTATAGACGCCTTGTTACGTACTATCTTATGGATATTTGATCTATATGCCGTATAGTAATAGTATTGTGCATTATATGACTAGGTGACATATTATAATAGTCGTAGTCTATAGGCCTATGGTATGGAACATATCAAGATTTCAAGGCCTGATAGTCAGTGCTAGGCATTCGAATGTTTTGTTTATGTGCGTAGGCCTATAGTCAAAATCATCTTTGCGTTTGTAATATTATTTGATAATGAAACCTTATGTTCCTTGTTTTTAGTAGGTTTATACTATATGCCTAGCCTGTTTGACAAACTTTAAATTAGGCTAGGCTCTACGCCCTACATGATTATAGGCCTACATGCCAATGATATTTCCCATTGTTTTTCTTATATATTATTATATATGTTAGTCGCCTAAACAAGGTACAAGGAAAATCGAAACAAGAAGTAGCTCTTTAACGTTCGATGTTAAATAAAGATCCTCTTCCGCTCTATTGTGTTGAACTCTCTTTGAGTGTAGTGTGTAGTAGTTTTATACAAAGAGCATACTCATACTGTTTTGTATGAGAAAACCATCCTTAAAAACCTCTGGTTTGTTTCCTAATGAAATAAAAATACATTTGTAACAGGTATGAATAGTTTTTACATTAAAAAACTATAATATATATATTATAAATAAATAAAGTAAGTTAAGTGATATTCATATCATATAGTGATATAGTCTAGGCCTAGTTGATAATCATATTATTATATAATTATATTGCTATATAATATACTTTTTATAGCAGTGATATAGTTTTATTATAGTTATGGCCTAGGCCCTAGTTAGGCCTACAATCCTACATTTATAAAATAATATATGGCCTCATATCATCATATGATCATATCATGTCATATGGCCTAATATATACTATATAGGCCTAACATATAACTCTAGCTAGGTCTATACTATATTATACTATATATTTACTATTAGACTTAGTTAGACGGGTTATGTATTTTGTTGCATTTCTGCAGAACAGTCCTGCCTAATACCATGATACTAATTACGTATTACGTATTTCACTTTAACTTTAGGCTTCAGGTTTGCTCTCACTCTCATATGATGTCATATGCATATGTCTCATCATGTCAATTGTAACTTATGCACTTAAGATTCAAGTAAAATAAATGAAAATGTAATGATACATGATACAGATACAGTAATCTTACCCGCAGTTGCTAATGAGTCGGTATACCAATGAGTCGGTATACCAATGAGTCAAATGGGCAATGAATAAATGGTAGTAGTACTGCATAGTACTGGTAGGCTGACTAAATCAACTTAATGCTGGTTTTGTTATTTTTATTTATGAAATCATTACAGGTCTAGTTATTTTTATTTATAAAGAATTATAGTTTGCATTCTTCTACATGCGTCTAAAAAATAATTATAATTACGGTAAATTTTATTGACCGAAAACATTTTAGGAAAGCTTTAAGTCCTAAAATTCTTTACAATCTTTAAAAAAAGATTGATGGAAATAAAAATAAAGTATAAAAATAAAAAAAAGTTGTTAGTGGGGAATCGAACCCAGGTCGTCTGCTTGGCAGTCGGAGACGCTAACCACTCAGATAGGGAGAATACATGCCCGGAAGCGAGATAGCAAAAGAAAAAAATATGAGACAATAAGGTGACGTGTCTTTCAATTAACCAATGGCGATCAGAATTCACACCCAGACTACTTATATATATATATATTAAAAGATTTTTGTAGCTGCCTTATTAAATGCAAATATGTCTTTATTTGGACCATGACCTTTTGTTACATGGTTACATGTAATGTATGACAGATCTGCCAGAATAATATCCCCCGCACTTGTCATCCAGCAGTCACATGACATATCCACCGGAATAATATCTCCAGTGCTTATTATTTTGGTTGCGGAACATTAAGACACTTTCTTAGACTTTTAAAGTAGAAGAATTGCAACTTCCATTGATGATCTTATAAAAAAATATAAGACTATGTTTTTTTATAGGCCTTTAATCATTTGTATGTATCTAGTATCTACTAGAATACAGACCTAGAAATAAGTATTTTAAGAGTCTAATTCTGGCATCGGGAAGGAATTTTTCAGTTGAATTGCAGAATCTATGCCATAATTAGTATTAATCAGTATTTTATATAAATATCCTGGTTATGTTTACTCAATAAAAGGCCTTTGTTAAATAAATTAGTCTCTTGTATAAAAAAAACAATTTAATATTTACAAATCTTACACGCAATATGTCTTTTAAGCAGAGTTTCTATGACCTCATAATATGCGCAATCATGATCCATAGGAAAATTTCCCATCTTAATTTTGGATACTATTTGAGCTGATATTTGCCTGTATTTGAACTAAGCTTCTGCCACCATGCTATATGCACAACAAAAAAGTCTTCTTTATTAGTTATCTATTAATTAAATTATAATACATACAGAAATATTTTTCCACCTTCGCTGGAGACTGGGAGAGTTAGTCCTTGTCTAACCCCCTGTTTATGTTAGCCTATTCATAAATGAACACTTACATACTGGATATGCGCCAATTCAAACCCCACCGCAGGCGCCCTTTTCTCAAGTTTCGCCACTGGCAAAGCTTATTTATTCATTTTAGCTAAATTAAATAACCTCTACTTTCAAAATCTATTTTTGGTTTATTTACTCAGTTATTGCCCTTACTGCCATCTTTCCTAGCAGTTGTCTAGTTTTATATGAGTATCAAATATTGTGCTAACGCCGATTTAAAAATAAATGTAGAATAATAGTAATTTTCTTATTCAGTTGTACAAAATATCATTTGAAATAGTTATAATAATAATAATAATAATGAGCACTTTTATAGCGCAACTATCCATGCTATAATAGCATGCTCAGTGCGCTGTAAGTTATGTGTAAACTAACTCATTTTTAAAAATCCTAAATGTTGTATAATAGTGGCCTAATCATTATCTTTTATTCCGACCTTTCTTCTGCTGGATATTCATTTGCCTGCCTTTTTTTACATTGCTTTCTTAAAATTAAAAAAAAAACAAAAAAAAACAAACACAATTTTTTTATTCTTAGTAACTCTGAGCTTGTTACATCATCGCACGTCTATTTCAATTAGGCCCTAACATTACAAAAAAAAAGCCCATTCATTCTAGTACTGTTGTAGAGCACATTGTTAATTTGCTTGGAGATAGTTGTTTTAAGTGGGACAATGTCGAAAAAGTAAAACAGCCAGCTTCTATTAGTTAATGCCTTATGTAAACTTGGAACGATTTCTTAGTATCTATTTGATGTTTCAAATTAATATCCTGAAAAAAATAGCAATACTTTAGTCAATTTACAGAATATTATTTGAAGTTCATACTTAAATGAAAAAAAAATATGAAGGTTGAAGTTTTTCAAATGACTTTTTAAAAAAATATTGTATCTGTATAGCAATATCAAGCCTGACCTATAAAACCATAAGCTGTGAAGATATAAAATTGAATTTTATGGAGAATAAAATTAAAAGTATCTTTTCTTAGATATGTGTTTAAAATTAGGCAATAAAATTTTGAGTTTAAGTTAAGGTCATTACAGTGTTAACAATTGCGGTATATGTATATGAAGTATGTTGACTTCATTATTATTTTGAATGTTCTATAAATGAGACCTATTTATTGGATATTAATTAAATTAAATTTGTATCTATCTTGATGATACCTTGACTATTCTTAAATAGATATGCTCTAGAAAACACATGTCTCGACAACTTAATGTTTCTCTGTAAATTACAGTCAGAATTGTGCTGATGCTTAAAGATGGAGCTTATTCAACCTTTAATAATAATAATAAGATCAGCATACACAAAAACATAAAATAAAAATCTTGTTACACACATGTTATCTTCTACATATTTTATATAGGGCTGCATTTAGTGTTTGCATATTGGTAATTGGTTTTTCCCATATTCAAAATTAAAAGTAGATCACACAGGCAACAAATGAGCATTTTGCCTAGTTTGCTATTTGAAAAAAAGGTGACATTTGTGGTTTTAAAGTTTTGCTGAGTTTTAAGTCAACAGAGCTGACATTTAAAAAAAATTCTGTCACCACCATTTCTCTAGACTTCTGAAATAGTAGACTATACCTATTATTCTGTACAAAAGAAAAATCATATTTTGTGTAGAAAATATTTCAATACATTTACTTGTGACTCAGGGTGATGAAGGATTACTGAGGTTCATTGTGAAGATTTTTAGTTGGCACATCTTTCATTCTCTCTGTTTTCCTTTTTGCATCTTGAACTTTGATGCAGAATCTGTGCATTCTCTTTTGAAGTAAAATATTTTTATGTTTATGCATCGTTGAGAAGATATCTGGTATTCCATGGAAGATTCAGTAATTTCTTTTGTAAAATAGCTTTTGAAACATGTTTCTTTTATAATTATTGTGACCAGGAAACAATACATTTGTTTAGATTAGATAAACAGGTCAATAAAATAGATTGATCCTTTTTAGTTCTTAGTTGTTGTTTTTAAAGTTAAATTGGTTACTATGAGAAAGGTGTTCATTTAGTCAGTACAAATTTTGTAAGTTTGGAGGAAGATATGAAAACATTTTTTATTTTAATAGAATGTAATATATGTTATTAATTACCAAGAATACCATTAAAAAAAGCACACATTAAATATATATTTTTGTAATAAAAAATATTAAATGATTGCCAGTTAAAAGACAGTCTTCACTGTAAGCCTAGAAGCTGAATCAAACATACAGTTTTAAATGAAACAATACATGCCGTATGCAACAGAAAGGAAATGCTGACCCAGATATTTTCACAGGCTTCTGTTTAAAAAAAAATGTTATCAGTAACTCGGTAACCTATCTTTAGCAGATTGAAAGTATAAGCAACTCACATCTTGTTCACAGTTATATCACGTGAGGCCACTGACGTATTAAGAGAATATTATAGTTATAGCGCCTGTAGTGTAAATTAGGAGCCTATATAGAATGTTAGTTTTCAGTTATTGGTTAGGTAAAGTATAGGGTAAGAGATGGTGGTGCGTTGAAATCATTGCATTTCTTTGAATTAAAATTTGAATTGAAATTGTATTCAAATCAACAAAATAAATATTTATCAGCCAATTTGTATGCTTTTAATATTATTGTTTCGAAAGTGTCGTTTTGGCACCTATTAAAAACTAAGCGCCTGAAATACTGGCTACACACACAGAAGTCATAGCTCTTGCAAACACGCATAATTTAAATAACTTATTAATTGAACGCTAATTTAAAACAAAAAGGAATATTTTATCTAAAGAAAAAAAAACAACAACATAGTATTTTATACTTCGGATACTGGTAACAACACCCTCCCCCTTTTTCCCCTTGTTACCCCCCCCCCTCCCCCTTTTTTCCCGTGTTACTCCCCCTTCCTTTTCCCTCTCTCTCTGAGGAATTCTCAAAGTGTGTGTATGTGTGCCATATTGTCACGTGAATGAATACTGCTCGGGCATTATTGAATATGGTGTGCTAGTTTTCTTTTCTTTTATCACAGTCGTAGTAACTAATTGTGAAATTAAAACACTGGAAATAAAATATAGATGTTTTACTGAGTCCAGGTAATGTTTTTTATTCTTCGTTATTTTTGTTTCTGTTTTGGTGGAAATTGGATAGACTAACTAACAAAAAATATATATATATGTGCCGACATACTTTTAGTTTATGTAAATGATAAATGATAGTGTAGCACTAAACCTAACTAACAGCATTGTTTAAAATAGATCTATGTGTATTGTGTATAAAGTATAAAGTGCCGGTAGTTAAAGTAATAAGTCATGTTCTTAGATCTGGTGACAATCTAATTGTGCCCTCCCCTACCCCACCGTATCCCCATTTCAAACAGCCATACTATTGTTTTTTTCAATTGGACACGTTCTGATTTCAGTGTGTCGTTTTTCACTGTCATTGCTGTGTCATCAGAATGCGTGTGTGTGTGTCTAATTTGTACCGGCATGTGGTACATCGATTATCACCACTGTCAGTTCTGGGCTAATTAGGTACCAGCGCCGGCCATTAATCAAGCCAAAACAAGTGCTGAGTTATGTTTTTTTTTTGTGTGTGTTTAATTGGTTGTGAATGGTGTTGTTGTGCTTGTTAATGTACAACTCTAAACAAAAGCAAACCACAACAAAATTATAGACTAGTCCAGGGTTCGGCAACCTACGGCACGCGTGCCAGGCCTGGCACTTAGAGTTAGAGTAGATTTTTAATGGCACGCGGAAGACTCTCAAAAAGGGGAATCCAGGTCTCTTCTTCAAGAAATTGAGTGCTAGAGCAGAACTACTTTTAGGCTGTTGGCACGCTGAATGAGTTAGAAGCCCTACTTTGGCACATTATTATAAATAGGTTGCCGACCCCTGGACTAGAAAAATCTAATTCTAACATACCCCACTGGATATTGTAATTTTTATTTTCGCTCTTAATTTCAATTTTGTGAATTAACGGAAAGCTTATATTAAATCACATTTTGAAATTTCAATTCAAATATCCCTTATATTAGCTTATGTCATCACATTGGTTTGATGTTTGTTCCTTTTTATTTTTCGCCTCTATAGTTTTTTTTAAAACACTTAGCCTAATTTTAGACATGTTCTCTTCTTTTGTTTTCATGTTATTTATAGACATGTTTGTTGCTTGCATTTCCTGTACTTTGAAAGTAATTCAACGTTAAATTTAAATTAGGATCACCCTGTTCACCTTACTTTAAATACATTACTACCAGTAACACACAATGCGCTATTTTAAGATTACCTCTTCCTTGTTATTTTGTGGCTGTCAAAATTTCAATAGAAGGAAAGCAATTAGTTCAACAGGCCACCACGTCTTACCCCCTGTTTACGTTAGCCTATTCATAAATTAATACTTACATACTGGATATGCGCCAATTCAAACCCCGCCACAGGCGCCCTTTTCTCAAGTTTTTTAGCTAAATTAAATAACCTCTACTTTCGAAAACTATTTACGGTTATTTACTCAGTTATTGCCCTTACTGCCATCTTTCATAGCATTTGTCTCGTTTTAGAAACGAGTGTCAAATATTGTGTTAACGCAGATTAAAAAATAAATGTAGAATAGTGCTTTCCTTCGCGTAATTTTCGTATTCAGTTGTACAAAATATAATTTTAAATAGTTATGTGTAAACTACCTCATTTTTAAATCCTGAATGTTCTATTGTAATCATTATCCTTTATTCCGACATTTCTTCTGGTGGATATTCATTTGCCTGCCTTTTTTTTACCTTCCTTTTTTAATTGTAAAAAATTTTTTTACGAAATTTTTTAAATTAATTTTCTTCCTAGTAACTTTGAGCTTGTTACATCATCGCACGTCTATTTTACTTAGGCCCTAACGTTACAAAAAAAAAAGCCCATTTCCATCTGGTGGGTCAATCCCACCAATGGTACATACTCCGGTGTTAACTATAAATTAATTACACTGTACAAATTATGCTTATAGAAACACGTGAAATGTAAACTAAAAAAGTATATCAATAGCTTAAACATATTTAAATAGTAAAACAAAACTGTATAGGCCTACTATAATAGATCTAGAGAGGCAATAATATTTTAATATTGACCTGGTACACACAGAATCCATCTCTAAAATAAAAAAAAGCCAAAAACAGGCAACTATGCCTAAGGCTTAAGCAGCGAGTTGGTAGGCTGCAAGATGTTGGACATATTATATTACATTGAGTGAACAAGCGGAAGCATAAAGATATGTTTGTTCAGCAATGGACAGCGTGCATGCATCTCACACATTCAGTATAAAAGTTTGGATCGACTTGATCTTAGGGTTACATTTATGTTAGTTTACTCGAGAAAACATAATCAGGGACCAATTGGGGGGGGGGGGGGGGGGGGGGGCTAGCTGTGGCTGTCGTGAACAAATTACATCTCCAATAACTCTTTGCAATAACACCCGAGGGTAGCATAAATCAATTTAATTCACTACATGAGTGAAAGGAATCCTTCTAATGTGTTTTGGAATTAAAAAAACAACAACACAACTTTATGTTCAGTTTTGCATGAGTGATGCAGAGTTTAAGATAAAGTTTAAGATAAAATCGATCATTAGACAGCTCTGAAGACTCAATTTGGCACGTTATTTTAGGCGTCCACTGTCATCAATGTCAAATCGATGTCATCAGAGGATCGGTCAAAATTATTGGTTTTAAAAGCCACATTTGGGAAATTATTTTGTTCAGTTTTCTGAATATGTATCGTTTAGTGGTAGTAGGGTCCAATGTTCTGGCCAGTAAGAGCATGGAGCTTGTAGCGCATGTATGCTTGGGACTTAGTTTTTTTTGTAATTTTCTTTCAACATTATACAATTTAATAAAATTTCAATTTTCAGACCCTGTTTTTGTAACAGTATCTCACGTCTCTCTGTATATCATAACAGACATACACCAGAGATGCATTTATTGATGACCTTGCTGATTCCTACTTCCGATGATTGTTAAGCAGTAACTTTTCCAGAAGTCGTTTAACTAGTGACACTGACACAAGCGCAATTAAAAGTTTTTGTGTGGCGCTCACCTTAGAAGACCGCTACCTGGACACGGGGATGGTCAAATATACTATAGTGTTATTGCTGACTGACATACCATCCAACCTTGAGTTTTACCTGAAAGCTCGTTGTAAGTTATTTATTTACGTTTTTGGTAGTTTGCTTATTACTTTTTACAGTGTTCTCAGCCATTTTACTTTAATAATCAAGCCTGCATTTTTAACAAAAAGACAAATTGATTTTGAAATATTTTAAACTCTTACACTGGTGTCCTGGGATAACTTTTGGACACCCCCCTCCAATCCTGTAATTTCTCGACACAGCTTTATATCTTTTTTTTTACTCGGTAAACATAGTCTTGATGTCCATAGGACGGTTTCCTCCCAAACACCAAACGGAGAAAACATGACTTTGCAAAAGTACTCCAACATCCGCACACTGTGGATTTATAACTGATTTATTGGTTTAAATTCGTAAAACCTTTTCGATAACGAATTTTGCATATTAGTAATTAGTTTGTATCTGCATAAAATATTAGCAATTGAACTTTTGTTAAAAAGGGAATGGGACAAGCGTGTTTTTTGTTCCCCCAAAAATGTTTATTATGATTCAATTGCCCTCAAGTTTCGGCATTGTACAAAATGAAAATTAAAGGAAACAACAACTAATAATCTGCTATGTGCTTGTAATCCGTGATTTGACTATTTTGACAAATCCTTTGCATTGATCTGTGACCGCCGTTTTAGCCTTTTCTTGACATCCATTTAGTAGCAAGACTATTGGTGTTAAACACTGTTTTTCCATAGCAGTGTCAATTCTAGGATTTCAGAAAAAGGAGATCAGGATCTCCCTCCAACCAAAAAAAGGAGAGCAACATTTTACAGGAGAGTAGGTTGTATTTTTTTTATTTCACGAAAGATAACGCAATGATGTAATATTATGGTATATACCTTAGTTTAAAACAATAAAAACTGCACACACAAGGGGAGCTGGGGTTTAGTTTTTCTGGAACATTTGCCTTTACTTCCTTTCTCTCCAGAGAGAGAAGGATTTTTCCAGGAGGTTTTCATTTGCAGGTTTCCCTCACACTTAAGGGTCATAAGGGTATTCAGGCTCTCTTCCCCAGCCTGTTCCTTTTTGGAGTGATGATCGCATTTTGGGCACTGAAGCCCCTCTCACAGTCAGCCGTTTGGAGAGGAAGAATGAGGGCCAACTCTGCAAGGAGCAGGTGGTTGGGAAGTGCTTCCAATGTTTCCTTAAAAAGCTCTTTGGTCAGTTTCTCTTTCACAGTGGTCTGAGCTGAATGGAATGGTGGCTAATATAAGCATGACCATGGACAGATATTTAATAAGAACTAGTCCTTTATCCTTCAACACCAGTTCTCTCCATGTGGTATCAATAGCTACTTTTGAAGTTGTAGAAATGTCTCAAGCTTTATAACTAACAAATTTTGCTATAACAGAGTACCGTAATACATCTCTTGTTATTGTACTACAGTTTTAGTAGATAAGGTGAATTGTGGAAATTATCCAATATCATTGCTACCATCTGTAGAAATTGTAAATGTAACTGTTTCATCCTTTGGTAGTGGGACTATTTTACACTTTAAAAACAGATAAGCTTAGATTGATTTGCTACAGTGAAATGTAGTTATGGTTGACTCTGGAAACATTTCTATAAAGTCAGAAGTAAACTATGTGCTGCACAAAGAAGTAATAAAGAAGTAATCATTTGTAATAAGCTGATACCCTAACATAGCCTCAGCCTTCACAACAGCAGTAGGCCTATCTGTATTAGTGGTGACAAAGCAGTAGGCCTAGATAAAAAAAACTTTTACTGAAATAGGAGAATGATTTTCGCTTAATTATCCCTAATTCCTGACGATATTTTAGAAACCTTGCTTGTTAAAGTTTTGTGTGTGTGCCGGATGCCGAGCTTTAGTTTTTTATTTAATCAACGGCATTTTACTCACGTAGGCCTACACCTACACCGATGAGGCCCAGTAAAACTGGTAGAGCTACAACGTCGTTGATAATTGGAACAGGGATCTTGTGCAATTACTAGACTCTAGTGTTTTTATTTTTAGCAGGCTGATTAAAAAAATTAATTTAGAAACTCATGTTAAAGATGTCAAACATCGCGCGCTGTGCAACTTATAAAAAAAACGGAAAAGATTCCGACAATAAAAGAAAGTAGGAAATATACGGTAATATTATTACTAATTTCAACTACCGCATCGGACCGTAAAGGCCGTTTAGCGTATTTTTCGGACATTTTCGGTGGGATTTTTTTAAGCGCCGGAAAACGTAAACGTATTTTACCGATTAAAAAAAGGAACGAAACATTCGCTAGTTAAAAGTAGTTACCGTATCGGACAGTAACGACAATTAAACGTATTTTTCGGACATTTTCGGATAATTTTTGGTGAGCTCCTTTTGAAGACTGATTTTTGAAGACTCGCACTGGTTTGTTAATTATGCGAGCTCCTTACGGAAAACGCGATCAGAGGGTCGCACTGGAATTCTTTTTTTGCGATCAGGTCCAAAAAAACGCGAAAATCTCGCGCGATCGCGCCCTAGAATTGACACTGCATAGCATACGCTGTCTACACACTCAGACACACACACATTCATCTACATATTATATATGTATATATACTCTACACTTTGCCAAGTTTCCCGTAGATTGGAATTTTGAATGCCCATTATTATTGGGATATCTTTCTCTAATGCTAGACTTTGAGTGTCAATAATTGTTGTTATGTATCTCTAATGTCAATTTTATTGTGATTTATTTATGTCTAAGTGGGTTGATTTTGTTCTCATTAAGTCTTGCACATTAGTATTACACAATTACACGAGATTGAACGTGTAAATTGGAACGGGCATGTGCCAGGATTAACATCAGAAATACATTAACCGAAGGGTCGATATCAATATTATCTATAACATTGATAACATTGACTAGGTCTCTATCACCCGCAAATTTTTAGTCAAGACTAATATAACGAAACAGGACCGTTTTGTTTTAAAAGCTGGTCTTGTCGGTAACCTTTTTAACTACCGGCTTTGCTTATTGTGAACGAAATGAGGTTTGCTGAAGGTTCATTTTGAATAGAGGCACCTTCTATAAATGTTATCTCTCAGGAACTGAAAGATATTTGCGATAAATAAATTAAAAATTGTTGGTGCCAATAATTTCAAGAACATGTGGCAGTACTTGAGTACTAAAAAGTATCTAAGCGTTCTTTTACTAACATTTGACAAAAAGCCAATTTATCAAGTAAACATGTTTTGTACTTTGAAATAGTTTTCTTTGTATAGCTGCCGATTGTCGGGTGCCATTAATGTTAAAGTTGCTGTGAAAGAGTGCTACATTTATTTAAAATACACAAGTGCGATTTTTTCAACGGCTTACAGTCTTTTTAAAACTACTAACTAACCCATTAAGTACTGTAATTATGGTGCTTTCGAGCATTCTACAATATAAAAAAATTCATTTGAAAAAACAACAACGAATCAAACCGACCAAAAACAATATAGTTATGGCATAATATATTCAACTTTAAAGCTGTTACACCCGCGACCACCTTTTATTGGCCGAAGCTTGTAAATTTTACGACTAAGCGTTCTGAATTAGCATAATTTCAAAATAGCAAAAGTAACAATCGGCGTGATTCTATCCAGGAGGTAAAATGCCGTGACGGAATAAACACCACCAATTATCAGCCTCACATTTTGCAGCCATCTCCTATTTAAATAACAATATCAGTGAGCCGCTATAAATATTAGCATCCCCTTTTAAAGCCAGTTAATTGTTTCCAAGAATAGAAGCCTTTTAATATTGATTAGGCTAGTTAAAGCGAAATGAATGTTATCTTGTTGTTCGTTCTGATAAGGGCCCCGTTGTTAAATCTCAACTCATCACTAGTCGCCTCGTGAAACATTAATTTGATATTAAAATATTGAAGAGGGTTCGCCGTGGAGTGCTGCCGTCATTGTGTATACACATTAAGTTTTAAAGCTTGGGTACATTATTAATGAAAGACTGCCAACAATGTAGAGAAATACACTACATGTATTTAGCATTTAAAAGAGAGATCACGTGTCACGTCTTTCCTACCGCGCCATAGCCTTGCTTAGTGGAAACAAAAGCGTACACTAACATCTCGCTAGATCAGTGGCTCTTAAAGTATGCGTCTTGACACACTAGGATTATGGTGTTCATCATTATTTTATTTTTGTCGATTCGATGCGGTAAACTATGTTCCCTAGGGTTTAAATTAGTGAAGGGCGCCACGGGGAACAACCTACTCTAAAAAGGGCCGAGAGTGGAAAAGTATGTAAACCGCTGCTATAGATGATAGATCATTATGTGCGATAAACCACCGGGGGCTCTACACTCAGTTTTTGACACTATCCTTTTTTCATGCAATGCTAGTTTCTAAGGTAAAGTTAAACAAAGGAACTGCGTGGCCAGCACAACTTTCAATCGCCTTTCATTTGACCGGCTATACCTAACTAACGTTCTTCAGTCCCGGAGTTACTAATTCCGTCGTTTCCATGTCTGTTTTCTTGATGAAACATTCGAGATAGCAACCCAACGTTCTAACACCCTGTCAATGGGTTACTGTACACGCGTCAGCCTGCTCGAAACTAATTAACGATTTTCTTCTACCGTCACATTGGTGTCCACGGACTGCAGTAGAAGAGAGAAAACATACTCCAGATCCGACCATGTTAGCACACTGGAAACACACATGACTAGATTTTTTTTTTCTGTTTTATATTGTCATGATATTAAGACATTCACTGTAGGTAGAAATATATTAGTCAACTTAATATTGTCATATTGTGTCGAATATGCGTCTGCATTACATACACGCTACGTTCATAACCATTCTATAAGTCAGCCCTAAAGTGCCGAACATCTCAAACTCAAGAAACCCATTATGGTGTCGATGTATGGTGCGATTGATACCGTTCAACAAAACAAAAATAAAAACATAGAAACAATACAGTCCAACCTCGATATGAGTTGACTTTGGTTCTTGTCGGTTTTTGGGTTTTGTCGAGTTTTCCCGCAAATAAATTTGATTCAGTTTCCGTCAATTGCCTAGAATGTCTGAAGCTGTTCCTAGTGCCAACAGACCAGTATAACCGTGTGTCCTTAAAGATGGGGAAACCCCTTTCCAAATCATAAAATCTGCACTCCTCATTCCCCTATTAGCAGCCTTTTTTTTTTTTGCTAAGTAGGGCCTTTAGAAAAGGTAAATGTCATGTTAAATGTTTATTTATTCCTAACACGAGTCTTTTTATATTCATGTTATTATAAATTATTTTTTTTGGTATCGACACACTATATTTATTGACTATTTTCTGTGGTTGTGATTACAGAGGGTCTTTAAATCATTAATTGTATTCACATGGATTCATATACCGGTACAAATAATTGCATTGGTTTATGTCACTTTTGATTTTTTAAAGATTATTTCGTACGGATTAGAGTTGAAAACCAAGGTTTGACTTTAATTCAATACAGTCGATCGTTCAGTAATTAAAATCAGTGCTTTGCATTAAAAAAGTACTTCTCATCTCCAATCGCGCTCTCTCTCTCTTTTTATCACTCTCTCTATCTTTGTCGTTCTCTCTCTTTATTATTCTCTCTCTCGACAACTCAGTAGACAAAGACGTATACACTGTTATTAAAACTAAATCTTTTAACCCTGTCCCCCTATTTTTTTCCCTCTGAAATCTTGGAAAAGAGAGAAAAGTGACGTCAAGCCCAGAAAAGACTTTTAACATTCGCGAACAAGAAACTACACGATACGCCAAAATTCCTCCAATTAAACTTTATCACGATAACCACACAAGACCCATAAAAAAATGTCTTAGTGTGTTACTCATTAAATTGAACAAACTTGTCAAACAATTTACAGGATTAATCTGTTCAAAATAACCCCTATTAAATTTTATTGATTTTTTTCACACGATGTAAATTAATTGAGCTATTGATTGCTTAAGGGATTACTAAACTATTTCTCCAGGAGAATAGTTTAAAAGAATAATTTACTGAAAGACTTGTACGTGTTTTACTTGGAAAAAAAGAATAAAAGAAATACATCTTATTACATCTAATAAAACCTTTAGTATGCGGTTCATAGAAATCTTGAGAGGTTTAAAAAATTCGAATCAAGTTTTTCATTTAAAACTTGAATATTCAACAGACTTGTTTTTAGTCTAGATCTGTTTTTATTTTAAACTCTAAATAAAATAAT
This sequence comes from Anisus vortex, assembly GCA_949126835.1. Classification (NCBI taxonomy): domain Eukaryota; kingdom Metazoa; phylum Mollusca; class Gastropoda; family Planorbidae; genus Anisus; species Anisus vortex. The sequence continues at coordinate 34,932,528 of OX421492.1, forward strand.
TGACACAACGAGTTTTCATTACTACTGGGTAGTTTTTTCTTCAAATCTGATCCTAAGTGACTAAATCTTCAGTCAATGTAAAAAGATCAAAACAATGCACTAAGCATACTATGGCAAAAAACAAGTGTCTGCGCAAATATCAGATCTGATTAGTGATTCGCTACTCTTTACCGTTAGTTGGTTTTCAAGTTGTTTGTTTTTCGCGTCCCCCTGGGCGCTTGCTTTTATATTCATGTTCTATATCAACGTTTCCATCTGTTTTTTTTTAGCCAACATTTAACACAATTAATCTAACAAATATAAATGCCCGCAACAGTCTCGACATAATGGACGTGTAAATCTTGTGATGCAATCTAATAACATTTGTGTAGACGTATGTAGCCGTGAGAATTTTACTTCAGTTCTTGTATAAAATTAGTTCCAGTTCCATGTATATTTCTGTTGCTTGGTTTTAAATGCGACATGAGCGTAAATATGTTTGTTAGCAGTGCAATAGATATAAATGTATTCTTTTGGTTATATCCCACACTGTAGTAAAATAATATGTTGTTTTATGTCTATTGCTATATTTTTTTAAACATTTTCTTCTTCATTTTGCGACCCCGTAATTCTGTTTTCGAAACCCGGTATTGGATCGCAAAGAGACCTTTTAGGAACTCTGTTCTATACCGAGGACAGATAGAGAAAACACAATAACATTGTAACAATGGACGCTTTATAAGCTTATAACGTTTTAAAGTCCTGAAGCCCTGCCCAGAGCGAATACGATTAACATTATCTCAATTTAAGTTATAATACACGTATCTGTTTAGTTCTTATTTGACTTTTCCCAAAGAATGCTGTCATATTTATAACGTGGTTATGTCTCTTGCCTCTTTATGGCCCTAACTTGTCTGTACATTAAACCCATTCAATGTTTAATCTTTCTCCAGCTATGGTATACTGCAGCCGCTGGGATGGCCTACTCGCGGACATTAATCCCTAAGAAGGTTAGCAGGGGATCTTTGGCTTCTCTACCTGCCGAGTTTCATTCCCTGTCCCGACAAGTGGTGAGTACCTTGTTGCACGTTTTTTTTTCTTCAAAACAAATAACAAAAACACAATATACACACACCTTCACCATTGATATAATGTCTCAGAAGTAGTTTATGTTGGGTCATGTGTATACTGAATTATTAGCCTTTACAGTGTGTCCTGAATGTATTTTTACAAGATAAGGTTATTACAGCTCTTAATTAAGAGGAAAGGTTGTAAGCTGACTGTTAACAAATCGTGTTCTAAAAACTCTCTTCATTGATTGGGTAGTGTAGTGCAGGGTGTATTACAAACTGCCATTGAAGAACATAACAAATCATGAAAGAATGACTTGTCTAGAATCTAGAAATGCCAGTCTCTATACTGGTACATCGCATATAGTTGGTATAATGTTACCGGGAAGGAAACTATTCCTTTGTCATTAGTTATGTCACCACTGCGACACCGACACTGCTCGCAAGAATCGTAATGGCACCCTGGTCTATGAAATGATAGTGTTTGGGTTTCTCTTCTTGCCGTTGAAGACTTTATTTCCTATCTCTGTGAGCGTTGCCCATACCTGTATCCATTACATACGCACCCAATAAATATTGTATAACACTGCATCAGCCCCCCCCCTGCCAATACCTGTATCCATTACATACGCACCCAATAAGCATTGTATAACACTGCATCAGCACCCCCCTGCCAATACCCGTATCCATTACATACGCTCCCAATAAGCATTGTATAACACTGCATCAGCAAACAAAACCATTACATACGCTCCCAATAAGCATTGTATAACACTGCATCAGCAAACAAAACCATTACATACGCTCCCAATAAGCATTGTATAACACTGCATCAGCAAACAAAACCATTACATATGCTCCCAATAAGCATTGTATAACACTGCATCAGCAAACAAAACCATAACATACGCACCCAATAAGCATTGTATAACACTGCATCAGCAAACAAAACCATTACATACGCACCCAATAAGCATTGTATAACACTGCATCAGCAAACAAAACCATTACATACGCACCCAATAAGCATTGTATAACACTGCATCAGCAACAAAAAAAATAGAGCGTTTTTTTTCTGAATATTGTATACATTTAACTATGTAAAGGAGGTTTTCCTGAATATTCTATACATAGAAATGTACAAACACATGTGCTGGTATCAATAGATAATCCTATTTGAGTAAATGTTCAATGTGAAGTAATTTTTGTTGCTGTCTCTTTCCTTCTCGGGACTCAATTAATGTGTCTTGAAATATGTTATTATTTTATCTTGTGGCCGTGCAGCCGGTCTATAGAGCGTTCTCAGTTGGCGTGGCTTAGGTTTTTACTCTATTTTTAGTGACGTGTTTGTGTAAATATAAGAACCCACATGAGGTACAAATGTAACGTGGTGAAAGTGAAGTTGCTCTTTATCATGCAAAATTCACACCTGAATATTGGGTATCGTACTAAAAAATAAGGAGGTAAATAGTAGTACTGTAGATTAATTGATTAATGTGATTAGGCTAGGGCCGGCAGCCGGCTAGACCTATTTACACTTTCAATTTCACTTTATAGGCCTACACTTTTAATCAAGTGATAGTGTTGGTGAATATCTAGTCTAGTCAAGTCACTAATAGGCTCACATCGTCTATGATCTATGTCTATGATAATAATAAAATAGTCTATTTTATTTAACATACATAATACAGCTTAAATCTTAATAAGACTTAAAACACAACACATCATTTAAAAAAAGCTCGAGCCTATATGAAACTTTATTAATACAGCGGCCATTATTACTTGTACACCATTACTCAAAGTAAACACAATTCACGTGCTTTTTGTCACGTGATTGCAAACGCCCTATTGAATGGGTCTTCTGTACAGCTATTAAGTCTGTGAACTGCTTTAAGACAATTAAAGACTTCTTTTTTTTTGTCCTAATGTTTTGCTTACTCAGGCCAGACACCAGGCAACCAGGCCCAGAGCAATGGGCTCTTAATGCTCCACATTTTTGCCCATGCCATTTTTATGTCCTCTAAAGCGTATAATGAGGCTGCCTTGGTTTACATGGGCAATGACCCCACAGAAAGTTATTTGCTGTATGGCCTTTAAAACACAATTTTCTCTGAGAACAGGCAGTAGCTGCTGGGTTGTTTTTTTGGCTTGTGAACTGATATATCCCAAGATACATTCAGGTGACCTCTAGAATGTGTGACAGATGTTCGCATGTCATGTTATGTGTTGCAAAAAAAAAAAATCTACTTAAAAACGATGTACAAGTAATTAGGATGAAACAAAACTAAGTGTACACAGCAAAGTCATTTTCCATTTCCACCATTTTCACCAATACAAGATCAATTTTTAATTTTGATGATTCCTTACTCTAATGGTCAATATTTTTAATATGAAACTTATATCTTTCTTGTTTTCTTTTACAATTTAGTACGTTACACTAAGCTTGTTGGTTCTTTGTTTGATAATAAATCGCAATATTTGTTAGCATTAAAATTTCTCTCATTAAAATTTTTTAACACATGATTGTGGTTCGCTGTCCTGCTTAGCATAAAAACTATCATTTTATTAGAGGCCAATAACTTAGTATTGATTTCTTAGTGTGCAGTAGCCCTAATTCCTCGGCAATAACAATTAGGATGCTCTGTCAATATTTTATTTTATTAAAAGAGCTTGCAATTTAATTGTCATAATATTTTCAGTGAAACAAGTAATTTATTGCTTGAAAAATTTAAATTGATATATAGAACAGCGTTGCTGCACACATTTATTTTTAGAGTAACACTAGAATTTTGTTGTGTTGTTTATGAAAAATGAAAGTGAGATTCTATCCCCCTTCTATCCTTATTCTATATTAAACATGTATTTGTGTTATTGCTCTGAAAGATCCTGTGGACAGGTCAATCAATATTTATTGGTAGTTGTCGATGTGGTTGGTGATAGTTGTACAATGCATCGAGAGAGGGAAAAGTATTGCCATCTTCGCGAATTCTGTATTGCATTTTGACAATAAAAGGTTTTAAATGATGTTGGTTTTCACTGCTTAGTCCAGGTAGACTCTTCCGTGTCGGAATGCCATTCGGGAAGAAAGAAAAAAAAAAGCCAATCAGACCGTTTATTAGCCAGCATTTAAAACTACAATGTATTTACAGTTTAAGGTACTAAAATGTGTTAGCGTGCTTAGTGCTTATTCCAATAAGTACGTTTTAAACATACCATGTAGTTAATGGTAATGTGGTAAACTACGGGTTTAATTAAATAGTAAGTGCTGACACATTGTCCTGTTATAGACATTATTTTTTAGATTATAATAATTTTAAATACTTGCTGGTGTTGGATTTTCGTAAACGTTTCTCTAAGTGCATATTTATGAAACAATAAAATTGGTCCTGGGATAGTCTATGCGGTGATTATTAAATAGCACTTAGTTTTTAAAAAAAAAAAACATTACGGATACTAATGACAATGCACGTGGCTGCACGTGGCTGCCCATTCTTGGAATTCAGTCTTCTTTTCTTATTGTAACTAATATATTTTGCCACGAATGAAAGTTCGTTTAGCACAGACAGATTGAGACGTGAGGGTGGGGCGAGACTAAAATAGATTAACGCCAGACACATTACCCTTAAAAAAACACTATATAAGTACATTCATTAATCTTTTATATGTGAACATCGGTCTTAGTCCACATTCGATTTCATTTTTAAAGTGTGCTATACGTTATTATCTGTATGAGTATGAGTACATTACGTTTGCATTGATGTGTTATATAACCTGTTAAACCTGAAACTATGAAATTGGAATAACTAGTCGTCTTTTTTTTTACTCAACTCTATCTCTCCCACCCTTGAGTATAGAATTATCGCAGGCTCAATGTTGGATTCAATCCATTCATAATGGTAATGCATGTCTTACATGTCTTACAAATATTTAGCACGGAATCCCGTTCAATTTTTAAAGAAGCGCTAGAATTTCATAAAACTATAATTATTGTAAATCTGCTCCGTTGCGCATGGGTATGATCAGGACTCACGGGAATTCGATTTAAAAAAGAAATATTTCGAGAAGAAGGTTGTGATTGGGTAGTGATGCGTGTGCTAATAAGGAATGAATGTGACTAATAATAGTACCAGGCCGGGGCTATTTTAAAGTGGAGAAAAACATTGGCAGACAAGCAAAGAAAGAAAAACATCCTGGAAATAGAAAATGTCTGAGAGCCCGAGATGCCGGCGTGAGGGCGGCCAATGTGACTCCGTACACGTTGTTAAGAACGATCGTAACAGGCTTAATGGTCCGGCTGTGTTTTACAATGTTTTAGAATCAATCTGTGAGGCCCAGAAGGGTTACTGGTTTTGAAAGTAGAGTTTGAATTTTAGAAAAAAAATACAAATAATATGTTTAAATGTGTATTGCATATACTTGTTATGTTCAGTACATATTTGTTGGAAAAGAAAATGGTTCCACGTTTCTAAGGGCTATAAAACTTGAATGCAATGAAAGCTAATAATTAATGTGCTCATTGTTAACTTTATAACATAAGTTCTCTAACTTCCCTAATGACATTCGAGCATTGGTCGGGTTACCATGAACTAGTCAGGAAACCCAACATAAACATCATTTACAACCCTTATCCAAGTGGAAGACTAAGACTTAAACCAGGGATATGCGTAAGGCGCAATAACCTTCTCTCTGGAGAAATCGTCAAGATAAGTTAGGATTTTATTTGTTTACTCCCTGTTAATCTAACCCCAACCGTATTGCTAGCAATTGATTTTCATCAGTTGTCCGATAGCAAATATTTTCCAGCAGATGGACTACTAAAGCCTTGTGTGTGTGTGTGTGTGTGTGTGTGCTTGTGTGTATAAAAAAAAGTTAATTGATATGTTGTTTTATAATTTAATTCAGAAAATAGTAATCTGTTAGTAAAGAAAATTAATTATGAAATAGTGTAATCTTTTATTGGTGAATAGAAATGAGACGAAACTAACTGTAATGTTATACAATGTAATAAATAGGGATACAGACCTAGTAGTGCTGCAATAAAGCAGATATATACGTACTATTTAAGAGTAGGAATCAAACCGGTAGTGACAGTATTGATGTGTGAACTTTTATTTGTCAATTTATATTACAAACTTTTTATATAGTTCTTTGCCAATGTTTTTTTTGTAACCCCCCAAAAAATCTCTTTAAATTTAAAGTCGATGGTATTACTGTCACCCAGCATGATGCATGTGACGCAACTTTCTTAAAAGTCTGTTAGACATAGCAGCAATTAAAGTATCCATCACCAAAATCCCGCCCGACTTTATTTTTATCTCCATGAATTATTTATCTAGACTTGGGCTTAATTGTTGTTGTTTTTTTGCATATAAGCTTACGGTGAAGCCAATATGTGACTTGAGTAAGACAGAGCTGAATTGCAGACCAGATAAAAAAAGAAGAATGAAAACTAGGCCAAAATTATAACTAGGTCAAGATGTAATCGATGATTTACATTAATTACCAGGTGTCAACCTTTTATAGTTCGGTTACATGACTGTTTCCAGACCGAAACAGCTTGTCCTCGTGGTACACAGTGGAGAATTGTTTTAAAAAAAAGATGTGGCGTGGAACTGACAGACATCACATTCTCCTACTCGCTACAAGTGGACAGGTTTCTCCCTTTTTCTTCCCTTGATAACAAAACGAATGTTTCAAAATGAGGTCTGACATATTCAGTCGCCATCTTCCCCCCTCCCCCCGTCTCGTTCAAATGGCAAGGTTGACAATCCTTAACCTTTGGGCCTGTCCGGGGGGAAGAGGTGGCCAGAGGGACGGGGGGGGGGGGGGGGGGGGCTAGTAAGAAAAGAAATGTTGGCTAATTCTGTTCCTCCGTTCTGTCCATGGGTTTGATTAGAACAGGGAATTCACTATACACTAGATATGTTTCTTGTATTTAAAAAATCCTCCGAAGAATATTTTACATCTGAATGGTAGATCCTAGAACCAGGCCCCACGAGAGGGGGGTACAGCCGGTACGCCGTACCGGGGCCCACGAGAGTTTAGGGGGGCCCATGAAGCCCATGAATATTAAAATTTAAAATAAAATTGGCAATTACGCAAGTAATTTTTAATTATTGCTATTAAGCTAAGAGGAGATGTCCCAAAACCTTCTACAATCTCACGTGGCGCTGGGGGCCCTTAATTTTGATATTATTTGAATGTGTACTTGAACATTTTGTTAAATATGCAATGAAATCCTTAAGTTGTAATATAGGGCCCAATTATTTCCGATAGCATTTAGGATCTTAGTTTTCGTCCTGATTCGTCTGCCTGCGCTGCTGCTGTTGGTAATGTGGAGGAGTGCTGTCAAATAGTTAAGGCATGAATGGCTGCTAACAACTTAAATTAAATGATGACAATACAGAGGCAATTATCTGTGGTTCTGATGTCAGTCTTCGGAAAAATAGCTATTACTACAATCAAGGTTGGGGCTGCCGAGATAACGTTGTCCAACACGGGTAGAGACCTTGGCCTTTTTATTGATAATAAAATGTCAATGGTTCCACATAACAGTGCTGTGGTTAAAGCTTGTTCGTCTCATCTACGCACTCTGGGTCAGCTGCGCCCTCAACTCAATTGAAGGACGGCCAACGCCGTAGCAGTCTCTCTTATCCAGTCAAGTTTGGATTACAGCAATAGTTGCATGTGGGGTTAGTCCCAGAACCAACTGCAGAGATTACAGAGAGTGCAGAACACCGCGGCGCGCATTGTTTCGGGGGTGAGGAGGCAAGATCATATCTCCCCGACACTGAGGGATCTCCACTGGCTCCCGGCGATAAAGCGAATAGAGCACAAAATTATGTCCAAGTACCTGGAAGTGCGCTCATTTGAATCAGTTGTGCCTTCTTTATGGAACAATTTACCTCAGACCAGTGGCGTAGCTAGGGGAGGGGGAGGGGGGTCCAAATTCATAAATCCGCCCGGGCCCCTACTTGAGGGGGGTTCCAAAGGAGTGTCCAAATTGTTTTTTTCTTATGTCATAATGTCGAATGTCAAAATGCAGGGGCCTCTAAAGAGGCCAAGCCCCCCGGGCCCCCAAATCCCTTGCAACGGCACTGCCTCAGACACTTAGAGAATCTGGGACAAAGAGTATCTTTTAAAAAGAACTTGAAGACATTTCTCTTTGGCTAATACATCTGCCACTGCAAATCAAACCCAGAGCGCAATAAGCATGCTAATTTAATAGCATGGATAGAAGCACTATAGGAAATGCCCATTCTTATCTTATCTTCTTATCTCTTTTTAAATTATTTTTCTCCAGGACGATTACAGATATAGACCTATAAGCCTTAAAGGCTTACAGTTCTCCCTGTTAGCTTAGTAGTCTAGGCCAGGGGTCGGCAACCTGCGGCTCGCGAGCCGCATGCGGCTCTTTTGATGTCAGGATGCGGCTCTCGAGTTCCATGCGCAAGCATTAATAATTATATAATTTTATTTTCAAAACTCATAAAAAAATATTATACTGCAAAATTATAAATTCTACAAACAGGATAAAAAATACTAAACATGAGAGAACAGTGAGAATAGGTGGAGTAGAGAGTAGACGGACAGCTTACATCCACTCGTTTCTATAGCCACCCAACCAGCAGCCCAGTCGGATTCGTTTGCGTTCACATGCAACACAGATGGCCTTCCGACTAGTCTCATTTGCCAAGAAAAACTTGCACACAATAAGAAGTCAAATTTGGAAAGACACTTCACTACAAAACATACCCAGATTCGTTGATAAATATTCCACCGGTGACGCACGGAAAAAAAAACTTGTTAAAGAGCTTCATAAAACAAAAACAACAGTCGAGTTATATGCTAAGTAACTGGGCGCAATCTTCAAATAGTGTAAATCTGGCTAGCTTTGTAATATCACTACACATTGCAAAAAGAGGGAAACTATTCCCAGATGGTGAATTCGTCAAAGATTGTTTCATACGTGGAGCTGAAAAACTGTTTAGTGATTTTAAAAACAAAACAGATATCATGAAGAAAAAAAAAATTACCATTATCTTTTAAAACAGTACAAGATACAACTGCTAAAATATCTTCAAATGTAACACATATGCAAGTGGAAGACATTCAACTGGCTTCTGCTTTATCACTTGCTATGGGTGCGTTTTGCGACATAAAAGACACGGCACAGGTAAGCCTTTTTTGTCAGGTATATGTCATCCCAATGTCCGAAAGAAGAACTGCTAGGATTGCCACAGCTCTCAGGGCACACTCGTGAAGAAGATATAGAAAATGCTGTGCAAAAATGCCTGGAAGACTATGAAATCGATATGGAGTCTAAATATAATCGTTTCCATAGCAACTAATGGAGCCAGAAGTAGGCCTATGCCAGGATTCTTCGGTTAAAAATAAACCACGAAATTTTAACGTTTCACTGCATAATTCATCAAGAGGCACTTTGTGTCCAAACATTTCCGGACGAAATAGTTGAGGTCATGAACTTGATAATTAAGATCATTAACAGCATTTCGCAAAAGCACACTACGATCGCCAGTTTAAGGAATTTCTTAAGGAAATAGAAAACCAGTATTCTGATCTACTTCTGCACAATATTATAAAGTGCGATGGCTTTCCAGGGGTAACGTATTGAAACCTTTTGCTTCTTGCTTGAGTGAAATAAAAACATTCTTCAATGAAAAAGGCATTGTCCATCCCGAATTGAAAGAAGACAAATGGCTGCGAAAAATCAACTTCAAGGATGGATATCACAAAGAACCTAATTGAGCTAAATGTAAAACTGCAAGGACAGGGAAACCCAGCCTATGCCTAGCTTAGAGAAGTGGTTTGTTTGAAAATAAATTACTTTTTTTTGTCGAAGACATGGAGCGCGGTAAATTACTTCATTTCAAAAACCTGAAGCAATATCGCGATGAAACCAAGGCAACTATTGACACGAATTACTTCAGGCTGTCTATAATCAAAATGAAGGATGGATTCACCATGAGATTTGAGCAATTCAAAACAAACGCAAGTATGCTACTCTGGCGTTCATAGTCAAATCCTCTGAACACAAATACAAATAAGATGCTGGTTCGCTTCAAATGCAATTGCTGGATTTCAAAACCAAACACTTGTGGAGTGGCAAGTTCACAGAACTCAAGAGCAAGTTAGTAGCATGCACGTCACGCTGCACAACTGGACAGCTCTAAAAGAAATGCCACGAGTTGAGGCACTCATATTTGACGCATGGAATAGTCTTCCGGAATGCTACAGTGAGGTGAAGAAGTTGGCATTTGGAGTGCTGACGATCTTCGGGTCAACATAATATTCGTGCGAGCAAGCGTTCTCTTGCATGAATATAATAAAATGTAAAGTAAGTTGCCAACTAACAAATACAAATCTAGAGGCGTGATTGAAACTGAAAACAAGTTATGAGCCAGATTTAACCAAACTTTGAAAAAGGCATGCAAGACCAATTCTCCATTGATGTAACTATTGTAACTATTATTATTCAATAATTATAGTTTAATTATTTGATTATTAATTTTATTATGCTAGCAGAGATAGCTCAAATACTTAAATATTTTTTTGTGCGAAACATTTGTATATTTTCATATGAATAAATATTATTTCATATTTAAAGCTATTGATTTTAAATCAAAAATCAAATTTATATATCTAATCCTAATCAAAAACCATAATATTGAAAAAAAAATGTTAGTCTAGTGGCTCTTTAAAAACTGGAAAATTTGGTAAATTGTAGCTTTTGGCTCTTCAGTCTCAAAAGGTTGCCGACCCCTGGTCTAGGCCTACATACTCAATATCGCTGCATACTAGTACGGCAGTCAAAGCTAGTTAGTCGATTTTTTTTACACTTTAATTAATGATCTCCTGTGCGGTAGCCACGAGGGGAGTTTGAAGTAATCATAATTTTAAACAAATGTAAATATACATTATTCAGTTGCAGCCTCAAGAGGTGGAAAATACTGTCAAAGCTTCATGGCATTTCTAGCACAATATGGTCAGATGGAATTGAAAATGTAAAACAATTTGTAGCCCATCGACCAGGGGTTGAGTTGGCTATGGAAGACCTGTTAAAGCTGAATCTTACTCCGAAAACCAGAAACGAAATTCATGAAATGTATATGTTATGTCGGTTCTTTCACTTGCATTATAATGTCAGTCGTTTGGCACAGTATACTAGTCTCTTATGGCTTCTGCAACAAAGTCATTCAAGCTTGTGATGCGACTATAGATATGGAAGTTGCAAGCATAGAAAGCTTATAATATGCACAACTAGGGGCTTTGCGAAACAGTTGGAAAGCATGTGGAATGAAGCTAAGCTTGTTAAATCCCACCTGCAGATAGAAGTACAATAGTTTAGGAACAGCAATACAACTGCCAGTAAAAAAAAACAAGATTCCATGACGAATATATATTCACCTGATGAAAATGTGAATGAGATGAACGAAACAGAAGAATGCCACGAGGAAGCCCACTTTCGAAAACACATTATTTTATGTTGTATTGGATAATGACATAGTGTTATTGGAGGGCTTACAGTTTACAGTTCGGTTCAATTCAGTCAAAGATATTTCGAACACATTCAGCTTTCTTTGGAACTGCCAAAAGATGTCAGAAGAAGACTTGAAGTATAAAGCTACTAAGTTAGCAGAAAAGTAAGCTTATTATAATATCATAAGTTGTGAAGACTTTCTTCAGGAAATAATTCACCTAACAATGGTTCACAATGCAAATGTTGGTAAAGAACAGTTGGGTGCATTGGAACTGTTAAATGTTTTGGCAAATTCCAAATTAGAAAATATTTTTCATAACATAAGTGTCAGTTCAAGGATGTTTCTTACATCACTAGTCCAGTAGCATTAGCAGAGAGGAGCTTCAGTAAACTTAAGCTCATCAAAAATTGCCTTAGGTCCACCATGAGTCAGGATCGCCTGCACAACTTGGCTAGGCTCAGTATTGAGTCTGGCATTGCAAGACTTTGACTTTAAACTTTGACACGATAATTCGTACTTTTGCCAAGAAAAAGGCACACAATTTAAGTTAGCCCTGTTTTAATAAAACTAGTCTTTTTCTTCTCTTTCTTATCATTCATGTGGGCCTTTTGATGTATTTTCTGTTGACTATTTCTTTTCACCAAACAGTAAGCATTCAAAAGATGAATGATTTGGGTATATTTTTGTAAATAATTAGATCAATTCTGATCAATACTGAATCGGAGGACCAATTAGATCTGCAACAATATAACTAGGAATATTTGATTAATGTATTTTTGTAATAGACCTGTAAGGCTATGATTGAAATTATTACACTCTAATGGTAAATGGTTACATTTATGGCAGTTTCACAAAATGATCCACAGACCTTTTGAAAAGATTCCTGATTTTTCAAACGTATGTAATACAAATAAATCATCAAGATCTGAATAGTGTTAGAAAAAAAAGGTGTTCGGGGGGGGGGGGGGGGGCCCACAAAAGATCTCGTACCGGCATCTTTTTTTTCTCTCGAGGGCCCTGCCTAGAACACCCAGACTCTTTACTTTATTTCACCTCTTTTCTTCTGTTTCTTTTATCTTCTCTCTTTCGTTATCCATCTTTCTCTCTACTCTCTATTTTTCTCAGTTTTTTGTGTCTCTATTTCTCTTTCTCTCTTTCTTTTACCTTCTGTCTTTCTCTCCATGTTTCTCTCTGTCTCTCTTTTTCCTTCCTCACTCTTTCTTTGTTTCTTTCTTTCTCTCTGTCTTGTTTCTCCATATCTCTATCTCACCGCCGCCTGTTTCACGGTCTCTCATTTTATTTCCTTCTTTATCACCCCCCCCCTGCACTTACTATTATGGCCACACTCACTCCCCCTTGTTTTCCCCATTCTTCAGCTCCAGCCCAATCCCAGCCTGCCTCTGCCAACAGCCCATTCGCCTTCCCTATTATTTTTTTTGCTCTCTCTCTCTCTCTCTCGAAGACTTCTTGTGTTTCACTCTCGTCCATCTTTCCCTCGGTGCTGTCGTGTGGTTCTCATATTTGTATTTCTCATACTCTATATCTTTTAGAGCTCTCACTTAACCCCCTCATCCCCTGCACTTACCTTCTTTTTTTTATGTCCTTACTCTTTAATCATTTTTTTTGTTTCATTCTCTTGTTCTCTCTTTCTCTTCTTTATTTCCCTCACTTTCTCGTTTTTTTGCTCTTACATTCTTTCTCTCTCGCTCTTTCTCATTCATTATATTTTTTATTATCACTTTCTTCTGTATAATACTTTCTTCGTCTTTCTCTCCTTAATTCCTCATTTCTTATATTTCATTACTTTTGTTGTTGTTCTCTTTAACACTTTTTCACTTTCCATACTCTCCTTGTCTTGCTCTTTCTAACTCTTTCTATTCTTATACTCTAGATTTCTCTCTCTCTCTCCTTTTTTAACCTTTTTGTCTTGTTCTATTTAACTCTCTCTTTTCACACTCTATACCAGTGGTTCCCAACCTTTTAAATGCCGCGACACTTTTATACAGCTTTTCACGTTATGGCGACCCCCCAACCATAAACTTATTTTCGTCGCTATCTTATAACTGTAATGTGCTACTGTTATAAAATGTAATGTAAATATCTTATGAGCAGGATGTATTTTCAGTGTTACAAATTGAACATAATTAAAGCATAGTGATTAATCACAAAATTCCATTTGAAATTATATATTGTGAAATATTTATTTTTAATTACAACACAACGTCAGTGCTAAGATTGATATTGGGTCTTTCTCATCGGCTTACACAACGAAAAATCATCTTTCACAACAAGTCTACTTCTGTATTTAGATTTAATAATCAACACACTGGAAATCCTTTTCACACATATAAGTTGTTGGAGATGGAAGAAGAAGGTGCAACACAGTCTCAGACAAAATAGTATATGACTGCAAACACTTGATCCCGAATTTTGTAATTGGCATTGTAGAGAAATTAGTTGTTAATTAAATTAAATGAACTTCACTTGTGTTGTCTCTGGAACATCTTCGAATTTGACTGCGCATGACCTTCTTTCAAGTGCAAATGAAGTGTCAGATAAATTTGAAAGGTATGATCGAATTTCGTCTGCAAGCATGTGCAAGTGTTCTTTCACAAAAAATCATTATCGTAATCCTTTTATCTGTTTTAATGTCATGTTCATCAAAGAAGGCAGATATGTTAAGCAACATGAACATTTTTATTTACATCCAATTTTTTTTATACCAAAGCTAAAATTTAATTTGGAACGATCCGATCTTTTCTGACAAATTAAGGTTTGTTATAAAAATTAACTGGTCCTTGCAGTGATGAATTTTACTCATTAAAGATTTCTAAAATGTCAACAAAGTAAGTTATTTTCTGCATTTCAATTTTATCGCCATAAAGTGCTTTCAACTGCGGTCTTGCTTTCTGACTTTAAAGTTAAAAAGTTCTGAGTTTATCACGAAGCTAACTAAACGTTTTTTAATTTTTCCTCTCGACAACCATCTGACTTCAGTGTGAAATAGTAGTTAGGCGTATCCAACTGTTTTCGCAACTGTTTAAAGTAGGTATGTGATGGGGTTGGTGCGCTGATGTTATCACGCCTGGTACTCGTATGCACAGAATAGAAATATACTTATTCTGTGCTCGTATGTGGATGTGGGTGGGCCCGCCTGTAGACTGATACAATATGTATTTTCCGGTGGTCTTAGGCGACCCACATGAAATGGTTCTTTGACCCCTATGAAGATTTGACATATAATGTTGGTATATTATTAAAAACATATTCTTGTAATTTCTTTACAAAAATTCAACGTGAGGTAGCCAGATATATAAAAAAAAAAAAAAGGTTTACTTAATCTAATCAAGGGCGATAATAGTCCTGATTTTAATTCTCTAGGTGATTTTATTTTATAAAAAATTTACTATACTATTTGCATTTGAAAAAAATAATTGTATATTTTGCATATTCCAGGACCGGTTTTCAAATTGATAAAAGTACGGAAAATGAACAGTCAATTAATTAATGTCTTTACATTATATATGTACTTTTTTTAAACACCATTTTAGCTACTAGCTTGTTTTCATTAGTACGCATTTACTTCTTTTAATAGTATAAATTTTTCATAATACATAGCCTAGTCATATTTTTGAAAGGCCTTATTTTTAAGGTCTGAAGACTAAAGAAAAAAGGAATAGTCTACACCAGGGATTGGAAACCTACGGCATGCGTACCAGACTTGTTACACAAAACGATTTTCAATGGCACTCCTAAAAAAACAACAATTCAAGTATCTTCTATTAAAAATAATTCTATAAGTTCTAAAGCAGGGTGACTTTTAGACTGTTAGCACACTGAATGAATTAAAAATCCCACTTTGGCACACTATTATCAAAAGGTTTCCATTCCCTGGTCTAGACTAAAGATTGTTGGTGCCAGAAAACGTCCCTGTTTGACCCCGCTACACAATGGGGAGGGTTGTGATGTGTCGCCATCGAAGAGTACTGTGCTGTACATGTTGTTGTGGAAAGACCTCAATAAGACCATCAAAAATAAGTGTTTTCCGATGGTCCTTGGCGACCCCCATGAAATGGTCGTTCGACCCCCAGGTTGGGAACCACTGCTCTATACTCTCCATGTCTTGCTCTTTATAATTCTCTCTTTTTATACTCTCTTTGTCATGCTCTCGTTCTCTTTTTGACTCTTTTTCTCATTATCTTTTCACAATCTCTTTGTCTTGCTCTCTTTAAATTTCTCTCTCTCTCTCCCTCCCAGTATTTCCCCGAATCATATTGTGCACACATAATCTTTCCCAAAAGCTCTTTCTCTAATAAATTAATAAAAAAAAAATCAATGAACTCCAAATATAATTTTTTTTATCATATTTTGTTTGTGTAATACATGAATTGTAAAAAAACAAACAAACAAAAAAACAACACAACAATAAACAAAACACTGACATGACGACCTTCTTGGCTCGATTGTCAAAGCTGAGTAACCAGATGCAGGGAAATATGCATTTTGTTCAAATGGCATTCCATTGGCATAAATATCATTAATGCGACTCCACCAATGCAGTTCTATCAGCGCGTATGCTTCTCCACGAAACATAGATCTAGACCAGGGGTTCCCAACCAACCCGTCGGGGGTACGCGGACTACCACTGTTGATGGGGGAGGGGTACGCAATCAATACAAGGGTATAATGTCCAGCTTGAATGAACAATGGTTGTTCTTTAATAAAAATGGATGCGGGTATTAGTTCTATTATATGTTATGAATAAAAAGGAAACTTAAAATGAAAGCTTATAAATTAAATACTAATGTCGTAATGAGTTTTTTTTTTTTTTACAGTTCATTTAGAGTGATTCGCTCGTGCATTTTTAAATATATTAAATATATTTTAGGATTTAGTGCTGCAGTTCGGGAGAGTTCGGGTCACTTGTATATGGACATTGTGTTTAAGGGGTACATAAGTAAACAAAAGGTTGGGAACCACTTATCAGGATTATATGGAATGATGTGTGAGCTCATTTTAAAGCGGCTCTGAAAGGCGCGTGTTTTGTTTTTTTGTGTTTTTTTTTTAAGACTTATGTCTGCATACGTTTTGAATACATCTGTTGAATCACATGGTTTATCTCGTGTAAATAAATCTAGCCAATAAAAGGAAGAGGAAGGGTTTGTAAGATGACAAAAGTAAAACACCGGTTTATGGTATGTAGCAGACATAAGGTTTTATATGATCAGGGTCATTTATGGATTCATTTTTTAAAGTGTGCATTATGTACATTGTGATCTATATTCAGTATTATCTCCATTGTGCGTGATTTAGATTCTGTATATTTTACATTGTGTATTATGTATATACTGTATAATTTACTTTACGTATGATCTACATTTGTGTATCATCTACATTGTATATGATCTATATTCCGAAATCTCTATATTCTGTATGATCTACATTGAGTATGATCTATATTCTGTATGATCTACATTGAGTATGATCTATATTGTGTATGATCTACACTGTGTATGATCTACACTGTGTATGATCTACATTGCGTATGATCTATATTCTTTATGATTTATATTGAGTATGATCTATATTCTGTATGATCTACACTGTGTATGATCTACATTAATTATGATCTATATTCTATATGATCTACATTGAGTATGATCTATATTCTGTATGATCTACACTGTGTATGATCTACATTGTGTATGGTCTATTTGACTTATATCTGTATGATCTATATTCTGTATGATGTAGCCTTCATTGTGTATTGGTATGATCTTTATTCGTTATAATGTATATTGTGTATGATCTACATCACGTTATAACAGCTATAACCATATGATCTGTATGCTCTATTTTCTGAATGTTCTATTTAACTCTGTTTTTTTTTCTTCTCTTGGTAATACTCTCGTTGTCTAGTCTATAATATAATAGATAATAATGATAATAGTAAAACATATCAACTAAGTAACTTTCTTAAACAACGATTGGATTTTGTAAATAAAGTATTTTTTTGTTGGTTTCAACAATGGTTCAATTTTCTATGAAAGGATTAAAGGACTACACATTTCTATGAAACTGGTTATGTTGAAAAAAAAAATTACGTTTTCCATCTCTTTCCATTAGTTAAGCCAACTGTTAAGCCATCAATCATCAAAGATTCTGAATACGACATTAATTAACACTCAATCTTAAATCCAATGTCTTTGAAAAACGTATTATTTGTGTGTGTGTGTGTGATGTTTTTAAATGGTGAAAGGAAATTCGGCTCACGGTGAAAGAAAATCACGCTAGGAGATAAAAATAAATGTATTAAAGATGGATGGTTCTTATTTCATGATCATAACTATTCAAATCCTGTACGCACGGCTTCTGAGTACATATGTACAATATTAGAGTATATATATATATATATATATATATATATATATATATATATATATATATATATATACTAGGAGTTATGCCCGTCAAAATGACGGAGAAACGATCGATTACTATGTGTTTTGTTAAAAGAGAAAGAAAAAATAACGAACAATATTACAATAAAAACTGTAGTTTTTGTTATTTGTTAACGGTCTCCTGTCGCTGGAACATACATATAAATTGTTAATGTCAAACTTCTGACTTCTTATTAATGATATTAATCAAACAATGATACTATAAAAAAACAAACAAACACAAATACCATATTTTATAGTAAAAAATGGATATAATAAAAAAAAAGTAGACAATAATATTTCGCAGTATGGGAATACCCATACACGAAAAACACCATAATGGGAAAGCATTTCAAAGGGACAATCATTCTGAAATGGCGCTTATCTTATTTAAAAAAAAAAATTAACGCATTAAGCAATATTGTTTTTTAGGAGGACGTTTCCAATTTATATTGTCATATACTGTTGGTTTTCCAAGTATTGGAACACACAATGCTTATTCCCCTCTCTTTTTCTCCCTACACACGATTTTGTGGGCGGGGCTTAGTCTTTCCAATACCTCGACTTTTAGTACGAAGGCGAAAGATTCTAGGTAATGTTGGGATTCTGTGTTGACCTCAAATTCTCGGAGTGGCTAGGAATGGTTTATTATTTCTGCATAGGGTAGTTCCTATCATTTTTATTATGAGTTTTGTAATGATACCATTATTTTCACCCCTCCTAGTAATAGGTCTGTCCCTCGCACCACTTTAATAGTATTTAATGATTTGTTTGTCTGAAAGGCAGTGAGTTTCGAGATAATTTCTTTTGAGGACGCTTGTGTTTGCACTATTTTATTCTAACTGTACATAATCTTCAAATTGTACATATTGGAACATATCACGTGAATTAAATTATCAACAACATTTACACTGAAGCTTCCTCGTCAAGTTACTATTCTATTGTGTTGTTTACAATACTATACTATTTATTTACTACTCCAACGTCAAGGAAAGGAACTGTTAGAACGCAAATCCTGAGTTTGTGCCCAGTACCATAATGAGAGTTCGTGTAATACTGAAACATAAATAATAATAACTAAAGTCTACCCTAGGACTAACGAGAATTATCAACGACATCTACACGGCTCTGGCCACAAGGGGATTGTGGACGTAACAATACATTTTACTTTTGTGCCGATCGGTCAAACGGCATAGGAGCGAGCCTATTGAGACAAATATATATATATATATATATATATATATAAGCCGCTACATCGACAAAGTTGACACAACTAAGAAAAGTCCCGTTGCTGAACATATGGGTTGTATTATCCCTACTCCCCCCTTTTTTCTCCAAACACCAAATCAAGATATCCTGATATGTATTTGCTTTTATTTACTTAGCTGTACATAGGGCCTCCTCCCTTCAGGGCCTCCAACGTGTCCAGAACTGTGCTGCCCGACTAGTCCTCAAGAAGAAGAAGTCAACTCACATCACTCCACTGCCCCGATCTCTGCACTGGCTACTGGCCACCCATCAACTACCGGATCTTCTACAAGCTGGCATCTCTCTGCTACAAGTGCCTGAATGACTCTGCCCCGGACTACCTTCACTCCTGTCTCAAGCTCTACACACAATCCCGTCCACTCTGCTCGGTTTCTGACACACCGACTCTTCGGATGCCTCGTGCGAAGCTAGTGTCCGCTGGCCAACGGGCATTCTCCTAAGCGGGCCCGTCCGCCTGGAATCCCCTCCCGTTACGGCTTCACCAGAGCCCTAGCTTCGACACCTTCAGGAGTCGGCTGAAGAATAACCTATTCCAGTAGCAGTGTTCATCTGTACATATATATACATTATACATTTTCGCCTGTTCTTCGTTTTTTGTACTCTGTAACTGTTGTCAGCGCATAGAATTGTCATCAACGGGATATGCGCTATATAAGATTTATTATTATTAAATTGATGTTAAAAGCTAATCTCTTATGTTTTGAGAATGGAGAGAATGTTGATTAATAAGTTTGAGAATATTGTCCCTTAAACCGTCTTCTCTGACATGAATATCTTTAAGCCAATCATGAAATGGAAACATTCGAAATGCAGAGTATGCTTTGAATCGGCTTTTACCGTCCTTGTGTGTGGAAAGGTGTGGGGGGGGGGAGGAGGGCGTCGAGTACGAAATACAATGATTAGCTTGCAGCTTAGTAAAGTGCTAACACTTAATCTCCCTAAGCCCTGCTTTATACAACAGCATTGTCTACATCGACGCCCTCTGGCGCTCTATGGCGTATGAGTATGTTTTGTCCTGCACAACTCGCTCATCAAATGAGATCGTGCTGATTCAATTCTAACTTCTGTTGGATTTTTTTTGTAAGTGGGGGGGGGGGGGGGGGGGGGGGGGGGGGGGGGGGGGAACTAGTCGATTGAATATAACTTAGGGAGAAAAAATCTTATTTTGTCAAAGTAGGGAAACGAAATGGGTAGGGGTGGTAATCGACATGGCTGTTTGATGATCCTCGTTACCTAGTAATATGACGTAGAATCAAAATTACCATGTACACGTATGGTAGAGAGGTTGGGAGATAGTTGCATTCAAGGTAAGATATTGCGTCGCTACGTAACATGACTTAAGGAGGGTGTATTCAACGCATGCACAATATGGGTCATACATATATTACGTTCGCAAAAAATAAATTCTGATTTTCATATCCCCTGTTGCAGCCTGTACATTAATTGGACACTAACTACCCTTGTGCGTGCATACAAATTATCCCCTCTCCCCCCCCCCCCCCACCTCCACCTAGTTTTAAAAAAAAATGTTTTGTAGTCACAAGGAAGTTTTACTATATATTAAAGAAATACCATAAATATAACTTTTTTTTTTTGTCTAGAACACTTCATACAATTAAAGAAAAAAAAATACTGTCAAGTATAAAAGTAACTTTGTGCTATGTGGTAAATAAATACAGATTGTTAAAGAAGACAAATATAACTATTAGATAGTTTCGGTAGAGCAACCATGTAAAAAAGACAACAACGTAGCCGTAAACAGCTGAATCATAAAAAAAGTAGTTTTGATAGAGAATCGATCGCTTCCACCCCCCGATGCGTCATTTTAAGACTGGCGACCATTTGTCTGAACTGTGGGTTCGACTATTCGGAAATCTAATACAATCAGTCTATGTTTGTCAAAGGACAATGTCCAGTGTGGTTATTTAGCCCCAGCAAAAAAAAAAAAAGAAACAGCAACAAGTTTCTTACTTTACGTAACAAACAATAACAAGCAAAAATATATCATCCAAGAGAAACGCGATTTTATGTTATTTAAAATAGTAAGGGACTTTAAAAAAAAAAAAATCTGGAACGAGGGCTGTAAAGTAATATACAACGCATCTCTGTTTCACATTATGTTAGACCTGAGTCTCTCCAGTGAATGCAGTGAAGCGGACTTTATGTAATGCATTAATCATTGAACTGGGAAAAGCCAAAAAGCGGATTTGCTTTCACGGTACTTTTTTATTTTTTCCTAAGAAAAAAAAAAGACAAATAATAAAGGAAAAAGACGCTATTTAAAAAAAACATCCCACAAACCTGACTAAAGCTGACATTTAAAACTAATGTACTATTGTACATTGTATATTTGTTATCCGTTCTGGCGTAATGGTACCAAAGACGATGGAGCCGATCCGAGTCATAAGTTGTTGTTTTTTAAATCTAGGTAAAAATTTATTTAAAAAAATTAAACTAGTCTAGCTATATAATGTATTTTTAAAAATCTTAAATACTTTATTACTAATATTACCCTTTAGTCGAGTAAGAAATATTTTTAAAATAATAAATTCAAAAATCATGTTCACAAAACACATGAATACATTAATTAATATATACAAACACAACATCAACACTATAAAGCCATGAATACATACAAACACAACATCAACACTTTAAAGCCTCTTTTCTCAAAGATCTAGTTTCGACGTGTGATGACTCCAAAGACTTGTAGAAATTTAATTAATTCAAATATATTGTTAAGTTTCGTACCGAATTAACGCCTTTATTAAATCCTCTTATGACAATATGTCAAACACAAAATGCCCCCCCCCCCCCCCCCCGAAAAAAACACTTAAGTACCATTGTCCTAGGGAATACGATCTATATGCGTTCTATCTATTTGTAAATTATATATTTGTCATAGGGAATACGATTTATATGCGTTCTATCTATTTGTACAAGGTATATTTGTTATAGGGAATACGATTTATATGCGTTCTATCTATTTGTACAAGGTGTATTTGTTTAAGGGGAATACTATTTATATGCATTCTAACTAATTTGTACAATATATATTTGTTATAGGGAATACGATTTATATGCGTTTTATCTATTTGTACAAGGTATATTTGTTATAGGGAATACGATTTATATAAGTCCCATGTATTTGTACATGGTATATTGGTCATAGGAAATAGGAAATACGATTTATATGCCTTCCATCCATTTGTACATGGTATATTTGTCATATGGAATACGACCTTAATGCGATCCATCTATTTGTACACGGTATATTTGTCATATGGAATACGACCTTAATGCGATCCATCTATTCGTACACGGTATATTTGTCATATGGAATACGACCTTAATGCGATCCATCTATTCGTAGCCTACACGGTATATTTGTCATATGGAATACGATCTTTATGCGATCCATCTATTCGTACACGGTATATTTGTCATATGGAAGACGACCCGACCCATACAATACATGCATTTCCGATGTCCTGCGATCGGCCAGCGATAGAGCGCCGAAACCCGAGGTTCTATTGATTTGCCGTCTGATGAATGTTTTGAGCCCTCGCTGCTTGTGTGTTTCTTCTTGAGTCTGTTGAACAGGGAGCTCACCCTTGCTTGCTAGCTCTGTCGGAGCACGCTTACCTATACATCGAATGTAGTTGTGTGTGTGTGTGTGTTTGCGCGTGTATTTTGTTTATGTTTCTCTAGACAAGTTCACGTGAAGCAGCTTGGATTATTTTCTCATAATTTTTAAAAAACTTGTGATTGTTACTTTTGCGTTTTCAACTTTCATTAGGATTAACTGATCATGCGTTGCTGTGATTCTATCCGCAAGCGTGGATGCAGATAATTGAGCTCTCTGCTAAGTTTTACCGTAAAATATATTGGTTACTTACCTGTACTCTTGTAATTGTGTTATCTTAGCCTTCTTACACCGTTCATTTCATCAGCATATAGTAACATTTCATCAGCATATAGTAACATTTCATCAGCATATAGTAACATTTCATCAGCATATAGTAACATTTCATCAGCATATAGTAACATTTCATCAGCATATAGTAACATTTCATCAGCATATAGTAACATTTCATCAGCATATAGTAACATTTCGGTTGTTTGGTTGTGTATGTGGATGTTTTACTCTAATGGTTTTTATTTCACCATTCAAATGTACCATCACGTGCCTTTGACGGCTTTGATTTAACCTATTTGCAAATAA
Organism: Anisus vortex; assembly: GCA_949126835.1. Lineage (NCBI taxonomy): Eukaryota > Metazoa > Mollusca > Gastropoda > Planorbidae > Anisus > Anisus vortex. Next base: position 34,956,013 of record OX421492.1, read on the forward strand.
ACTGCCAGCCACGCAAATACGACTAAGAGAAATGTTGGAATATTTATCCTGATATTTTTTGCAGCTCAATTTTGTTTTTCAATGTATAACACACATTTTAAAACAAAGACGCTTTAACACCTACTGCTTTAAAAAACAAAAAAAAAACCTTTTTAGTTGGTTTTTCCTTTTCAAAGAATTAGTCTACTTAGTAATCTATGAATTGAGATTATTTCTCAGACTTTAAATGTACACAGTTACAAGCTGGAAACTAGAATGATTACCGTTATCATTCTTATCAGCCTTAGTAATTTTTCTTTAGTATGCAAGAATATATATATATAGTTTATATATAACAATTCTGTGAAGATGGGTCAGACCCACTATTTTCCTTTAGTGGGCAAGTCTAAATGCAAAAAAAAAAATTATGTGAAGATGGGTCAAACTTAGTTGAAAAGAAATGATAGTAAAAAGACATTCATGGATACCCCGCCACCTGCCCCCCCCCCCCCTTCTATTTTTTTTTTACCCCACTCGGCTGTTGGTAAAAATTGTTTCTTTTACCTCCTGATAAGTAATTTAGCCACATCTTTAGTTACATAGGTACACTACCTATTTCTGCCGATCAGATACCAAGCAATGTTAAGTCTAGGAAATTCCTGCAAACGACGTAAGGTGCATTACCGTTTCTAGAAGCTTCCCCCCAGCGAGTCGTAGCTTTGTGTCGTAGATAAAAATGGTTTTAAGTAATGCGAGGTTGGCCTACATTGTTCCTAGTGAATGTGTGTTCATAAAAGATTCAGTTGCAACTTCTGAACAGTCGTCTAGGTGCCATGTTTGTCTTTTTTCTTATTAGCACTGCCTGATAAAGAGGGAAACAATCAATACATTATGTCTCGTAACAGGACGCCAGTGTAAAGTCACTGAGTCTACAACCTGGGGAAATAATAGTCATGTTGATGTTCTTCTTGTTGTGTTGCTAAACGAATTGATTGACTGCCATTTGAATTGCATCATGTCAGTTCTGGTGTTTTTTCTTTCGTTCTATTTTTTTTTTCATTTTGGGATTAGAGTACATTTATTATAAAAAAAGTCGTTGGTTTCAAAATCATACTATTTTTTTTGTTACATGAAGCGTATGTGTCTTTTATGTTACTTTCTGTTTCCTGAATACCTGTCTCAATCAGTCTGTTGATATATTTGAAACTAATTATTCACAACAATTGTGTTGAAGTAAAATCTTGTATACTGATCAATATTTCAGTTTCCGTTTGTATCATTTAAACTCCCCCCCCCCTCTCTCTTTCTCTCGCTCTCCTTCTCTCTCGCACTCTCTGTGTCTCTCTATTCCTTTGATTTAGGTTAGCTTTAAATTAGGTCTCTTGTGCTATTTGCATTGGTCTACCACATATACCACATCTACCACTATGTGTATGGTACTAGCCCATTTCTAATAAAAGAGAAAAATTAAAACAAAATGTCCACAACATAGATTGAATAAAATAGATTTTAAAACATACAAAAATAAAATTACAAAAAAAAGCAATAATTTAATTTTAAAAAAAGAAGAAATAAAAAAATAGCCACAGTAAAATGTTTCCGCGTTTTGAACCAACAAATAAAACTTATTAGGTGTATATAAATCTTTTGCCTCAGTCTTCCTTAATGTGCGTTTTTATCTCCCTTGTCTTTTCTTGTATGAATTGAAACGCGAGCACAAATTTTCCTGATTAAAAAAGAAATCGCCGAGTTTTTCATTCAATTCAATTAATCCTTGCAAAGTTGTAGCATGAAATCTCAAAATTTGTTCCATCAATTTTATTTGAATAAATACTGCGCTATAACATGCTAGTGTTGTAATTAGTTTCAAAACAAACATTTATCAAATTAAACATTAAATATAAGTGTAAGGGGAAGCACCAAAAAACATTAGAGGGAGAGAGAGGAGCGAGAGAGAGAGTGAGTGTATAAAAGGATAAAAGGGTGGCCAGATTATGTGTACGATATTTAGTATAGTTATATTTTTATGCTCATTTGTAGTTTGAATATAACTAGCAAGCTTCAAATGAAATGCAAGAAACTAGATGAGTCAAAATCCCCAAGCATAAAACCAACTGTTCTTCATGTCTCCAGGAATAGATTTGAAACTAGATATAATTTAATTTTTCATTTTTTATTGAGCATCACGATCTCTATAACTTTTTGTTATCTATTTCTGCTTTTCAAATGAATAGGAGAGAGAGAGAGAAAGATAGAGAGAGAGAAGAGTTAAAACAACAACACCCACAACTTGTCTGCCTTTTGTCTCTATATGAATATATAGCCCCCAGAGGGCTAATTTCATTGGAATGTCAAGGCGTCGGATATTTTTATTGAGTTACCAGCTTTCGGCTGTTTTCTCGTTGCCCGTATATTGGTGCGTCCAATGTTAATGCCTTACTTATCGACGTAAGGGGTGAGTCAATTACCGAGGCTACTTCTTTCCCAAAAGGAATCATTTCTTTCATTTTAGTATCCGCTCCTTCAGACTGGAACTTTTATTGTTTGCATTGTATATTGGCTGGGTTAAGTTCTATCTTTAGAGATGCACGATATCGGTGAGTAGTAGTTACAGATTAAGCTTATACATCTATTTATTATTGAATGCGATAGACATAAAAAAAATGCTTTGCGTTGGTTGGTTGCGGGATGGCGGCATCCATGCATCTATCTATCACCAGAAACAAACTGCTGAATTTCCCCTCTCCCTATTGTAATTTACTATATAAAGCATTCATTTTATTATACAACATTCACTCGTATCTTAAATCATATACGGCCGTGCTTTCCCGGATCATGTAATTCTTGAGTCAACTAAGATATAGCACAAATATCAACTCTTACAATCCATATTGTTTTTTGTTTTTTTGCGGCCTGTAGTGACATATATCATAGGAAGAACCAACCTTTATCGGTTTTACTTGAAAGAAGAAATAAAAAACTAACCCATAAAAAACAAGTTTTTATTATACTCCCTTTCTTTGGAAACTAAGTTTACCATCATGTAATTAAATAATTGATTGACTACTAGAAATGAAACATGTACAGAAAAATATATGTGTCACAAATCTAAAAAATCTCTCCTTACTCCGTATAAAACATTGCCGCAAATTTTATAATACGAAAAGAATGTAAACATGAATTAATTGTTTTCCCTTCATTCATAAAGCTAGAGCGCAAAATTTGATGACGTCATAAAAATTATTTCAGCGCGATGAAAAACCAACTTTTGTTGGACCGGCATTTTCAACAAAGCGTTAAGTTTTCAAAAAAAAAAAAATTATAGTATAATTAAGTTTTTTTTAACTGAAAATTTGATAGAATGTATTGTTATTCGCCACAAGTCTGCTGCCCAAGTTTCAGCTAGATTGGAGGACGAGAAGTGGTCGAAAAATCGATGCAGAGTTGTACAAACTAGCAGACAGACAGAACGAGCTAAGAGAAAGGGAGTAAAAAGTAGACTATATATATACACATTAGGTAACGAAAGAAATGTGCTGATGTTTATTATGATCAATATACAAGGAATGTTATATAACTCTTCATCAAAAAGAATTCAGCTGAGACTAATCTTTCATTAACCACCCGGAAAATAAAGTAAAAATGTAAACAGTTTAGGCCTCTTCCCACCTGGTCCTCCTTTTTGGGTCAATTTGTTGGTCGTTACATGCTTTACCACCTTGCACGTTACATAAACACCCCGATGGGCGCCGCTTGGGGTTTGCCCGTAGACGATTTAATAGGTTAGTTTACTATTTTTTTTTAAATAAAATATCAAAAGTAAGATGATAAGGTCAATAGGCCTGAGGAAATTAGTATATCAAAAAACGTATTCTAAGTAGACAAAGGCTATTGTGTCAGTGTTAGAGGATGCATGTGAAAATACAGTGGTTATAGACTCTATTATAGAGTACATTATGTGATATTCTTCTTCCTCTTATACCGGTCAATCCGTGCCGGAGTATGGGCCACCAACAACACTTCTCCAGCTTCTTCTATCCTGGGCGATCCCTAATCTGGTTCCAACTGAAACCTATCTTGGTGATTTCGACTTCCAGGTCACGCCTCCGTGTGTTTCTAGGGCGGCCCCTCTTCCTTTTCCCCTGGCGATTCCATCGCAATGCCTGCCTTGTAATGTTATTTGCATAATGTGATATATTAATTTATTATACTATATTATTATGTAATCCATTTCACTTTCTATATCATTGTCTACATCGCTTCACATTTCTATCAAACGTAAGAATGAGTCAAGGCTTGTCAGATTTCAGTGCACATACATGACACTATGCACGCGTACGTCTGTCCTGATCGATTGTGTAATGCTGCGCTATATAATACTTTTTTTTTTTAAATTTGACAAGTATAGATCTGTACTGTTACACTGGGGTAATTTGCAGAGAGATAGAGGGAGAAATAGAGAGATTGCAGTGTAAAAAGATGGGTATATATATAGAATTACACTAGGCGCATATCGCATGTCTGAATAGCCCTGTAGCATGGATAGTTTGTGTGTCGCCTTCCTTTCTTAGAAAGACAAATCCCAGTTCAGCTAGTTTGTATTTATAAACCTGTATGGATTCTTGCGTCTTGTGAAATAGAATGCTGTTAACTACGCGCAGGAACAGTTCACTTTTATACCTTGAGTTGGTAGTCCTGTGTGCCGTGACGTAATACCAAGTGTGAGCAGTACTAGTTATTTTCTACGGGGGTAATCTTGCGTGACGTACCGGTAATACAAAGTAAGAGTAAATTTACCGGTAGATAAACCCTCAGTGAGTAGTCCTGCATGACGTCATACCAAGTGTGAGCAATCCAAGTTATACCCTTAGTGAGTAGTCCTGCATGACGTCATACCAAGTGTGAGCAATCCAAGTTATACCCTTAGTGAGTAGTCCTGCATGACGTCATACCAAGTGTGAGCAATCCAAGTTATACCCTTAGTGAGTAGTCCTGCATGACGTCATACCAAGTGTGAGCAATCCAAGTTATACCCTTAGTGAGTAGTCCTGCATGACGTCATACCAAGTGTGAGCAATCCTATTTATACCCCGAGTGACATGACGTAATACCAAGTGTCAGAAGTCTAGTTATAGCCTACGTCACCGAGTTCAGGAAAGCAGACATGTTCTCCTTGATCGTCTGTACATAGCATGAGTGGTCCTGACATTTCATGTTCCGTTATTTTTTCCACTTTTACTTAGTCTCGTAACCCTTTTACTTTGATTTTACTTCACTTACATGCACAAGTAACCATAATTACATAAGACAGCCATTAGGTAATGAATGAGTTTAAGGTTCCAGTATTGATAAGAAAGTATTTGTAGAACGTAGCACCACCCGTCTTCCATCTGACGAAGTTATCTCTGTTCAGAACATCTATAAGAAAGAACAAATCTACTATGAGGATCCTGTCTGACCACTAATCTGAGTCTCAGCGTTTAGCATTGTTAAACTGGTCATTAGGCTTGGTTATCCCATGCTTATATCAACCATTGACATTTGGATTATGTCTCTTTAGTATAACTCAACACACAAGTTTTGTTTTTGTTCTGTCACACATTATATCTGTCATGTTTTTGTTCTGTCACACATTATATCTGTCATGTTTTTGTTCTGTCACACATTATATCTGTCATGTTTTTGTTCTGTCACACATTATATCTGTCATGTTTTTGTTCTGTCACACATTATATCTGTCATGTTTTTGTTCTGTCACACATTATATCTGTCATGTTTTTGTTCTGTCACACATTATATCTGTCATGTTTTTGTTCTGTCACACATTATATCTGTCATGTTTTTGTTCTGTCACACATTATATCTGTCATGTTTTTGTTCTGTCGCACATTATATCTGTCATGTTTTTGTTCTGTCACACATATCTGTCATGTTTTTGCTCTGTCACACATATCTGTCATGTTTCCCCCCTATGATTCTGGGATTTCGTGACATCGTCCAGCTACAAAATGCTCGAATAACGCGGGTAATGTACAGGGGAATGAAACTTTTTTTTTCTTTAGCCAATTTGCTTGCAAATGACAGACATTTTTTTTTACCAATCATTTACTATAAAAAGAGAGAAAATAAAAACATAAGGAAGAAATTCAATACATTCTAGCACACGAAAAAATGGTACGTTTGGAGCTTTTGTTTTTGCGACAAAATTGTGCAAACCCCTACGGAATACCCCTTGAATCATAAACGGGGCGGCATATCCTCGTATACATGTAGCACAAGAGTCTTGCTTACAATGTTGTACGACACATTTATATCTAAGCTAGTTATTATACTCGTCAAAACGACATAATATAACTAATGGAGAGAGACAGAGAAAGAGAGAGAGAGTGATAAGAGATGGAGGCAACAGAAGAACAGGGAGAAACTGTTATGCATTAACTTATTATATTATGGTGAAGAGACGTGACATGAAATGCTAATTAATTGACCTACGCAGTCCCCAAATCACAATGTTAATGCACCACACGACCTCCTGTAATCGCCATTTATCTTTTGTTATAATCATTATAGGGAATATTTAAGTGCATAATTTGACACATATTTCTTTACTTAACTCAAATTCAGCAGTATACGCGATATAATAAACAGGGCCCACCCCTAATATATATATATGTGTTTATTCTCACGGAATACAATGTGCTGATAACTTTAAGATAACTTTTTTTTTTTTAACCCAAAGCTGTTGAAATTCGTTTTGAAATAGACAAACGCGCAAAGCCGCCATAATCACAAGCCAGATAGCAGCAACTACGTCATTATTTATAATTTATGACAAAAAACGAAACGGAACGAAATAGTTCATGTAGCTATCAGTTCTGGCGCTTTTACAGAGCAGCTGTCCACTGTTCGCTGACACATTTTGATTCTGATTAAGTAAGCAAGAGATCATTTATAATTAATTTATAATGTAAAAAAGCTTAATCGTGCATCCATTAAAGATTCATACGAACAAGCTCTCTTGATAAACTTACTCAGGGCGCACTGCATCGTTTTGTTCTTAGAAAAAAACATTCTTTTGTTAATTTTCCAAGACAGACTTTGTAAACGGTCATACCTTGAGAGTCTAAGATGATGGTCAGATAGCGGACATTGTTGTATGTCTTCACGGTATATATAGTGTTGTTGTTATCAATTGCAAGAACTTGTATCTTGATTTGTCCTGAATTCTTGACCATTTCTTGTCTTTTTGAAACTCTTCTTTCTGTTTAGCTTTTTCTTTTTACTCAATGCAGATCACGATCACTTTCTGATATGGATATGCGTTTTCTGTCTTGGGAATAACGATCGCAGTGTCCTCTCTGAAGTTTACTTTTTGCAGGTTTCATACGGATAGGAAAAGTTTGGGAAAATCTACTTGATTTTTCAAGTTTTGGGAAAACAGGTTTTGAGAAAGTTTGTGAATTTTTCTAAAATGGACAAAGTAGTGGGGAAAATATTTAATATATATAGATCTATATAATAAAATGTGAGTTTTTAATTGAATGCGTTGACATTGACATAAATCATGAAATGGTAATGCATAATGCGCTGTGTATATATCTATATCTATCTATGTGTGTGTGTGGCATTTTATATTTAAAACATGAAACAATTGGAATGTGGCTCTCATTGACCCTATAAGTGCCCACCCCACATATATTCTTTGTCATAAGTCATGAGACGCCATCATATCTCGGGGAACTAACAAAAGTAGCAAAACCTTATGCTCTAGAAATATCTCTACGTTCAGTTGACTTCTTGTTTCTCCTTGGCATGACTTCACTACTTTTGGCCCCAAAGTCTGGAATTCTCTCCCCATTCATCTCAGACAAACAAGTTGCATAGTAACATTTTAGAAAAATATTTTAAAAACTCACTATTTTAATATTTACTTTCTTCAAGCATTTTAGACCCTTACTTTTTTACTTTTATATTATATGTTATACTATCTGTATTGAGTCGTTAAATACATTTTTTTTTCAATCTTATGTTTTCGTTAAGATCTGTGATTTTCTAATAGCGCTATAGGTCTATCCTATCCTTTGATCTAATCAAACACATTTTTGTCTAGCCTAGAGAAACGTATCCCTGTTCTTGCCTCAAACAATGGGCCGTATTGCTGCTGAGAGTTACAAGCTGTAATTTACAAGTCAGTCATAAAAGATTGACTTGTATAAGGGGCAAGGGTGTTAACTCTCAGCAGCAATACGGCCCATTGGCAGCGCAATTTATATATACTTTTTTTTATTGTTATTAAATACTATTCACACAAAAATGACTACGAGAAAGTCTCCAGTAAAAAGAGAATCACGTGTACAAAATCAATATATTTTGTAAGCGTTTGAGAGCACACCTTTTCTAAAGAAACATAATTTATAAACGCTAAAGCCCATCACTTATCTATCACTGGCTTTTTGCCACCCACAAAGAATTAAATAAAGCGTAAAAGCGCTATTGCAGTAAACACACAAAATCAACGGTTAATCAGGTACATTCAACAGGGAAATATGAAGTTAGTATGAAGTTAGTATGAAGTTAGTATGAAGTTAGTATGAACCATAAAGTGTGAAGAAAAAACAAACAGTTAAAACTTAAAAGCTGATTTTGGGGGTTTGGTGTAAGGGTATGTGGCTTTCAATAGGGTGTGTTGCTCAGGGCTGTACATCTATTAGCTGAGCTTCAGTTCAATAGGCTAAAAATTAGCCTCTCGCCACAAAAGAAGTTTTGCGAAGTTAACCCTTCTATGCTGCCTTCAGTTCCGCTATATACGCGCTCGGGACTGTAAGGGTTAATATAAAGTTTTTTTTAAAGAAAAAAAAAACTGGATAGAAATAGAATTACTCTCTAAAACGGCTTGATTACAGTTGAGCCTTGTAAAATATTAGCAAGAAGAGCTATTTATATAGATAAATAGCTGATATTCGATATGTGTTTGTGTTTTATCAATGTGTCTAGTTTTATCCGATGTCACCATCACTGCATTTTATACTTCGACACACTATCTAGACATTTTATCAATGTGTCTTGTTTTATCCGATGTCACCATCACTGCATTTTATACTTCGACACACTATCTAGACATTTTATCAATGTGTCTTGTTTTATCCGATGTCACCATCACTGCATTTTATACTTCGACACACTATCTAGACATTTTATCAATATGTCTTGTTTTATCCGATGTCACCATCACTGCATTTTATACTTCGACACACTATCTAGACATTTTATCAATGTGTCTAGTTTTATCCGATGTCACCATCACTGCATTTTATACTTCGACACACTATCTAGACATTTTATCAATGTGTCTTGTTTTATCCGATGTCACCATCACTGCATTTTATACTTCGACACACTATCTAGACATTTTATCAATGTGTCTAGTTTTATCCGATGTCACCATCACTGCATTTTATACTTCGACACACTATCTAGACATTTTATCAATGTGTCTTGTTTTACCCGATGTCACCATCACTGCATTTTATACTTCGACACACTATCTAGACATTTTATCAATGTGTCTTGTTTTACCCGATGTCACCATCACTGCATTTTATACTTCGACACACTATCTAGACATTTTATCAATGTGTCTTGTTTTATCCGATGTCACCATCACTGCATTTTATACTTCGACAGACTATCTAGACATTTTATCAATGTGTCTTGTTTTACCCGATGTCACCATCACTGCATTTTATACATCGACACACTATCTAGACATTTTATCAATGTGTCTTGTTTTACCCGATGTCATCACCATCACTGCATTTTATACTTCGACAGACTATCTAGACATTTTATCAATGTGTCTTGTTTTACCCGATGTCACCATCACTGCATTTTATACTTCGACACACTATCTAGACATTTTATCAATGTGTCTTGTTTTATCCGATGTCACCATCACTGCATTTTATACTTCGACAGACTATCTAGACATTTTATCAATGTGTCTTGTTTTATCCGATGTTATCACCATCACTGCATTTTATACTTCGACAGACTATCTAGACATTCTTATCCTTGCCATTCTTTTTTATTAGTTTTACAATTTTTCTGGTGTAATTTTTTTTTCACAGTTAGACTCTGCGGGCCTAGTGTCACTAAAAGTGAGACTCTCACTCCCCCCCCCCCCCCCACTTCCACCATTATCACCACCATTTCTATCGCATTGAAAGCGCAGTGTGGTCATGTTGAAATATTGATATTTGGGGGCAGTTCGTTTTGACATTTGTTAGGGCTTGATAATGTTAGACAAGCTATTGACGCCCCGTTTTCGGAATACACTAAAAAAAAATGCTATATTATTCTGCTGTGCAGAGAGTCTCCTCCCCCTTTCGTCTCTTTGTAAACATGGTTCATTTGATACAGTTGAGTGTACATTTCGTGTACAGAATTTGGAATGTACACAAATTAACAAATAAATAAGTACTCTATCACATAGATGCAATAAAGAATACGGAACTAATTGACTTTTTTTCCCCTTCATTCGTCTTACATTTTTGACTTAATAACTACTCACAAAATATTATATTGTGAACTTATTCACATAAAAAAACAAGCTTCCCTTAACTTACCACCCCCTCCCCCAACAGATAAGCAGCAGTGCCTTAGCAAATGTAGAAACTTCCAGTAAGCCACGTGGAAAGGCTCACATTATAGAGGCCTTCATTTAAAATTGAACAAGTCTAAAAGATTTAATTTGATCAGGCAGGTGACGCCCCCTCCCCCCTTTTTTTTTTTTTTAAATTATTTTATTACAGTGCAGAGAAAATTGACGATTCTGACTCCACTATTTCAAAATGACTTGTTAACGCCCTGAAGTAGGAAACAAACAATCGAAGGCATATACTAAAGTTCCAATATAAAGACTATATTTGATTACAAGTAGGGTCTATAGAAAAATAAGAATTTGATTTCTTGAATGATTGAAAAGATTGTTGTTTCTGTTTGTAGCACTGACCGGGAGCCTGTTACGTGTACATTCATTCTTCTAGAGGGGTGGCGCGGTGACCCAACGATAATATTATGTCAAATAGCTATTGTTTACGTCTCACGCTTAGTCTACCCATCTCTTATTGCTAGTCGTCAGCAGTTACAGTAATTCTGGTTGATTGTTTGTGCTGGTCGCAAAGAAAAACATTTCCCAACTGTAACACGTTCTCTGAAACTAGTGGAGTCTAGTTCTACGGTGTTCACTATTAAGCAGCAAATTTCATTATAGTGTATAGCTCTAGTAAATGTCATATTGTTATCATTATTTTATTACTATCTGATATTGAGCAAATAGTGTGTTATTTTTTAAAGTATTTTTACCTATCTTCTCAGGTATTGGGAACATTTTCTGCCATACAATGATAATAGCGCAGCATTATTGAAACACAGACGTCACTACATATACACAGCTAGACTGTAAGACCATATACACAGCTTTCTAGCTTTCCTTTCTACTTCTGTAGAGAGGAATTGTAAACAATGTTGCAACATTTAACTTTCAGATTCTTGAAATGTTCCCATTAGGTCTAACGTAAAAATAACAACCTATCTAACTATTTATCTGTAGATTTATCTATCTGTCTATCAAGCTATTTATTTCTCCCTCCACCAGTCTAGCTTTCTATCTGTCTGTCTATCTATCTATCTATCTATCTATCTATCTATCTATCTATCTATCTATCTATCTATCTGTAGATCTATCTATCAAGCTATCTATCTCTCCCTCCACCGATCTAGCTTTCTGTCTATCTATCTACCAATGCAGGTTTGTATGTTTGTATGTGTCTATCAATACATCCACTAATTTATCTTTGCATCTGTTTGTCTGTGTGTCATTCTATCTGTCTATCTATCTATCTATCTATCTATCTATCTATCTATCTATCTATCTATCTATCTATCTATCTATCTATCTATCTATCTATCTATCTGCAGGTTTGTATGTATTTATCTATCTATACACACACTAATTTATATTTGCATCTGTTTGTCTGTGTGTCATTCTATCTATCTATCTATCTATCTATCTATCTATCTATCTATCTATCTATCTACCTATCTATCTATCTAACTAACTATCTATCTGTCTATCTATTTATCTATCCATTTCGCTGTCTATAAACTATAAATATATCACTTATATATCTATCTATAGATATATCTATCTATTATCTACCTATCTATCTGTCAGTAGGCTATGTCTACACATTATTTCTATATAATATAGATCTTTTAGAATCGTTGTCCCTTATTTCACCAAAAACCAAAAGCAAAGAAAGTTCTCATTTAAGAATAAAGAAATTTCCCGAGGAATCGATCGATATAATAAAATGTTTGCCTATTTACAGTTGCGGCTTCATTTCACCGATCGAATCCATTAAGAAGTGAAAACTTGCATTGACGCTATTGATTGCTGATGGATGACCCCCTTCAATACTTCCAATTCTTCAACTCTTCAAATGCTTTGAAATTATTTTTTTTTACAACCAAGTCTTATTGTCTTGGTCGGCAACAATGAAACTAGTTGCTTTGAATACAAGTGGACTATAGAAACACTCAATAGATTCAAACGCAGCTGGAAGGGGGGGGGGGTGCAAAGGCGATGGCAGGAAAAGGGGAATTGGAGGTTGGGATCGCATGATCGAATTGAAAGATCCCTAGATCTTTTTTTTCATCGAGAAAGAAAAAGAGCTACCGGTATCTTGAAGTTGGGAGCTAATTACATGTATCGACATGTGTATTTCTGTTGTTGTCCCGAACACCTGTTCTTTCAGCGGAGACATTAACATCTCTTTAAACTTGTTAAACTAGAACCCGTCTATAATATAAAAAAATGAATACATGTATTTAGATTACATGCAAATGACATCATTTATTTAGCGCTATTCATAAACATTAGTCTGCGAATGCGCTTTACATTTACCCTAAGTTATTCATTTAAATTGAATAAGTATGTTTTTACTTTTCTTTTAAAAATGTACATATTTTCTGCTTGTTCGGAGCAGAATTGTGTTCGGAGTTTGGAAGTTGGTTCCACCACAGAGGTGCTACTACGCTGTATGAGCGAGCTGCACATGTTTTTCTTTTTACTTTCGGTACATGCATCATTGCATGTGTAATTAAGTATTGTATTAATAAAAACAAAGTTAAGATGAGCTCCGCGCATGTTCATTCATTTATCGTATTACATTGGGCGAATTTTTGGGTTGATCGCCTGATCTGACACGTGAGCGAGAAATTTCAAGTGACAACAATGTGGCATTGGCTACAGATGAGAGTTTGTGTATCTTACAGCTGTAACGGTTAACATTCAGACAGTTTACACAGAGAAGTGAGCATTGGCTTACAGAGAAGTGAGCATTGGCTTGCGAAGTTTCTTTGTACATTTGGAGAAGTTAAACATGATTCTTGAGAGTATAAACTCCGAAGAAAAAACAAACTATTGGGTGACATTTTGCTTGATTTAATAATGGATACGTTCTGTGGTCTGGCACAAAACCGAAGAAGTCAATAGTACTTTCCACACATTGACTGCACTTGGATTGAGTACTTCACCATTCTTACAGCTCCACTTCAAAGCTCCCATGGTGTGTGCACTGTTCAGCTCTATGTTCCTACGTTGTTCTTTAATGTGCTTGTTTACTTCACTCTTGCCAACTCAGAATCAAGTGAAAACTTTCAGTTTAATCGATATCAAAGACGCTGCCTGATTTAATACCATAATTAATAATTAATTTTTTTTTTCTGTATAAACATTTTTTTTTACAGAAGTGTTTGAATACAAATTATAACAAAATATTATATTGTGTTATTTTTAACTTTGTTATACAGAAGTCTACCAAAAACAATATTTCTCATAGTATCTGTGTTTCGTGTTATGTGTTAAACGTCGGATTTAAACCTTATTGTTACGGAGGCGAAAAAAGATATAACAACAGCCTCATGTATCTGATCTACTAACTAGAGCAAGGGTCGGCAACCTTTTGATAACAGTGTGCCGAAGTATGATTTCTAATTCATTCAGCCAACAGCCTAAAAGTCATCCTGCTGTAGCACTAAATCTCTTGTAGAAGATACTTGAATTGACTTTTAAGGCCTCTTCCGCGTCCCATTGAAAATCCATCGGCGTGCCAAGTCTGGCACGCGTGCCGTAGGTTGCCGACCCCTGTACTAGAGTATTGACATCTAGATAACATTGATGTTTTAAAACCAACACTGCAGTGTATTTGTATTAAATATCAGTAGAAATTTAGCTTGCTATCGACACCAGTATTATGACAGATAGTGCTTACACTAATACAGTAAATAGTATTGAATAGAATTTTAAACACAATTGTTCTTTATAATTGTTATGATACCAGCCTGTTAATTGTGAGATAGATGATTTCATTTATAAGACTAAGTTTGTATCTGCTGTTCTTTCTTAGGTTTTGGTCAAAGTTTAAGACTGTGAATGATCGAACTTGTCGCCAAGCAGTGTTGTTTTAATACATATTTCAAGACAGCGTCATACTTTTTAAGGCTCAATATTGCACGTGTAATCTAACCTTTTATTGGTATTGGTACACTCTTGAAATGTAAGAGAGTGTCCACTGTTGGTTGTTTACTGAAAATGGTTTCTACAAAAAGCTGTTTAGAAATTCATTTCCTCTAATGATATCTTCTCAAAGTCCAGCATTTCTTCAGTCGTGTATAGTTGAATTTTTTTTTTATCGTTTCACCTTCTGTCACCAAGACCTGAAGTATTTGGTTTCTTGACACGGAGCTTGTTATTTTAATGACACGTGATTTACTGATATCTGTCCAGTTGACCTATTCTTAAGGCGATTCTAACGGGGCTTATCGATCTAATTTCCTTTCATCCGGGGCTGAGGGGTGGTTGGGGGGGGGGGGGCGGCGTGGGTAGGAGTCTAGAGGCGAATGGTGAATCGTTATTAGAAAGTCTAGTACCCTAAGAGAATTCATTTAGTGTAATTGGATAAGTTGATATATATCACTATAGTTCCTGCTCTTGTAAATAATGTGTACAAACAGTAACGCCCAGTTATATAGCACTGTAGAATGAAATGTGAAAGCATAAGCTGCGATTGTTGCGATGATTATTAATTGCAGGCAGTGTGGTGTATTCCAGGTTACGGCAACCTTCGGCACGCGTGCCAGACTTGGCACGCAGAGCGATTTTCAATGGCGATTGAAGTCTCTTCTTCAAGGCATTGTGTGCTAGCTAGAGCAGGATGACTTTTAGTCATTTGTCACGCGGAATGAATTAGAAGTCCTACTTTGTCACACTTTAATCAAAAGGTTGCCGACCCCTTGTGTATTATATTGCTATACCTTACATTTATATGTTTAAGGCTCTTGTTTGTCGTTAAGCGTAAAATAGCAGTCTACATTCGCGGGTATTTACATCATGCATATACATATGTTTTCTCTAAGAAACAAAACCCCATAAAGTCACGTTTACTTTAAATGTATTAAAGTTGAAATAATGGATAACTTTATTATTTACCAATTTTTCTTATTTTATTTACCTTACATACATACTAAGGCAATGTGAAATTTCGAAAATAACGAGAAACTCATTGCGTTTATCCATAACGTATTGTTCAATACCAGAACATTGCACACACACACAAAAGAAAAAAAAACGGATTGTAATAATATGTCAAATATTACAACGCGATATGTTGAGCGATTATTTCATTGTTTGTTTTGTTTGATTTATTATAGTTTTTAATCACTGAGCTATGTTCCGAAAATAATCAATTGTCCAATAATGTATTTTAGTGTTAGAATTGGGGTGCGGGCTGATGAACACATTTTCCAGCTGTTTCATCCATTATCTTGTGGGCTGCTATGTATTTGACAGAAACTGGAACTACGTTATTCCTTGTAGCACTCTAGGTACTAGAGTCTTCTTTGTGCATTGTATGCCATTTCATCAAGTTCATTATAGAGTAACTGTTGTATTATCTTGGAAATTAAAATTGGGAAAAAGGACAATATAATAATTCTAGACGCGTTTGAAAACGCTTTTTAAACTTACTTTATTCGACTTGGTATCCGACATCTTTCTAATCCTGTTCGACATTCTATTCTTTATCATCATCATCTGTGGCACTACAGCTCATGGAGGGCTCTGAACTGCCTTACCACCGTCTTCTCCTCAAACCTATCTGCAATTTTCTTTCTCCAGGCCTGCATCCAGATCTGTCTCAGATCCAACTCAACATCGCCAAACCATCTCAGTCTGCCTTTAGGTCGTTTGTCTCTGGGATTTTGTGTGTATGTTACTTTTACTCCTCTGTTGCTTGGCATTCGTCCAGCATAGTCTGCCCTTCTTTATCTCAGACACTATTGTAAGATCTTCATATAATTCATAGACCTCTCTATTGGTGCGCATCCTCCATCTATTTTCATTTTTTGTTGGTCCAAAAATGTTTCAAAGGACTTTTCTTTCCCATGTATTTAATATATTTTCTGCGCTTTTCGTAAGTGTCCAGGTCTCACTGCAATAAGTCACCACTGGCCGTATTTTTGTTTTGTAGAGGTTTTTGTTTTTCTTTTGATGTTTTTTTAAAACATGTTGCAGCTACTGTAGTAGGTTTTGTTGCCTGCTGCTATTCTTTTTTTTATTTCTGCTAAAATTTCATTACTTTCAGTGATTATAGATCCTAAATATTTACAGTTATTTACTTATTCGAAATTATGGTTTCTAATTTCGATGAAATTTTCTGTCTGTCCTACTTCTGTTGGCATGTACATGTATTTTATTTTTTTAGTGGTAATTTCTAGTCCTGCTTTTAGTGATGCATCTTATAATTCTATGAATGATTGTCTAGTGTATTTCTTGCTTTTTCCTAGTAGTTTAATGTCATCTGCATATGCGAGATAATGAATGGATTGTCTGTATAGGTGTCTGCTGTTTTTGGATATTTCTTATTACTCTCTCTGGACTCCTGTGTGATGTTAAATAGCATGCAAGTTGGTGAGTCTCCTTGACTTAATCCGCGTCTAATGTTGAATTCTCTTGAATAGGCACCCTGGATCTTGATTTTACTCTTAGCGTTTGTTGAGTGTCATGTGTGTTAATCTTGTTAGTTTGTTGGATATAATCATATACCAAATTCATGTAGTGATTCATAGAGGTATTCCCTTTTAATGCTGTCGTTAGCCATTTTGTAGTCCACATAAAGTTGGTGTATTGGGGTAATATATTCATGACATTTCTCTAAGCGGCATCTGAGAATGAAGATGTGGTTAGGGGTTAATCTATTTCTTCTAAATCCACATTGACAGTCTCCTAATATATTTTCAGTATATTGTTTCAGTGTTTCAGTTGTTTTGCAATTCATTTTGTTAGTATTTTATAGGTTACATTTAGAAGGGATATTCCCCTTTAGTTAGCGCATTTTAGTTTGGATCCATTTTTATGTATTGTGTTATGATGTCTGTTTTCCATTCTGCGAGTATTTTCTCCTCCTCCCAAATTTGCCTAATGAGATTATGTATCTGAGAATGTAATTTACTTCCTCCATATTTAATAAGTTCATCTGTGTTTAGCTCTTCACCAGATCTGTGATTAGGTCTTGACCAGGGGCTTTGTGGTTTGTCATTGTCCTTTATTCCTAGGTTGGTGATTCTATTACGGGATTTGACCCTCCATGTGGTAGTTCATAGTCTTCATTTTGTTCACTATCTGCATTTAGCACACTTTCAAAATACTCTGCCCATCTAGGCATACTTGGCTTGTTTCCGTAATAGTTCTCCATCACTGCTCTCACACATTTGAGGTCTAGCTTGGAATACATTCTTTTCATCTTGTATCCTCTTATACATTACTTTAATATTTCCTTCTTTTGCCAACTCTTATATTTCTGTTCGACCCTCAAATATACAAGTACACTTTTATGAATAATATATAACATATAGGCCTATGTTTTTTTTATATAAATGTTTAGTTAACCTCTATTTGGAATTCAACAACACTAATATGGGCTATATTAGTTACTTTTATAACAGACATTCTTTTGTTTTATAAATAGGCCAACATAAAACCTACACATTTCTCTCCTAAATGTTTCTTCTGACTTAACCATGGGCCATTGATCCTTGTGCCGACTTTTGTCTTTTGGGTATTCAGAAACTAATGGACCAATCAGGACCAATGTGAATACGCCTGGCTCTTGATTCCAACATAATTGGCCAGTTCCTAGCTAGTAAGCGGTCAACTCCCCCCCTCCCATTTCCTTGTCCAATTTTTTCTTTGGTACACTACACATATGGTCAGAGTTTACACTACACATATGGTCAGATTCTTTTTAAACGAACGTGTTTTTTAAACTAACAAAAAACAGCACAAATCTCAAAACACATGAGAACTGGTGATTTAAAGACACACTTTTGACTCTGTGAATGTTAAGTGTGCGTTGTACAATGTACAATGGTCGCTTGTTTACATTTGTCACTTATAGCCTACCGCTAGATGACGGCACGTAAATCTACGCTGGTTAACTAACAGACTGAATGTTGATTCCTAATAAACATTAGTATTATTTTTATATCAATCTTTATTGCCACTGATATGTTTTCCAAGGTTTTTATGTTTGTTTTAAAGCCTTATATATTTCCATGATAACAACGCTTTGCTTACACTACCCTTCACCAATGCGCCACCTAAGAATAAGTTATCCCATCCTTCACCTAGGACGGCAGGAAGGAAAAATGGCGCCAGGGGCGAAAACACACATTTTACGCCCCCCAGCATTTGATAAGATACCGAGCACCTCCTTTCTTAAAGGGCGCCTCCTTTACACTTCTTTTTGCTCCCATCTCACCCCAATCGGAAAAGTCTTTAATTAAGATAGGATGCGAATGTACGTGCAGGCAACACAATGGCGCGTGTGTAGGAACATGTAGTCGGGGGAGGGACAGGAGTTAGAAAACTGGGTGTCAGTCCAGATAACAAAATGGCGCGCGTGTAGGAACATGTAGTAGTTGGACAGTAGTTAGAAATTATCGTGTAAGTTCAGATAACACAATGATGCGCATGTCCGAACAAGAAGCGGAGGACATTAATTAGGAATTTGTGTGTATCAGTATCACTCGAGCGCTCCATTCCATTACTTCAAGTTGTCTATTATTGTTTCTTACTGTGTTTGATGTCATAAAAGCTATGAAAATTTCATTATCTAGATACTTGCTGTATTAGTTTATTACGCTTAAAATATGCTTCTACCTTTACCTTATATAGGTCGAATTCGGTAGGGGAAATTAGTGGAACGAATACTGTCTTTGGCGATATAAATCAGTCATGTGACTTTTTGTAGCGAACACAGTGACCCATCCCCCGTGAACAAAGTTTGATTCGAAATCGGGGCAATAGTTTTGTCTTTGTTCCACAAAGCCGACCCTATACTTAAAAAGAAATTTAAGGTACTGCATCGATGTACATATATATATATATATATATATATATATATATATATATATATATATATATATATATATATATATATATATATATATATATATATATATATATATATATATATAAATATTCTTTAGAAATGCATTTTGTTGTTGCTGCATAAATCTACTCCAAGCTGGTTTATAAGTACTGCGATCTCTTGCGCCAAGATCTCTTTCCTCGACGTGTTTTGAGAAACAGTCAATGGCCTTGGTCAATATGCAATAAGGTCTTTAGCAGTTTTGAAAAGTGTAAATGGTATGCCGTACCCTGGCTATGGTCAAGGCTAAACCTATTTTCATGTTGTTGTTTTTTATTTAGTAGCTGTGGGGAAGTTTCTATAAGCATCTAATGTCAATGACTGTCTGAAAGAAAAAAAAAGTGCCCATCTCCCGTTGAGACAAACTTAGACGTGGAATTTCTTGTGGATAAGACAGTCCACCCAAGGATCACATGAAAATCGATCTTTGCAGATTGACGAGGCGCGGCTGAAGTTGTCTGATCGGGGACGTCCTACTTTTCTATTCTCCCCCCACGCAGCACGCTTTGTCTATTATTGTCACGGTGGTAGGGAGTAATTGGAGGCTAATTCTAGAGCTCTTGTTCCCGCGATCTGCTATCATACTGTGTACCGGGCACCTAGCATCCTGCTAGTTTTTTGGCAATGTTTTTTTTTTGTATTACAAGTTTATCTTCACTCAGTTTTTATCTGGATTTTCTAGATATCGAAATGATTCGTGGACATTAGTAGAGTGTATTTAAACGTTTATATCTTTAATAACTTACACGTTGTGTGTTATTATGTAGTTGCTGGTCATTACTCGAGTCAAGGCTGTGCTAATTCTGTTGTTTTTAAAATGTTTCTATAAGATTTCTTAGTTGTGTTTTAGTTTTATGTACTTGTGCGGCATATCAACAGAGATGTTTAATCAAGGAATTTCTTGAGATAAAGTTGTCATTTGCCCTTTATTACTTTAGTGAATACATAATGATGATCTCATGCTTGCTGACATTTTTTAGTTCTTTTAGATGTTTTATGACATAATTGTGTTTAACTGTGTTGTATAGTTCCAGCATGGTTTCCCGTATCGTATCTTACTGAATTCCCTGCTTTAAAATAATAGTCTCAGTAACTAATAAACAGCTGCTACTGTATGATATCATTCTCAGCAACTCATAAACAGCTATTACTGTAAAATATCAGTCTCAGTAACTCATAAACAGCTGCTACTGTAAAATATGTCTCAGTAACTCATAAACAGCTGCTACTGTAAAATATGTCTCATTAACTCATAAACAGCTGCTACTGTAAAATATCAGTCTCAGTAACTCATAAACAGCTACTACTGTAAAATATCAGTCTCAGTAACTCAGTAACAGCTACTACTGTAAAATATAAGAACTCATAAACAGCTGCTACTGTAAAATATCAGTCTCAGTAACTCATATAAACATATACTTTACTTCCAATATCACTCTCATTAACTCATATAAACATGTGTCAATATACAGTGAAGAGGACAAAATGGAGGCACAAATATATATATATATATTGCATTTTTGTTTACATAACAACCCTTCACAGTGTTTACATTAAGTTATTGATTAAATCACAAATTATTCTTTACATTTCAAACATTTTACACATAATAATAAAAGTGTTACTTGCATCAGAACCAGAAATTTAGTTTAAAACTAATAGAAATAAAAGTTAAAATTTTTTAGTTGGATTCTCTCTCTCGCTCTCAAATTTTGCCGTTCCTTGTTTTGTTAGATCTAACTTAATTTTATTTTTGGTCTATAATCTATAGATCTAATCATCTATGAAGTGAAGAGCAATGAATATCACTGACGTTTGTCGTTATTTATGTGCATGTAAGCATTATAACGTGTAAAGATAATGCATACATAGAGATCATTGATTTTCTCTTATGTTTCGGTAATTGAAAAAAAGGACAGGGTCATGGTGATCTGTCCAATTCGGGGCACTTTTTTTAAAAGTGTGAAATTCATATTGGTGCAGGAAAGGGAGGGGGGGGGTTTGGAATGTTACAATAAAATAGAACGAAATACTTTTTATGATGTTATCTAAACATTTGGTGGCACAAGTCTAAGCATGCAAAGTTCATTTTGTTTGTTTGCAGAACCCGTCGTTATTAGTGTACAACTCTTTTCGAATTTCATAACTCAGCCGGCCATTATTCATGTTTCCTTGCACGTAACTAGTCAGTATTGGTATGTGTGTGTATTTGTTTACATTGAGGGAACTATTGCCTTGCCTCACCCCAGCAACCACCTCTTCTCTCTTCCCCCCCCCCCCCCACACGATTTGTTAAACATTAAGTAAAACAAACTGAATTGCCTGCTAATGCGACAAATTACATGTTCTTTTCTTTGTGTTTTTATAGAGATGTAGTGATTTTACGTCAGCAGCTGTCGGTGCTGTGTTAATAAGTAAGCTATACGAGTCTTATGCGTTTAGTTAGGCGCCATTTCTGCTCTGTGGAACACCCACGTGACATTGCCATCATCATAGCTTTCTATGCCTCTTGTGTGCATATTTAAACATAATCTTTCTTTTGTCTTTTGTCTTGTTTGTCTAATCACTGTGGGCATCTCAAGCAACTGTAAGGCTGCGTGTAGAGAAATATTTCAGTTGTTTTCTTGGTGTTGTTTTGTTACGTTGTAGAATCTATGTTTTTTTTTTTGTTTGTTTTTTTACTTAATTAAGCTAGCTCTCTACTTACTACCTTCATAGTTTACAATCTCAAGGAACTTTAACTTTTTTTTAACGATTGCACTAGCAGAAAGTTTTTTTACTTTATATTTTTGTCAACTGTTTTTCTTTCTAGTTTTCTATGCTAGTGTTTCTGGTAATACGTTTATCCAGAATCTACCAGCAGGAAGTATTCTTGTTTACAATGACCAATCAGTGAGGTTGAACACAATGTCTCGTGACTACCATCAGTTGCATGAGAATTTCCACCGTGTACCACCCTACTTTTACAACATACGTCTCTTTTCCCCGGTTTGTGTTTCCTTTTCAAGTTAACTTTCTGTCTGCCTACTGTTCGTTTGTTCTATCTCACTCTCCGTCATCACTCATCCCTCAATCACACACTTACTCCTACCCTCGCTTTATCGCCCATTGACTGGCTCTCTCACTCATACCCCGAATCATACAATCACTCACTGGCTCACACACTAACCCATTAACGCACTCACCGACTCATTCGATCACCCAATCACGCCTCACCAACTCAACTAACTGACAAACTCACTCAACTATTTACTCCCCTGTCTCCTTCACTCTAGCTCAGTCACTCACCAACCCACTCCCTCCCTACTTTTCTCCCCTGCTCACCAACCTACCTATTCATTGAATCGACCACTCACTCTCTTTTTCTGACTAACTAACTCACACCTTATGACTTTTTTCTACTCGCCCAATCCCTCGCCGAATTATTCACCTACACACTCACTCTCTGGCTTAATTACTGACCTGACTCAGTCACTCAATCTCTGACACACAACTCACTCATTCACTCACTGATTCAATCATACTCACCCACTCAGCCACCCACCTACTCCCTCGTTCACTCACCCCAGCCCCCACCACCACCACCACCTACTCACTCACGACTGTGGATATAACGTATTCAGCAAATAAAATTACCGGTATAACCCGTTTGAATAAATGTATACAAATAAGCGTCGTTCTGTTGACTATTTTGTTCCTTGAGACTAGTGAAGCAGCCAACACTAGCTTCCTTGCCCTAGGCTTACGCGTGTATTGTGTGACCTGCACAATATACATAGTGTAACTAAAGAGGGGGCGGACTCGACGGCCGCCGCAGGTGCCAAGGTTTGGAAAGTTACCAAGCTGACACTTTTTTAGACGACTAAATACGTTAGCTTAAGTACCATTCTAATAGGCGCCAATTTCGAACCTTACCCCAGGTGCCGTTTTCCCTACTTACGCCACTAGCTAGAAAACTTATGCTAGAGATATCAGGAACGGCGTCCAACGTCTTACCGATCTTTTATGTCTTGAAATAAATACCGAACGACACTTCCGGCTCTTTAGTCCAGGGCGTAAGGTGAGAAGGGGAGGGGGATCAGGGCTGCACACCAAGATCCTGTTCGTGATTAGCCCCCCCCCCACGTGATATCGATAGGGCATGCCGGGTAACAAAGGGTACGGTCTCCGCAGTCACATGCACTGCTCTGCTTCTCCCCACCTGCGGATTAACGTTCGCTCGTGTTCCTGCACCGTCGACCGGTGGTACAATTTACAGACTATGGGCCTGGACATCAAGTCACCGGGCTTGGCGAGACGGGCTTTTGCGAACATTTCTTCCTTCCCATCGTTCTCGGTGGCTCTCCCCTGTCCAATGAAATTTCGGACGCGCAACAGGGAATGTCTTCGGTGCGTTACCTACGGGTGTACCCTTAATAGGAGTGTATTTGTCACAAATTTGTGGTTTACACACTTCGCCAGCTTTGAGGCCCTTGGATACAGAAGTGAACGCCTTAACCACAGTACAACCGAAATGTTAAATAGTTTTAGTGCAATTTTTCTAAAGTTTACGGTAAATTGGAAAAACAAAATATTCACAGAAAAATAACGATTCTATCAATAAAACAAGCCGTTGGAATTTTCGTTCAATAAAAACAATTATAACTAGGAACCAGTATTTATTAAAGCAAAAAAAATTTGCTAAAAGGTAAAAACTAAACAAAAATAGTTAAAAAGCGTTTCCCTCTTTAAACGCTTCTTTCCTTGGACTAAGTTCTTAGTCTTTACAAGATTTCAATCTAAATTGATGGTGATAAATTTGAATTTAAACCTGTATTTTTTAAAGCTTTTATTATTTTGTACATAGTTTTATTGTTTTTCGTAAGGTATTTTCACTGTGACTTTTTACACCACTCCACCCCTCTAATATAGAAACCAAGAGTGCATCAAAATAGTGCCTCCAATTTTATCATTCGCAGGAATACCTTTGTGTGTGTGTGAGGAGGGGGGGGGTAATCATTTGATAAAAGACAAAACATTATGTGCGTGAATTCCACAACCGAAAAATATACTTAATGACTTACCATTTCATAAACAAAGTTAAATGGAGAGGTAAAAATTGCGAAGAAATGTGTTCTTTTATTTGCCGATATGGAAAAAAAAATATTTATATTTATTTTGCGATTTAGAGTTGGTAGTCATACTTGTGTCTTGTATTGTGCAAATTGGATATTGAAACAATAAGCTCAGGTCTTTCATGTAGAAAGAACATCTGGTGATACTTCCTTCTCCTGTTGTTCGCGTTGGACAGAGCTTGTAATGTGCCGTGAGATTTTCATGGAATGTTGAAACGCTATAGAAGGGAGCACCTAGTCGTTTGCCTAGAACATGAGTGAGCATTGCCTGGAACATGAGTGAGCATTGCCTAGAACATGAGTGAGCATTGCCTAGAACATGAGTGAACATTGCCTAGAACATGAGTGAGCATTGCCTAGATCATGAGTGAACATTGCCTAGAACATGAGGGAGCATTGCCTAGATCATGAGTGAACATTGCCTAGAACATGAGTGAACATTGCCTAGAACATGAGTGAACATTGCCTAGAACATGAGTCAACATTCGTAATATGCGGAGCTGTTGTTTCTTTTTTTCTTAAGCAGTGTCCGTATTTTTTGTTTTCCTAACTGGTTATGATCTGATCGCCATGTGTGTAATGGTGAGTCGCTATGCGAAAGGGCTATCCTGTTAGGCTTATGGATGACGATAATCGGAATCAATCGACTCGGGGCTGATGGCTATGAGAGTATGAGGATGCTGAAGGTCGACGTCAACGACGATGAGCGTCGCCGTTCCAGAACTTCTTTGGCGTCTATCATGGACGACCTCGCGCACCTGCGAAAGTCCCTCCTTAGACAGAAGTCTGAAGGGGAGGTGAGTTGAATGTATAGGTGTTGTGTGTAGTGTCGGGGAGTTCTGCAAGCGGAGGTACATACTATAGGAGAGGCGATGAAGTCATAAGTGAATATTAAGTGATATTGACTTTAATATGCAGACCCAATGAAAGATTCAGTGCCGTTGCAATGGATTTGGGGGTCCGGGGGGCTTGGTCTCTTTTGGGGCCCCTGCATTTTGACATTCGACATTATAACATGATAACAAACTATTCGGACACTCCTTTAGGGGCCCCCCCTCAAGTAGGGGCCCGGGGGGGACTTTCGAATTTGGACCCCCCTCCCCTAGCTACGCCACTGGAAAGGTTTTCGTAATGTTCTCAATGTAATTACTGAAAGTCCAGGTTTTATATTTGAAAAATGTTTATACATTTTTTTTTCTGTGATCTAGACTATATCAGTAGTTCCTAACCATTTTTTTTTCTCTCATACCCATTGAAAACACTTTTCATTTACGAGTACCCCTAATTTTCCGTACCGCACCACTAATCTCTAAAATGTATTTGGGATCCCTATATCTATAGAATCTGGTCAGCTGTTCCATTGAGATACATTTAGTATACGTATAAAAGACATGTAACAAAAATGTCTCACTAAAATAACACACCCAGAGAATAATTACACGGCAATACAAAAACATAATAAGAGACAAAATTAAAATATCGAAAAAATTTAATTATCGAAAAAATATATATTAAAATAGAATCTACTATATTAGAGATTGTTTCACAATTCAAAATTAGAATCAAATGCAGTTTATTCAGATATTAATTTAATTCAATTAATCTGTTGCGTTCAATCTCCCGAAAAGCCCAGTTTTTTTTAAAAATGTTTCGCAAAGATTATATAAACACGATCAGACTTTCAGTTTCATGAACATTATTTTTCACTTCTTCTTGCAATGTAAAACTATTTGGTAATTTGCCATTTCGTTTAAAGTGACATTTTAATCATTTTAGAAACATGGACAGTTCAATAGCTGTTGCATAAACAACAAAAATAATTGGTCTGCACTCTACACTTCATTGTTAAGAAATAATTAACAGATGGGGTGGGCGGTTATTAGATAGTTGAAGAAATCAAACTGATTGAAAGTATATCAAACACGTAATTTGAAAACAAAGGGAGATTATGATTTAGTTAGGAAAAAGTCAATAGTATACATTATTGTTCATTCATTCAGCTATTTTATCTCCCTTATTAATCAAATTTAAATTCTAGTATCCCACTTGGATGTGCACGATAGAAATATTGCTGTAATGCTTGATAAAAAAGTTGATCGGGGTTATCATTCAGTACCCTCTGCGTTAAGAAAAACAAATTCTTATGGATAAAATTCATTAACTCGTGATCGCTTAAAACTGTAACTAATAATGTTTTCCTGTTTACTTTGGGCTATGTAAACAATTATTCTTCGCAGTTGGTGTAAAGTGTAAAACATTTTGAAGGTAATAGAAACTGCAGAATTAATTTTTTTCAATGTGGGTTTTTGCTTTTTAAAAACTTTACAATATGATCTAGTTTGTTAGTTAAATTAGACTTTGAATGGACCCCACGTAGAGTTGCCAGACACATGGGTGTCAAAAAGGAGGACAGTGTGTTTTATTTCAATAGTTTCGCATTAAACCCACAATTAGTAAAACTTTATTACAAGAGCTGCCATTGAGTTTAAGTGCATATCGGTAAACTGAGTTTGCTTTTGGGTGGGCTACTTTGAAAAAAAAAAAAACTTTACAGCTCATCCAAAGGTCTTTAAAAATGGATTATTGTTTTCTAGTATAAATGATCACTTGTTTATTAATGATATTCTTAACATATTAATGCTTTTTCTTAAAACTGTATTAGTCTTTATACCTACAAATATATATTACAAAAGCCGTACATTTTCAAAGTTTTTAGCTTTGCCTGCCGGACAGAGTAGGACATGTCCTTCTTTTTGCCGGACGTCTGGCAACCTTAGTCCCACGGGAAACAGCCATTATTGAAACGTGTGTGTATGCACGTTATGAAATGTTATTATAACTCTGTGATTTAAACAGTGTAGAGTCGAATATGTTTACACTCAACAGTGCTCTGTAACGAGACATCATCACGGAAATGATTGGCCGGGCGGGGAAGCTGTTTCTAACATTATCTTAGCTTATATTGATTGTCAGTTACCCCAGGCTGTGCCACGGTGTCAATGCTAAGTAGGGACATTTTTTGCTTTATTCGTGCTATATGGATTTCGTTATTAAATGCGTATGATATCTATAATAAAAAAAATACCTTGCCTCTTCCAATAGTATAATGTGAAAGACTCCACTGTAACGAGATTGAACTCAAAATGTAAAGTTTGTACACAGTTAAATTGATTTGTACAGGGATTTTTTTTTAGCCCCCATACATCAAAATAGTCCAATGAATTCACAGTTAACCATTTGTTGGCAAATGAATCCTCCCCCTCCCTCTAAGCTCCCCATTGTCAACAACTGTGATGCATTGAAATCCCCCCTAATACAATTTTGTCCCAAAACATGGTTATGTAATGAATATAAAAAGACAATGTTAATGATTTATCAGAAAATTTTACAACACAAATTAAACTTACTGCATAGATTGTGATACATGTTCATTCTGATCATAGCCTTTGGTTTGGGTTTTTTGTTTTGGGGTCTAAGCACGAAGCACGTGAAACGGAATTTCCCTTACTAACGCCAGCATGTTCCCATTATGCCCAAGCCATAGACTCATAAAGAACATCTCAATTGCCTTGCTGAACTCCAGAGTGCTATCGAGAAGGATTTAGTTTGTTAGTTCGTGCTCCCTGCGACAGAGAAAGTAATGATCTCACTTAAGCATGTGCTTTCTTCAAGTTGTAAGAGACTGCGTACTTGTGTACATTTGAAGAAACTTACGATCATTATACTAAGACTGGAACCGTTAGACGTGTTTATACTAACGCGAGGGAAGGTACGGAGTTATTAAATATGGATTTAAAAAAAAAAATTGAAATGATTTCAAAGGGATTAAAATTAAGTCATAATATTTTTTGAAAATCTTGTTTGCAAAAAAAAAAAAAAAATAGAACTATAAATAAATATTTAAATGATTTTGAAGTAGATCTACCTAACATGAGCATTTATAAGTAATTTTTAATGAACGCAAACGTAAGACTGAATAAAACATTTCAAGTAAAGGCTTGCTATGTGTAAACAATGTTTCTCATTGAAACCCAAAGGTATTTTTTTCTATTTGTTGCAGTACCTCTCTATCGTTTGGCTGGGTTCACACTTCTATAAATTCACGGATATATTTCCCATAGTGTATAAGTATAGTTCAATTTTTTTTTTTAATATTACATGAATGCACATTTTCTAAAGTAGTCTAAACTGACGACATTGGGATGGGAGGGTGGGGGAGGGCGAGTCAGTATAAAAACAATATTATTATATAACACTCAGTGTTACGCCAATAAATTTACCTATTTGTAAACACAAACATTTAGCCAAAAATAGAACTCCAAATAGTTAG
Organism: Anisus vortex; assembly: GCA_949126835.1. Classification (NCBI taxonomy): domain Eukaryota; kingdom Metazoa; phylum Mollusca; class Gastropoda; family Planorbidae; genus Anisus; species Anisus vortex. The sequence goes on from OX421492.1 coordinate 34,984,989, forward strand.
CTTTCTTGTGCAGTCCGCATATTAACTATTCAAACTTATTTGATACTGGTTTTGTGTTATTGTCCCTGATAACGAGTTTGAAATACCGGTAATCAAAGGAAACCACATGCTTTATGTAGTAGCTTGCTGTTGTTTTGAGCCCATTGTGTTTAAATTCACTAGATTCTCTTGGGTCACAATTTTATATATTATTACCAATCTTTTAATCTTTATCTGTTTGTTTTTTTCAGAGTCAAAGATGCTGGGTTGAAAAGACTTTCCACAGAAGAGAATGTATCAAATTTATTCCATCCCATCGTGATCCTTCCAGGTAAATGAAACGTTCTGTTCTGTTTTGTCAAAAGTTAGCTCCCCCTTTCCCTACACTAAATTATCATCTTCTTTCCTATTTGTTCGTTTCGATTCCCCTGTTTGTTTGTTTGTTTGTTTGTTTGTTTTGCTTGTTGTGTGTATGTTGCATTTCTTAGTTGTATGCATTGGATTGACTACGCCATCAGCTTGCATTGATTGTTTGTATTGACTTTTCTATAAACAACAAGTTTTTTCTGTACAGTTACAAATATTATTTACAGTTTAAAGCCTTTTACATAAAAAAAAAAGTCAACTATATCCTTAATCCAACGACTACTTATGAAAATGTGTAGGTTATAGTAAAGGAGTTGGTGATGTTTAACTATTACGGCTCAATGCGCATTGAACAGCTCCCCTTCATGGTTAAACGTTTCCATTTAGCGGCCTTTGATATTACTTAGATCACAGCGTCCACTCCCTCCACTTCCCAAACCTCTACGGTTTTCACCCTTTCTTTTAATAAATGCCTTATTTGATCAAGTCCTTTGATATTTTCAAAAGTTTTTTTTTTCAAAAACAAATATTTGTTTTGTTGTTTTTGTGTGTTTATGTTATTGCCTTTCTTTAAACGTTTTCCCTTCTTCTTCATTTGTCGATTGATTTTATATAAGCATTTTTTCGATTGGGCGCATTTCTTTTCCTTTATTTCTTTCTGGCTAATCTTTTGTTATGGAAAGTTCCAGTCTCGTGCATTAGTTATTGCTCTGTATGTTTATCTTTGCTCTAAAATAAGACGTCGATGGCGAAGATCTAAAACGAGGCGGCATCAACACCATAACGCTTCAATGATTTACCAAATGAAGCCGGAATATGCAGGGAGTTGGTGAAGGCGTGCATGGGAGGAAGGGGGGGGGGGGGGATATTGACTGGACGCAATTCATGAGGATTGAAAAAACTTAAACTAAGGAAAATCTGTTGTTTTTTTTCCATTATGGCAGCTCAATTTCACTTGTATTTTTTTTTTTTTTTAAATTTCATACAAAATAATCTTTGAGAGAAATGCCTTTGTTGTTTTAATGTAATGTATGAGTATTATTTGAGTTTGTGGTTTTGGGGATTTTAGCGTAGATATTCAAAGATGATCGATACTGGTAAGTAATTTCGAAGGACCGAACCTATATGGTAAACGTAAAGTTGAACTATTCGATATATTTAACTCGAAATGAACAAATCCGAATGGTCTATGAGTTAAACTATAAATGAAGGGTTAATAGGCCTATGTTAAACTTTAAGTTATCAACGGGAGTGGATGAGCAGATCGCAATAGCCTGTTAACATCTCTTCCCCGTTTAAATAGAAGCAACATTTTAAAAGTTTTTTGTACGATTTAACATTCATTCTGCATGCCCACAGTCAATTTCATTGTTGTTTTTTTGTTGTTGTTTTTTGTTTGTTTTATGGAGGATTTTTGTTTTTGCTGTTTTTGTCTTTTTTTTTCTTTCCTTTTGGTATTTTGGATACCGAGCGCCGTGCATATACGGCATGAATCAAACGTGTTTGTGTGTGTACGCGGTACGTTCATCCTACTGCTTAGGATTATCCTGGGTTGCATCATTCGGGAGATTATGAACAGAACTAATGACCTGTTTCTTTGACAGATTTACATCTCTGACGAAATAAGGTTCCGATATCCTGGTGTATAACTCATGGTATCCTGGTTACACTGGGTTATTTCCCCTTTCTTTTTGTTGTTTGTTTAAACTGCGTGGGTACAAGGCTACAAGGAGAGTTCTCGTAGCATTTTTCTCCCCTTCTTATTATAGCATTAGTGTTAGAGAGTAATGAAGGTCATTTGCTACGTGTCACTCCCTCACTCTCTTTGTATGTATCTTTATCTCTCTTTCTCTCTCTCTCTCTCTTTCTCAATAACTTTTTCTTGTCGTGCTTTCTTTCTGTGTGTGACTCTCTCTTTCTTATCACGCTTTCTCTGTCTCCGTCTCTCTTATTCTTCTCATGATTTCTCCCTCTCTCTCTCTCTCTCTCTCTCTCTCTATTTGTGTCTCTGTTTCGCTCTATTTCTTCTCGTGCTTTCATACCTCCTGTCTTACTCTATTCTGGTGCTTTCTCTCTCAATTTCTCTCTCTCTTTCTTTCAAACTCACTTTCTTCTCGCGTGCTATCTTTCTCTCGCTCTATCCTCATTTTAGTCTGTCGCTCTCCCATTCTCGCTACCTATCCCCCCCCTCTCTCTCTATCCAGTATGGGGGAGAAGTGAAGATTTCTCCAATTTGTGCTTCTTCCGGTGTTGACACTTGGATAAATTTGTTACGTTTTTTATTTGTCTTCGTGTTGTTGTTTTTTTATGATTGTGGTTGTTATTGTCGACGTGTCGTTGCTAGCGCTCTTGTGTTCTGACCCCTGTGATATGTATTCCTAACTTCATTAGCGCTTTCCCAGCCGCAACTTCATTTCTATAACAAACATGGCCTGTAACAGAAAGAGCCATAAAAATTGATTTTATATTCTCTCTATGAAAGGCGTTTATTACTTACAGAAGAAAAAAAACGCTTGGTTTTTGTTTGTTTGTTGTTGTTGTTATGTATTACAAGGATTAAGTTACCAAAGTAAGGCATTTTATGTATTACAAGGATTAAGTTACCAAAGTACGGCATTTTATGTATTACAAGGATTAAGTTACCAAAGTACGGCATTTTATGTATTACAAGGATTAAGTTACCAAAGTACGGCATTTTATGTATTACAAGGATTAAGTTACCAAAGTACGGCATTTTATGTATTACAAGGATTAAGTTACCAAAGTACGGCATTTTATGTATTACAAGGATTAAGTTACCAAAGTACGGCATTTTATGTATTACAAGGATTAAGTTACCAAAGTACGGCATTTTATGTATTACAAGGATTAAGTTACCAAAGTACGGCATTTTATGTATTACAAGGATTAAGTTACCAAAGTACGGCATTTTATGTATTACAAGGATTAAGTTACCAAAGTACGGCATTTTATGTATTACAAGGATTAAGTTACCAAAGTAAGGCATTTTATGTATTACAAGGATTAAGTTACCAAAGTAAGGCATAGCTATATCAAACAACTGTATGTTTTAACACAATTGTAATGTATGATACACGTCGGCGTGCTCTCAACTCTCCAGGCAGTGTCATGTAAATATGTAAATATACACGCCTGTGCAGTATTTTGTAATCATCATCTCATCTACTCTTTGATGAAGAGGAAATTGGCCAATTATAAAAAAAATATTTATTTTCTATTGGCCTTTTCTATTTCTCTCCATTATCTTCGCCTGTCTCTCTCTCTCTCTCTCTCTATCACTCGTTTTTTTTCTCTGTTTCTTTTACTTTATCTCTCTACTTGTCTCTCAAATTCTCTTACCATATTTCACTCTTTCTCTCTATTATTTCTTCACTATCTACTTAAATTCTATTTCTTGATATCTCCCGCTCTCCATAACTCTCTTTATGTCTTGTTGTTCTCTTTCTCTCTTTTTTAAACTCTTTCTTTCTCTTTTTCTCTTCGCTTCTATATCTCTTCATCTCTCTATCTTTCACTCTATCTTTCTCATTCTGTCCTAATCCAAAATAAATTAACAAAAAATTCTAGCATTTAAAGAAGCGGTCAACAATTTTCCCCTCTAGATGTGCGTGCGGTCGCAATGAGCAATGGCATATCCAGACAGGGGCTTCCAGGCTTGAATCGGGCCAGGTAGAGAAATGGCACCCGTACAAGCACACGGAGCAGCGAGTCACAGACGCCTACGGCACCATTGAGTTCCAAGGCGGGCCGCATCCCAGCAAAGCGCAGTACATGAAGCTCAGCAGCCTGGACACGAGACAGGAACATGTCCTCACGCTTCTACTTAAGGTGAAGGTCATTCTTTTTTTTAACGCAGGTCACGCACACCAAAAATAGTTTTTAACGACCTTTTTTTTTTTTTAGGGAGCTTTTTAGAAATTGTCACTCCTTCGGTTTTATGTCCCCAGTGGAAAGTTTATGGTTTAATGTCCCCAGTGGAAAGTTTATGGTTTAATGTCCCCATTGGAAAGTTTATGGTCTTATGTCCCCAGTGGAAAGTTTATGGTTTAATGTCCCCAGTGGAAAGTTTATGGTCTTATGTCCCCAGTGGAAAGTTTATGGTCTTATGTCCCCAGTGGAAAGTTTATGGTTTAATGTCCCCAGTGGAAAGTTTATGGTTTAATGTCCCCAGTGGAAAGTTTATGGTTTAATGTCCCCAGTGGAAAGTTTATGGTTTAATGTCCCCAGTGGAAAGTTTATGGTTTTATCTCCCCAGTGGAAAGTTTATAGTTTTAAATGTCTGATTCTAGGACCAATAAATGTTGACATTTTAACATATTCATTGAAACAATTTTTCTATAATGAGCGGTGTATTCTGTCGTTTTATTGGTCATAAAAATTATTCAAAATAATGAGGCTTTTTCTGTAAGAATGTGTGCATGTTTGGAACAGACTAAATGTTGTGCACACCTAGGGTTGCCATTCGTCCCGATATAGCCTATCGGGACCGTCACCGTTATGGACCTTCTTGTCCCGACATCCCAACAAGACCCAATTTTGTCCCGATTTTGCAAAATAATGTGCGAGCTTGGCTAAAGTACTGAAGTGTAAACGCCATCTGTTAGCTCAACATGTAAATACAGCCTCAGTTAGATTTATTTATGTCAACAAGGTCGTCTCAAAGATGGCGTGGCATGTTGCGTATCCTGTATCGATGATGTAAGCACCATCTAGATCTAGCACCATCATTCGAAAAAAATACCAGACTGACTTGCATGGAGTTTTATACATACCTAAAATGGAAAATAGACTTGCTGAAAAACGTGAAATCTTCCGAAAAATATGGTGTACTTCTGCCGCAACAAGTTCCGCGTAATTGTGTTCTAAATAAATAAAAAAAATTATATTAAATACACTTTTAACTTCATTTCTACACCCCCATCTCAGAGTGTCCCGACGAGGTCCCAGCTAGATATGGCAACCCTATGCACACCTCACACCTAGGCCTATTGTTTTATAAAATAAAAAGAAATTGTAGATGCTTGTGTGATAAGCAAATGATTTTTTTTTTCTTTTCACTGATTGGTAGAGTTTCACGCAAAAAAAAACGCAACCTAAGAAATATCTATACTTGAACTTCAACAATGAATGGATGGTGTTTACAGCACATAGTTCTGTATGACTGGCTAGAAATCGGTTACGACTGTGGCTGGTTATGACTATGGCTGGTTATGGCTATGGCTGACTCTCGAGTGTAGGTCATTATAATGGCTATTTATAGGCTGGAGGGAACATTCTGTGATGAAATATTACAGACAGTGTATATTGACAAAGCCATCGGCCCGTTAAGGATGTTTAATCTGGATCAGAGAGCACTGTTTCTCTCCTGAGTTTTACTCAGATAGCCTGGAACATTGGAACAAACGGTCTCTAAGTCTCTACTTTTGTGAAACCATTATAATGTTGACACAATGAGATTGATTTTATTGATTTCTTTTTCTCTTTGTGGTAACTTTGTGTTTTTCCTCTTTATTATACAATTGGCTTTGCTTCTCATACAAGACAAAGTCCCAAGAAGTTATGACATGAGGAAAGTGATTACTTAGTTAACCAATTGCTCAGAATTATTATGATACTTGGGGGCTTTCCCATAATGTACATTTCAATTGTAATTAAATGTGAAACATTTCAAAGGCCTTTATGATTGGTTAGTTTGTAATTCACGTAGAAACATTATAAAATTATAAGCTTACTACTAGCCAAGGTGTGTCAAACTCAATTGCACAAGGGGCCAAAACTCAAATCATACTTAAAGTTGCTGGCCATACTGGATAAAACCTTCATTGATAAGTGGAGAAATGAATCTTGTATTAAACAAAAAAATGAATTCTCTCATGTGGCAGATAAAACCATGAGCTGTGCCAGATGTAGCCAGAGAGTCTTGAGTTTGACACATATGCACTAAAAAATAAATAAAGTATCCAGTCGGACCAAATTTGTCCATATGCACTAGTTGTTGTTTTATGTTGATCAAAAAAATAATTATTATGTTAATAAAATGATTTTTTTCATTCTTTCTTTGCTAGCACTGGGGTCTTGACTTGCCAAAACTTCTCATTACTGTGCATGGCGGTATACTCAACTTTGACCTCCAGCCTAAACTTAAAAGAGTTTTTAGAAAGGGCTTACTGAAAGCTGCTAGAACAACTGGAGCATGGATTGTAACCAATGGCACTAATACTGGTGATTCTTTTCTATAGTCTTAAACTAATGTTTTGTCAAATTGTAAATGTATATTAGAACATTAAACTACAGACATTAATAAAAAATGAATTCCTGTTTCTACTTGTTAATGTCATGGAGGGGACATTCAGTAATGTGGAGAATGAAATGAATAAAAAAAATAAAAAAAATGAGTCAATTCCATCATTACTGAGTTGGCAATGAATGCTAAGAATACTTAAAAGCAAAGATGACAATAATTTAGTACTAGAAAAATAACATGAACAAGTTCTTTGATTGAGTGTGTAGTACAAAACTAATGAGTTTTCTCCTGGTTATTTGTGTTTAGTGGCTAATATTTCTTTCTATTCACTACTGATACTATCTGTCAAATGATTTTCTCATTTATGTAATGTTGTAAGACCACTTTTGATTTCCCACATGTTTCTATGAAAAGAAATGTTGTTAAGGTTGTCTTCAATTTCTTGGCCCAGCACTTATAATGTATTTCTTTCAAAGAAATCAGCTTAGCCTCATCAATCATTCATAATAGCAATAAAACCATTGTTACTGTTCACAACAAAGATTTGACATACATTTTGCTAAGTTATACATAGATTGTATTTGTTATAATAATTGTTATAAAACACAAAAAAAGTATTTCTTGGTGGTTAAAAAATCTCTCAGAAAACTTTGTAAGTTCTATGGACTATAGGATTTATTTTAAGACAACTGCCAAAATATTTTTAGAATCAATCATCTAAACAGATGTATGTTTTGCTTCAATACGTCATAACTTAAACCCCCCCTCCCGCCCCAACAAAAACTGGTGCTTAAAAAAGGCTTAGATCTTTTATTCTTCTGATTTTGAATATATAATTTCCTCCTTATTGAAATTTAGGATTGCAATAGTCCTTTTTATGTATTAACAGTACAACATATTTATAAAAAGTATTTGGTGTGAATAGTGTGTTATTGATTTCCTGTATGTAGGTGTGACAAGACATGTAGGGGATGCCATCAGTGACAGAACCACAAAAGCACGCAACAAAGTGGTGGCCATAGGGATTGCACCTTGGGGGATTGTGGAGAATAAAGAGGATTTGCTGGGGAGAGATGTTAGTACAAAATGTATTTATGTGATATAGTTATACTTGTGTCATATCAACAGATTATTGAATCCATCATTCACCTAACATGAATTTGTCTTTATGTGTAATAGTTATACTTGTGTCTAATCAACTCCATCATTTTTGTAACCTATATGTGTCTTATACTTGTTACTTGTATAGGCATGATTTCTCGTTTCAATTATAATTTACCAACTAATTCACATTCTGAAATAGGAATAATAAAAATGTATCTACCACAGCAATACATACTACTCCAGTGAAAATTTTTGTTTACCTATTTATTTGTTATAAATTTTATAATTTCTCTGTAGATTGAACATTTATATAGTGGTATTGAGATAGTTGCCTGCTATTGAACATTTATATAGTGGTATTGTGACAGTTGCCTGTTATTGCCAACAAATCTTTTACTTTTCAGATAGTTGTTCCTTACCATTGTGTTTCTTCTACAAAGACGAATACATCTGTCTTAAACAGTAATCATTCCTACTTTTTGCTGGTAGACAATGGGACTGTAGGAAAATATGGAGGAGAAATTCTCTTCAGGAAGAAGTTTGAGAAATATATAGCACAGCAAAAAATTTGTATTGGTACAGTGTCCTTGTTTTATTTATGCTTAATAAAAAGATTAAAAATAAAAAAATGTGCAATATTACATTTTGACTATACAAGTTGAATGTAAAATTTATAATAAAATAGTATTTTATCAATTTTCTTCACTAAATGATTCTGTATATGACTGAAACTACCAGTGCACTGATAAATTGATATTTGGATTTAAATACTTTAAATTTAACAGAGACATTAAAATTGTTAAAACTTTCAATACAGCTAATGATTTTCGTGGCCACGGAGTTCCTGTGATCTGTGTGGTGCTTGAAGGAGGAGCCAACACTATTCGTTCTGTATTAGAATATGTGACAGACACACCTCCAGTTCCTGTTGTTGTATGTGATGGGAGTGGTCGAGCTGCTGACCTTTTAGCTTTTGCTCACAAGTACACAATGGATGATGGGTGAGTGATGGGACTGTCAAATGTACACTTTGAATAATACAATGAATCTATTTTAATTTTTTTATTATTTCTTCTTCTTTTCCAAGTTGCTAGTTTTCTAGTTTCATCTAATCTCATTTATCACCAGAACTATGGCTGAGTCCCTGAGAGATCAACTCATCCTGACCATCCAGAGGACCTTCATGTACACCCAAGAACAAGCTGAAAAGTTATTTATAGAGCTAATGCTGTGTGTTAAGAAAAAGGAGCTGGTACACATTTAAAAAACTATTTTTTACTCTATAGCCTACATTGTAATAAAACATTAACATAAAAAAAAAAACTCTTAACGTCTAAATATGTTATTCTAACAAAATAACAATAACTTTAAAACAAATAATCAAATTTTTTTTCCTGAATTTCCTGTTGTAGTTGTGTTTTTTTTATAGAAAATATCTTATGAAGCTGGTTCATTATTTCTAAAAAAATTATCTATCTATATATCTATGACCTATAAATGTTTAGCAAACTGTTTCTTACTATATGTAGATAATCCTTTCTTATAAAAAAATTTTGTGCTAACCACAAATATATATTTTAGATAACAGTATTCAGAATGGGTGACAGAGAGGAATCAAAAGATATAGATCTTGCCATATTAACTGCATTGTTAAAAGGTTGGTGTGAAACATTAAGTTTCATGTTTAACCCTTTACTGGGCAGTATAAACAAACAGACGGAAATAAACAAACGAAATGCTCCCGAGATCTCGGACTAAACGAGAAAGCAGCCTGAACTATATAAATTGTCACTGACGTTTTGCCCATATCGGCAATGGACGTTTTCGAACGCAATGCCCGGTAAAGGGTTAACTTGTAAAGTGTCATTTAGTCAGTCATGTAGTATAGAAAAAAAAGTGTCTATATCATTTAGTCAGTCATGTAGTATAGAAAAAAAAGTGTCTATATCATTTAGTCATTCATGTAGTATAGAAAAAAAAGTGTCTATATCATTTAGTCAGTCATGTAGTATAGAAAAAAAAGTGTTTATATCATTTAGTCAGTCATGTAGTATAGAAAAAAAAGTGTCTATATCATTTAGTCAGTCATGTAGTATAGAAAAAAAAGTGTCTATATCATTTAGTCAGTCATGTAGTATAGAAAAAAAAGTGTCTATATCATTTAGTCAGTCATGTAGTATAGAAAAAAAAGTGTCTATATCATTTAGTCAGTCATGTAGTATAGAAAAGAAAAACACCTTAGAATTAGTTCGCTCTCACACCCACTTTGACTTTTAAAAAAATTTAATTATAATATATATAAACTAACTTTTTTTTTTAACTCTTATCTTTTATGTTTACATATTGTTTTCTGTGACTAAAGTGACCATAATTACGGTAGATATTTATGCTATCATTAAGTACACTTATAAACACTGATCCGTTAAGGAGATTTTGATGGATAAATATTGTGTTGTATTTCAGTTTTCAAAATCACTGGCCAGAAAAACAGATCTGTAGTTTACCAGATCAGGCTGAAAACTGAATTTTACTATTTGTTTTAGTAGAATAATTTGTTTTTAGATTTAAACAATAAAATATATTATGCAAATGCTTGAAAAAGAAATTTAAAATAAGATAAAATATCTATTTATTGTTAACTAACTAGTATCACTATTTCAATTTTTTCAATGATAAGCTGAGCATTTTTTTTTAAAGAAGTATCAAAGATTATGTTTCAAGTTTCAAGCTTGGAGAAAATAATTGAATGAAATCATTGTTTACTGAAATAAAAATATTAGCCTTTATTTAATGAAAAGCTTGTTAATGTTTATATTATGTATTTTGTAGGGTTAGTTTCGGATAGGAAATTTACGTTATGCATGCAAATCATTTTAAACTATTAGCAGGCTTCAGTCCTTAGAACAATTGAGCCTGCATGAGTGATCTCTCTTTGTTCTTAATACCTAATTGTATGAAATTTATGTTATACTATACAAATTAAAGATGTATTAATTAATTAATATTTATGGCTGAGTTTTCAAATGCCTGGTTGTGACCCATTTCTGGGCCACAAAATAAAAAATTAGCAGGTTGCAAAAACAGGGAAATAAAATATTGAAATCTAGTACAGACTATCTTAATCTATTAGCAATAGACTTATAACAGTTTATCTCATCCCAATTGGACATATTGTGATGTTTGGAAACTGATTTGAGCTACAGCACTCAAGCTATAACATATGACAACTATATGGAAATTTAGTTTTGTTTTATGTAGGCTAGTAGAAGCGATAAAAATGTTTATGAAATAAAAGTATAAAAATTATGGGTCCCGCAAAAAAATTTTTTGGAAAATGCTGATTTATGGTGTAAAGTGTAAACTGGCCTAGTGTTGAATTTTGAAAATGTGTCCAGAACAGGGCATTTGTATAAATTCTATTGGGTTATCTTACTACTATATAATTTGCAATAAACCAGTTTGCACCAGTCACAATCTTTTGTTAAATTAATGGTTTTAAGAATTAATAAATATTTTTATTTGTTGCAAGCATTTTTGTTTGTTTTTGTATTTTCCAATCACCTTATATTTATTCTTCATAGGAACTACTGCTAATGCAATTGATCAACTAAATTTGGCATTGACATGGGACAGAGTAGACATTGCCAGAAGCCACATTTTTGTTTATGGACAAGAATGGCCCGTAAATATGTCCAGTCTCTTCAATATGATAACAATACTTTAAATCTTTAAAATTAAAGTTTAAGTAACAAATAAATGGTCCAAAAAAAATAAAATTAAATCATTTTGAAATTAGCAGAAAAACATATTCTTACAAAATTGTTAACACTTTCGACTTAAATTTATATATATTAATGAAAAATTAAATCTCAATTTAAATTATTTATAAAAATGTATGATAATGTCACTTAAAGATCATTTTTATTTAGTGCCCCCATGGAATGGTACAAACTAGATAAAATAATATGTTTAATTTTAGGTGCTCAATGGAAACTAATTGAATTGGTGAAAAAATATCAAAAATCATTTGTTATAGTTATATAAAATTACATAAGTTGAATTAAGGGCAATGAAAACAGTTTCAATTTTTAATACTTGAGCATCAAAATGGATAAATACTAACATATCAAAGTGATTAAGCCTTCCTTCAGTTAATAATTTAAAATAAACTAAACATTAAGTTAAAAAATGCATCTTCCATCCAATAATCTTTTATCTCGTATCAAATGTTGGTTAATTAATCCCAACTGCTTACACTTTTTTGCTCTTTAAAAAATTTACTTTCCTTTGACTAAATGTTTTCTACGGTAAAAGAGTTCATGTCTAACCTTTTCTTTTGTTCATTCCAGGAAGGTGCCCTGGAAGTAGCAATGATGGATGCCCTAATTAATGATAGAGTTGATTTTGTGAAACTTCTTCTAGAAAATGGAGTCAGTATGCACACATTCCTTACTATACCTCGACTTGAAGATTTATATAACGCAGTAAGTTACAAAGAAACATTTCATCATCAATACTATTTCATTATTTCTATTACACGAGACAATGAACTTATAAAAAAAAATTTTTTTTTAATGGCATCTAATATTATATATTTTTTTTAAATAAAATGTAAACATTGATTTATTAATATATCTTAAAAAAGATTGTTACCTAAGCTAACCACCCATCAGTAGGTCCTACTTAGTTTCACACAAAGTAACGTTTTTATCATATTATCTTAGAAACCATTTATACGCCTCTCAGATGCTCTTGTCCATTTGATCACAAACAAATTTTTATGCATTTTAATGGGGGCAATAGCATATATTTTTATGAATAATCTGCTTAATTTAAGTCAACTATATCTACTTTAGTTATCTTTTTTTTGATGCTGTAAGGATTAAACTTAATTACATTCAGTTGATGGTGATGATAAAATATAAATAACTATTGCCTTCATTGCTCATATATATCTTGAGGCAGTACATTGAACTGCCATTATAATAGTCTCTATTATAAATTCTGGTAATTATTCTGAGATGGTTCAAAGTGTATGGATAGTGACCCTAAGTCTACCAAGCTTTGCTTTGTATGTGACTTGAACTAGGGGAATTAATGCAACTGACTTTGGGTTTTGTGTCACATAATCCCCTTGTATGCATTAGCCAAAGAAACAGCTTTACTAATGGACTAAAATTGTCTTTAGGAAATATATGCTTTTTAATGGTCAATATCTTGAAAACTACTCAATGTGTAACTTTGCCAAATTTTATGAACATTAATTCTACAAACTGTGTTATATTAGAACTTAAATACAATTTCAGTACCTGAACGTTATTATAAGTCAATTACCCCATACGATAGAATAGCAGGATATGTTGAATATTCTAAAGTGAATTATTATAAATAAGCAATTTGTTTGCTTTGCAGAGACAGTCTCCTTCCAATACACTTCGATATCTTGTAAGAGATGTCAAGAAGGTAGGTCTATAGTTACTTTTAAATGTAATGGTTAAATTTATTGTCTCTTAAGTTGAACAAGGGTAAGAAGGTTTTATTGATAAATTAGCTGTTCCTATTAATTAGTTATCATAAATTAATGTTTTAGTAATGTTGTTTTTATAAATTTTGTGTATAAAATTTGTTATCATCATCAGCATGTTCCGTCCAATTACCGGTACACTCTTCCTGATATTGGTTTAGTCCTACAGCATTTGATGGGAGGGGGTTTCAGAGCTTACTACTGCCGCAAGAGATTCAGACAAAAGTATCATGCTCTTAAACAAACTGTGAGTATTCAGCCAGATGTTTTGGTCATAACATAGTAACTAAAACAACACAATTACCTCTTCTCTTGCCTAGCCAATAGTTCACAATATTAACACCATGAATCTGTTCAATGTCACCTTGACCTAGATTAATGTAATAAATTTAGCATCCCAATTTTTGTTATATATTCGTTACAGTCATAAAGAAATGACTCAAAGTCAGTCTTTAGCACAAAACACACTTTTTTATTTGTCAAATCTATTGATCATCTTTTTTTTTTTTTGGTATTATGGCTTTTATCCTTTTACTATTGGTCGAACTTAGTCTTAGCCCAGTAAAGCTGTTTTCTCTGTAGAGTAGCTACGCACACAACAGTTATGTGTTTATGGAACACCCAGCTGCTCAACTGTTTTTTAAATGTTTTGATATAATCCCCCCCTGATAATTTAGCTAGTAACTGTACATGTCTTTCAATAGCTGTGATATTGTCATTGTTCTGGAGTACATTTCTATGTACTTCATCCTTTAACCTTGTAGGTTGGTCATTGGGTCGGCATTGTGGAACATAATATAATAACAGCTAATATGAAATTGTGTATTTAACTTTTTCGTGTGTGTCTATATGTTCTGAATGTGCATAGCAAGGTTACTAGGACACTAAGCTTCAGCTATTTAAGTAATGGAATGCACCTCTTCTAGTTGAGATTTCCGAAGTAGTGGAATGTTATCAGGACTACTAAAATATCACAATGTCAGTTATTCATGCTCATATTTCTAAAAGAGTGGAGATTTAGCTTTTGTAAATGAGCTGTCAGTTGATCTAGAATTTTAATATTTCTTGAAAAGATTTTGGAATTATTGGAATGTCTGTTCTTTAAGGTGAGATTTCTAAAAAAATAAAAGTGGAGTTTTACATAATGAGATATCCAGAGTAGTAAAAATTTTAATTTTTTATTATAAGATTTGTATAATTATTGGAATGTTATTTTTCTTCATGAGACTAGAGCATTATATGTTTCAAGCCATCTATCATAACTCCTTTGAAGTGAATATATCTTGTACAAATGCAATGAGTATTCCTACCTTGTTGTACTTGGTCCAAACACAAATAATTAAAATAGGGACATGATGAGGTGTCCCCTGAGACTTCACTCTTTGTGGTCACTAGTTTCATAGAGTCAAGTTTTGGAACATATTCAGGTTGATTGTTTTGTCATACTTGTGTAATATTCAACTTAATCTGCACAAAAAATTGATTTATGCTATCTGAAATTTAAATAAGTACATTGCAGGCTAAGAATACTAAATATAAATATTTTCATTATATGTAGCCTAAATGTTTTTTAACTTTAAAATACCAAAAGCCAAAAATAGAAAATATTGTTTTTTTCTTGTCTGTCCATTCTATTTATAAGCTAAGACATCTAAATCCATAAGGTTGAATATATAATATATAAAAAAATGTGAAAAAAACAACATAGTTCTTTTTTTTAAATGCCACTTTTATACAAAAGATTAGGGTAATTTGAAGTTTATACTAACAATCACTTACCTATATCTTTTAATTCTGTGCATAGATCTCTTATGCAGACTTTAAGGTAATGCCATAGTTTGAAAAGAATTGATTTCACAACCTGTATTATTTCTTGCTTACAGTTTTTTTCTTCTTTTTATTTATGGTGTTCGCAATTAGGGTAGAAAAAAAAAGACAGTAAGTAAGTTTGGGTGAAACAGTTTGGGTGAATCAATTATACTTGTCCATGACTTCTGAGTTTGACTTGTGCATTAATTTATTTTTTTTCAAGAAATTAAAATACACTGGCTAATTAACAGGATTTAACAAATTGTATTCACTCTATGAAATTAAGATCTATTTTGCACACTGTTTCATATCCATGCATCAGCATGAGGCTGCGATCAAATTTTAAAAGTTAACTCAAGTAAAGCATAACTCTGATGGTTGACAGGGAGGATATTTTCCTATTTGTAAAGAACTCATTTATTTTCTAGATCTTTTTAATTTAAAAATACTATTTCTAAAGAAATCAGCACCTTTTTTTTAATTGGTTTTTCATACTTTATGGTTATTGGGTTTCATGACTGTCCTTTTCTATATAGGCCTATCTGTTTTTTAATTGGACGAATGTCTTATCAGGGATCATTTTAAATTTTTTTTGTGTCCAATAAAATCTATTCTAAATGCGATATGCTTCATAGAATCTTTGAACATTTTATTGTAATTAATGAAATTGTGGTCCAAAATATTAACTTTTTTAATGCTTAAAGAAAAAGAAATTTGTTTAAAAGTTCAGTTTATTTCAAACCCCCCCCCCCCCCCCCCCCAAAGTGCATATTTTAAGTTTTAAAGTAGTGCTTTGAATAATTTATTGCTTGACTTTCTTTAGCTTGATAGCTCTTTGAAAATGTAAAAGTCTTTCAGCATAAATAGAGGGGAATGCTTACACATTATCTTTCCTTATGTTTTCAATTAAAGGCAATTTTTTATTGACCATTCTAATTATTGTTTTAATTTACCTTGCATGCTGCCATCTATAAGTATTTTGAAGTAGTTTTTTTTTTAAATCTCAGTTTTTTCTTTCTATATATATGCTCTATTGCATTCTTAGCATATTCTTTTGAATATACAATATATAGAAATTATTATTTTTTAACTTATAATTTACAGTATATATTCTGACAGAAGCATCATTTACTACATACTTCTTGTAATTCATTTGATTATATTTCATTAAAGATTTCCTTTTTTTAATGTTACTGTTAAATTGTACGTGTCTCTCCCCCCCCCCCCCCCCCCCCTCCCTGATGCTCTATTATGTGTCATTACTATAAACAAAATTGAAGCCATATGTATCCTTGAAATGCCCCTTGCTTGCTTCAATAGAAAAATGTAAAATTAGTTTTTTCTTTGTATTGTAGTTTATGACTGTCCATATATATTTGTGCTCTAGCCACTCCTTGTTGAATTTACAACTGATAAAGAAATAATGTTTCAACTAATATATTTTTCTGAAAAAAAAAAAAGAATTCATTAAAATTTTGAGATAAATAAGCATTTAGCGTTGTATTGGATACACTCTGCAGGAAGTTTGTTCATTGACAAAGTTTACTTTTTTACTCACTTTGTTTGCTTATATCAATATTAGGAGAAAAATAGCAGAGAATTTATTTTTAGACATAGAATGTGTAATATTACCTAGATCTATATTGAATTACTTGAACAAAATAACCCTGCACAGATAATCCACAAGAAACAAAATTGAATGAGTAAAAGCTGTATGCAATTGAATAGTTGAATATTTTTAATATGTACTTCATGCTTCATGTACTTTTTTTGATTCTGTGCTCCCCACAACAGTTGAATGCCAAATAGATGCATGTTTTGTGAATACAGCTTAATTCACTTTTTCATTCTTTTTCTTTTTTTTCTGTTTCTACAGTTCATGAAACTATAAGCTTATTTCGTTCTTTAACTTGAAAAGAAAATTCACTATAAAGCATTAAACCGGTAGATTGGCAAACTGTAAATCTACATAGTTGATATAAATTTTAAAATTGGAAGAGAATTTTTTTTATAATAGAGAAAAAAAATTTATATAATATATTTGTATAAATTTGAAAAAAAATAACATACCATGTCATTTAATTTAAGTTTGTAATGTCACAATAAAATTAGCATGAAAATAATTTTTTTTAAAGAAAATCTGATTTTTTTTTTAATCCATTGAGTGAATATAAAAATGATTTTATCTCTGCCATCATTCAGGGTACATCCGTTGGTAACATAGTCACTTCAATACCTCACTTGATGAATACAAAACAAGCAGAAGAATTGTTTCCCTATCCATTTCATGATCTCATGATCTGGGCTGTTCTGATGAAAAGACAAAAGATGGCACTCTTTATGTGGCAACATGGAGAAGAAGCTTTGGCTAAGGTTAGAGTTTTCTCCCCATTTCAAATGTATTCACTGATACTTTTCATTGGTAATGAACAAGTTTATGTATAGAAAATGTATTGTTTTCTAATTCATCTGAACTCATTCATTTCTTTTGTGTGTTTCTACAATAGGCATTACTGGCGGGTAAATTGTATGCTGCTATGGCACATGAAGCTGATCAAGATGACTTGGAAATAGAGTTGTCTGAAGAATTCCGACATTATGCAGAGTAGGTCATATTAAATATAACATTTTTTGTCAATTAGGTTACAGTATTCTTTTAGATTACCTGACATAACTTTATGGGCTTAAATTCTTTACCCGTATTTAACAGTGAATTTCTAGGCTTGGGTCTAGAATTATTGGGTCACTGCTACAAGATAGATGATGACTACACACAACAGCTGTTGACTTATGAATTAAAGAACTTCAGTGAACAGACCTGTCTAGGTTTAGCTGTAATAGCCAATCATCGCCAGTTCATTGCACACACATGTTGTCAAGTTTTGCTCAATGACCTTTGGATTGGGGGTTTGCGCATGAGAAAGAATACAAGCTTGAAGGTATTTAATGTTGTCAATGAATTATACTATTCTGTAGATGTTTTCATAGCACTTCTATCTTCATTCATTTCTACTCAAATAAATTTGTCCAATTAAGAAAGAAATACAAACTGTTAAGCTGACTCAATGAGTAACAGTAGGTTAAAGTAAATGATAACTTCTTCAAAAATGTTTGGTTTTATTTGTTGTTGTTATGACAATCATGTACTTAATGTCAAATTTATTAACTAAATATAATTTATTCACAAAAAGTGTTTGAGTAAAATATGTTTAGTGTTCTATCAGCAATTTAGCACAAACTACAATAAGTAACATGATATTCAACTTTGTATATTTTTTTTTATATTCACAAGACAAAAATGTATTTCAACAAGATTCTTTGATACATTTTCTTTTTTCCCTTTAGGTAATCCTGGGCATTGTATTTCCACCATATCTCTTTGCCCTGGACTTCAAATCCAAGGAAGAACTGCAACTTATGCCTCAAACTATGGAAGAACATCTGGATGAATTAGAAGATGCTGCAAGTGTAGCCAACATGTCCATGTCATCTTTTAGTGAAGATCAAGTAAGTTTTTTGACTAAAATAGTTTAATTTGGCCATTTTAGACTTGAATACACTTTCTTGATATCGACCATTAGGTGGAGAATGGCTTTTGAGAATAGTTTTTGAATAGTTTTTGTCCTCTTGTTAGATGGGGTTGGTATAGAATATGTAAAGGAAAATAGTTTATTGAAAGTTATATTATCAAAATGTTTACAACTCTTTTTTTTATATATAACCTAAGTTGTTAATGAATTCCTTTATTTGAATCTGTGTATTCATTTTGCATAAGTTATTTCTTTCATCCATTTTTCTTTCTTAAATTACCGGTAGGATATTTTCTCCTGCATGCCTCTTGTGTTTATTATTAAGCATTTCACTTGATCTCTGAACCATTTTAAAAATAAATATTTTATAGTTTAGAATAAAAAAAGATCTAATGTGGGTACTTTTTAGAGTTTAGAGAACTGTGTCTCGTTAAGATGAACCAGTGAATTCTCATAATAGTTTAATGACGCTATTTAAAATTAACTAGCTTGACCAATGAATGAAATAGTAAAGTGCATAATAGGAGATATTATTCTTCTATTGACAGTTCTGTGTTTAATATGCAGCTCAAAGTTGATTAACTATAACAAGATTTGATTTTTTTTTAAATTAAAAAGAAGCTGCCTTTTTAAGCTTCGACTTTTTTTTAATATAATTGAAATTTTAAAAAAATGTTAATATAATGTTGACATGATCATGAACATTTTATAAACAAATGGAATTCATACATAGACATTTGTCTGAAACGAAGTGTGGTACAGATCTTGGGGATGTAAGGGGAATAAGCCAAAGCTGTAGAATAGTTTTCCAATATGTCAGCATAGATCAAGACTTTAGGACCAACAACTACATTAGACCTTTTAGATTATTGCACACCTTTTCATTGCCAAAGTCAACAGACAACAAAACATAGAAAATGAAAATAATAATATATATTTACATCTTGGGGCTTTCTTTTTGTATTGGTGAACCAAACTAAACTATATTGGTTTAAAAACATTTTAAAATTATCTCACATTACAAAATACGATACTTAGAAATATGTACACTGTTGAGCAACCAAATACAAAGATATACACAAGGAACCATTCAATGTCTATTTACAAAATATAATTTAGAAGATATGAGCATTTCTATGTAAAGAAAACGTATGCTAGTATTTTCTCAAACTTCTTACATTTATCCAGACTACAAAATACCTTTAAAATTAGCAATTGCTGGATACAGTAATTCAAGACTTCTATTTTCAATTTTAAAACATCTGAAACATATTTTTTACTGAAGAAACTTGACGTAACTTTTACATGCTGTCATAGTTTACATAGTATAGTTTATGTTGTAAGGTCAATACATAGTTTAATCCAAACACATTGTTTAGAACACACATAGAGTAGCCAGGGGGGACCATTTTGAAGAAAAAGGGCCTTTTCAGGAAAAAAATTATTTAATTAACACATTGTTTAGTACAATCACATTGTTTAGCACACACACATTGTTTAGCACACACACACATTGTTTAGCACACACACATTGTTTAGCACACACATTGTTTAGCACACACACATTGTTTAGCACACACACATTGTTTAGCACACACACATTGTTTGGCACAATCACATTGTTTAGCACACACACATTGTTTAGCACACACACATTGTTTAGCACACACACATTGTTTAGCACACACACATTGTTTAGCACACACACATTGTTTAGTACAATCACATTGTTTAGCACACACACATTGTTTTGTACAATTACATTGTTTAGCACACACACATTGTTTAGCACACACACATTGTTTAGTACAATCACATTGTTTAGCACACACACAATGTTTAGTACAATCACATTGTTTAGCACACACACATTGTTTAGCACACACACATTGTTTAGCACACACACATTGTTTAGCACACACACATTGTTTAGCACACACACATTGTTTAGCACACACACATTGTTTAGCACATACACATTGTTTAGCACACACATATTGTTTAGCACACACACATTGTTTAGCACACACACATTGTTTAGCACACACACATTGTTTAGCATACACACATTGTTTAGCACACACACATTGTTTAGCACACACATTGTTTAGCACACACACATTGTTTAGCACAATCACATTGTTTAGCACAATCACATTGTTTAGCACACACACATTGTTTAGCACACACACATTGTTTAGCACACACACACATTGTTTAGCACACACACATTGTTTAGCACACACACATTGTTTAGCACAATCACATTGTTTAGCACAATCACATTGTTTAGCACACACATATTGTTTAGCACACACACATTGTTTAGCACACACACATTGTTTAGCACACACACATTGTTTAGCACACACACATTGTTTAGCACAATCACATTGTTTAGCACAATCACATTGTTTAGCACACACATATTGTTTAGCACACACACATTGTTTAGCACACACACATTGTTTAGCACACACACATTGTTTAGCACACACGCATTGTTTAGCACACACGCATTGTTTAGCGCACACACATTGTTTAGCGCACACACATCGTTTAGCGCACACACATCGTTTAGCGCACACACATCGTTTAGCGCACTCACATCGTTTAGCGCACACACATTGTTTAGCACACACACATTGTTTAGTACAATCACATTGATTAGCACACATACACATAGTTTAGCACACACACATTGTTTAACACACATAGTTTCGCACAAACACATTGTTTAGTACAATCACATTGTTTAGCACACATACATTGTTTAGTTAAACACATAGTTCAGCCCCAACGCAGTGGTGTAGCTAGGGGAGGGGGAGGGGGGGGGTCCAAATTCGAAAGTCCCCCCGGCCCCTACTTGAGGGGGGCCCCCAAAGGAGTGTCCGAATTGGCTTTTCTCATGTCATAATGTCAGAAGTCAACATGCAGGGGTACCAAAAGAGGCCAGGCCCCCCGGGCCCCCAAATCCCCTGCAACGGCACTGCCCCAACGCATTGTTTAGCTCACATCTCTAGTTTAGACCAGGGGTCGGCAACCTAAGGAACTGAGTGCCAAGCGTGCCAATGCAGAGCAATTTTCAATAGCATGTGAGAGACCTCCAGGAAAGGTTTTTTTATTGATGAAAAAAAACTACATTTTCCGTTTCTTAATGAGGAAAACTGACTGTTGAAACCGATGTTTCTGAATGACAGAGCGACATATTTCATTGAGTTGAACGCATTTACAAGGACGGGGTCAAACAGCACTTGAACTGTTAGACAACTGGAATGGATTTGCATATATCTAGAGTGAAATCAATTTCTAAAAATTTAACTATATGTACTTCCCTTTATAAAAGCATATATTAAGATAGTTACTTTTTCAGAAGTAAATTGAAGCACTCAAAGCGGAGTTTTCTAAACAAAGACAGGACTTTCACATTCATGGGCTTATTTTTTCATACCACATTAACACTGACTAGCTTGAACTTACTATAACCTTCTTTGATGTAGAAGTTGTTTTTTAACTAGTGGGATAGTGGCGATTTTTTAAACGCAGCAAGTTGAATTTTAAACATTAAAAAAATGGGCATCGCAATGTGCCAATTTGCGAGAAAATCTAGATGGAAGCTGCTTAGTAAAGTCATCTACTATTCACAGCTGTATCATTAATTGATACAGACTAATTGCATTTTAAAGAGTTTTTATGCTCATCTTCTATGATTAAACATAAAGTAATTCTAAAACAATTTTTGTTTTTATTAATTTAACAAATATAAGAGACTTTTTAATAGCATTATATTATGCAATTGTTTAAATTTTTAATATTTAAAAGATAAACTTCTTAAGGTTAAATTGACAAACAATTAATGCAGGAAATGTTTATTTACAACTGTTTAACTTTAATTAATTTTATACTTCTAATTAAAATCTTGTTACGAATAATATAATACTGGATTTATATAAAGAAATAATAATTAGTCAGTGATATTTGTTTTATTACAAAAGATAAAACTTGTTTGGCATCACTATTGAATCAAATGTAGAAACATTATTTTAATTAAAGGGAGATAAGTACCCGTATTGTTTGCGCTAATATTTCTAATATTATGTTTTTTATTTTTTTTCTATTATAAAATACTAAATGGCTTACAACTTATAACTTTATATTGACCAAACTGTAAAAAGTAGTTGAAAATTATATACCGGTAAATATTATATGACAAAAAAAATTATCTGCACATTTTTTAAACATTACATTAACTACCCCTTTTGTATGATTACTAAGTATAATTGACACTTAACGATAATGTTATTGGTCCCTAAAATATGTGAACACATTCAAGAAAATCTCAGTTAACTGAGAACAATATTCTATCAATATGAGCAGTTGCTATATCCTTATCATGACAACCATATGATAATGCTTACAAACTAGGTACCATAAATGTGAAAGTTTGGTAATAAAATTTGGTATAAATGCAAATAAAAAGGATGATAATCACAAACACGACCTTTTTTTAAATTAAACAGAAAACGCTTTAACGATTTTCTCTATAGATTTCCTTTGCTTTTGGCATTGGTCTTGATACAGAGTTAAATTAATTCTCTTATAAAAAATAATAAAACAAGTATAATAGAGCAGGTTGACTTTTAGGCTGTTGGCACGCATGTTGGCATGATTTAGAAATCCTAGTTTGGCACCCCATTAGCAAAAAGTTGCCGACCCCTGGTTTAGATTAAACACTTAATTCAGTTTATGTTCCCATTTCCATCGTAATTGCTAACTGCACGGCGACTTCTGATTAGTTTTCTAAAAGCGAACACGATTATCTCTAGGCCGAATTGAACAATTTCAATGGCCGTGAGCAAAGAGCACCCCAGCCACAGCCCAAGTTGCCCACCAATATCACTGAGTAGCTTGTTCCAGTCGTAGGCTGGGTTAGTCTCGATGAGCACATAGTTCAGCACCTCGTAGAAGATCTGCACTTTCAGGAAGTTGTTCCCTATGTACTCGCTGCTGGTGTTTCTGTTGGCGGAACTCTCGTTTAGTTGTCGGATGAAGTGCTTGATGAACTTGTTGGAAGGCCAAACCCCCGTGGAGATGACGGTGCTGTACCTAATCTGGTCGCAGGCTGGCGGACACTGGCTAGCGCAGCCTAAGTCCTCCGTCCAAAAAGATTGCTCCACTTTTTTTACGCACTCCATGGAGTCGCTATTGGAGGCGTTGCATATAAGGATATCTGTGGAGCCTTCATTAACTGCTTCATACTCTGCTGCCGTCCTGCTGTCGTCCAGCAGAATTTGATGTACACACGGGTAATCTATATCACAGCAGTTGCACGATTTGAAGACTTTCTTTTGGTAGCAGGTTTTCTTGCAAGCGTTGTCTGTGTATGTGTACCCGTAGGACGAGAAGATGGTGTTGTAGGCACTGTTCTCACTATTGCCTACACCCACACACGAACCGTAGGGAAACGGCTGCCTTCTAGACTCCACCTGAAAATATAGAAATACACATTATTAGTTGTTTTTTTTTAAATTCAAGTTCAAAGATATCCAATTGTGTGTGTAAATATATACAGTCTCTTACCATTTGAGCTGCTATACTGGTCACAAAGCCTGGTCCTACAACTAACCCTCCATCTTCTGGAAAGGGCGCCTCGCTATCAGGGTGCAAAAGAACTTTGATTCCAGCAGTGGGTGTTAAAGGGAGGTAATCGTATTGTTGGATATCCATTTCTATTATCAAGCCATTCGCAGGACCTGTTTTAGTTGTGTACCTTCACAAAAAGAAATACGATTAGTTAGTTATATGATATTTTAAAATTTTCTTGTATATAGTTGTATGTAGTTGAGATGTTAGGTGTTTATACTGAGAAGTGGGAGGATTATTGCATAATGTTTAGACATTTGTTCAAAAGTTTGTCCGCCGAACCTTAATTTTTTTTTTTTCGGCGGAACCTCAACAACTAAAAAACTGAAGCAAAAAACAATTTTATGCATTCCATTCAGTGAGAGACTGGGCAATAATTTTACAGCAATAATTTTGTATTCGTGACAAAGAAACTTTTATGTCAATCGTCTGCGTTCCTTGGCGCTTCTGAGACTTAATTTTAGTCATAGTCGAGAACTCTAATTCACATAATGTCAGCAATATTTACACTGCTGGCGCCAGGTTGATTGCAATTGGCTTTTTAAAAAAAAATTCAGCTCAAGAAAATACTTTTTAATCACAAAATTGACAAGAACAACAAAAATTTCATGAACACAATCTTTTTGCTAAAACTTAAAATCTGACGCCGGTACCTTGATATTTCTCACTGAATCCGGTTTGGGAATCACTGGCTTATAACGAGCTCTGTAGGTTAAAACTGATTAAGACTCCAACACATGCAGTTAGAGACTGTTATCACCTGCATCGCTTTGCATTTGCATTTGCTGGTATGTAAGGCAGAAAGCAGAAAGCGGGAAATCAATTTCAGCCGGCTTTAACTTTAACTGCCTCGTATTCATGGCAGATACGGAACCTTCAAAGAGGGTAACAAAGCAAACTCAGGGCTTTCAAGGTGGTTCCAGCCCAGCAATATATTCACAATCTATGGCTACTGCAGAGCTGTTAATCCGCTCAGCGGAACTTGATCGTTTGTGCTTTTAGTCCTCGCTTTTTTTTTGTTCTGGATGTCCAAACCTTTGTATAAACCTTTTTTTGTTGTTTTCTTAATTTGAAATTACTCTCTGTGCGATGTCTCGATTATCTCAAATCAAATTAACTGGTGCCATGACTTTATGAACAACTGACAAAAAAAACTTTCTCTCTATAATTTTGTTAGATACTGTTTTACCGCTATTAATAAACACGTGCCTTTTTTTATCGCTAACTGGAACAAATGGAAGTTTAAAAAAAAAAAAAATATAGAAATAAAATAATTTGGAATTACATTTCTTTTTAGTTCATTATGTGAATTGAAAATGATAATTTAAAAACAAAAAAGCTTATAAAATACAAATAAAATGAACGTTTTAAAAATTGAATCTCATTTGATTGTCATTCTCACCTGTATAAGTATAAGCTATTGAAATGTTTAAAACGTAATGATAATGCAGGGTCCATGGTGATTAAATCATAAAGTAATAAGCTATCACCCAGCTGGTGTATCACACGTTATAAAACTGTATCACACCATTTTTGTG
Source organism: Anisus vortex (assembly GCA_949126835.1). NCBI lineage: Eukaryota > Metazoa > Mollusca > Gastropoda > Planorbidae > Anisus > Anisus vortex. Next base: position 35,010,747 of record OX421492.1, read on the forward strand.
TGTGCTTTTGCTTTCGGTTTGTTTTGTAACGTTATTGAAGTGTACGTTATAGAAGTTTATCCCATGTTGTAGAATTGTATCATACGTTAGAGCAACTTTTTTATTAAAGTGTGCCAAAGTGGGATTTCTAATTCATTCAGCGTGCCAAGAACCTAAAATGTATCCTCTTTTAGCACTCCATTTTATTGTAGAAAGACTTGCAATGTCTTTTTGGGGGATCTTTCGCGTGCCATTGAAAATCGTTCCGCGTGCCAAGTCTGGCACGAGTGTCATAGGGTGCCGACCCCTGCGTTAGAGCATTTTATCCCACGTTGAGGAATTGTATCACACGTTAGAGCGGATTATCACACGTTTTAGAATTGTATCACACGTTAGATTAGTTATTCACACATTGTAGAATTGTATCACACGTTAGAGCATTTTATCACACGTTGTAGAATTGTATCACACGTTAGAGCATTTTATCCCACGTTGTAGAATTGTATCACACGTTAGAGCAAAGATTATCATCACACGTTGTACATAACAGTAAAGAAATGTATTGAACAAAAAATGTTGGTTGTATTTACCTTTGAGGCTGATCACTTCTGTTAGAATAGCCAAATGTATAGCAGTTGACATACTTCTGATTGTAAGTGTACTTAAAGTCTTGATATGTGCACTGGTGCTTTATAATGTGGAGACACAAAGTTTTAAAATATATAATATTATGTATGTTCTACATTTTAATATATACATCCTCAACGTACACGTAATAATGGTTTTAAACAAAATCGTGACAAAAAAGCACTTTAAAGCAAGTCCAATTATAAATGATGGAACAAAGTGAGAGTTGGGAGGCAATTATTTAATCTGTGTTTTTTTGGTTCGTTTTAAACTCTAACATTTAGTTTTCATCGTTAATGGCATATTAAAATTTTAAAAACTTTCTTTTTTTACTGTTCAACTAGTCACTATATAATTTTTGTACTGTTTTAATATTAAATCTTCGAAACCCAATTTTCACAAACATTCTTTCTTTCATTGGATGACAACCTTTTTTTTTTAGAATCCATTAATATTCAAAGTAGAGTCTATTAACTTCTTTAACATCCCAGTCGGCGCCACTAATCTTTTTTTATATGTGGTTTTTATTTGTTTTACTGCTATTTTTAAAAAAAGTTAAATTGAAGGTGTTGTCTTTATTAATTTTCCTGAATGCGCCCGGATAAAACAAGTGCTTGTAACAAAATGAATGACTCGTTCAAACAGATCAAATTGCCCTCACAGTTTGTTCCTAGTCTTTGACTCAATTCTTTTTTTCATGGACTTTTTTTCTGTGTCTTCTATTATAAATATGTATTTTATTTTTATTCTTTTACTTCTTAGCAAACAATCTAAGTAAAAGACAAATACGTTATGAAATATTATAGTTTTTTTTCGTTCACATAAAATGTATTTGTGTATAAATGTGATTTGTGTACTCACTCCATTAAATTTGCATGATATTAACATATCCTCAATTGCATGTCCCATCAACCTTTTCTCTTCCGTCGAATTGCCCGATAGCAGTTCGTCTAGTTTCTTAGTTTGGGCATCTAGGTGCTGGAAATATAAAGTTGGATTTACTAGTTTGTGTGTGTGACAATTGACAGTCTACATACGATAGAATTGCTAGGGACATATCAAACTAAGGATTTACTTGGCACTTATCCTACAGTCATGCAGACATTATTACTTTTACGAAAGTTTCCTAATCGTTTCGAAATTGTTTTTAACCATGTTACCAAATGCAAATCGAAAATGTTCCGTTTCATTTCAATGTTTTAAGCAGAAGCCTTCTTGCCGATTGCATTTTTGTGTTCATCGACAATGTCTAACTTTTCTTGTGCATAAGCTTAAACTATTGATCTAAAATGTGAATTTGTATCTGAAAAGTAAAAATGCGAAAGTGAACTTACACTGTTAATTGTTTTCATTATCCCCTGAAAAGATTTCATCACCAATTATAAATGTGAATTAATACTACTTTGGACATAATTAAAAATAAGTATTAGATGTCTATTGTAAAAAAAAAATAACAAAATACTAAAAACCAAATAACTTTATATATATAATATATATTTAAATATTCCAAAATAATTTATGAAATAAAGAATGGGAGTAAGTAAAACTAATTAGCCCCTACAGACAAAATAATGTAGCCTAGATCTACATGTTAAATACTTACAAATATAAAGCAACCAATATGTATGTATTGTATTGTGTAGTTAAATAGGCAACCTAATTTATGGAGCAGGCATATTTCTTAACGTAATGGCGTGTATAAAATATGTAAGGTTACCATAAGTAGGCTATTATTACAGTACTATTTTAACACAATCTGGTATTACGAAATTTCAGTCCTAATTGCTAAATTATGTTATAATTTTTAAGTAAGCAGGTCTGTTGGCCAATCCATTATTGAATTTACTAGGTACTTTACTAAACTATGAATTTACCGGGCCCGTATCCGACAATGAATTAACTTGGCATACATCATACAGCCATATGTGAATTTACAAGACATATAAAACCAGTTTATGAATTTACTAGGCACACATTACGATATGAATTTAAAAGGCACTTCTATATCGATGATTTCTAAGGCGATACCGAGTATTTTTTTACTCTAACTCTTTCATTACGGCTACATTGTCTGCAACGATATGATAATTTCGGAGAGATGAATATAAACAAAAAAAACTTATTGTCAATTTATAAGTGGTGTTAGCAATGAAAATGCTAAAGCATTTTTTTTAAATAATTGAAGACTACTTGTGGTAATTCTTCCGTGTTTGGTCTTTGACTTATTTATACTGAATGTCTAAATGTGCCAACAAAGAAGATAATAAGAAAAATAACTTAAGAAAAGAAACATTAGAATAAAACATATGACATGAAACATTTATTAACAGTTAATTAACTTTAAAAAAACTTTTTTGGAAAAATTACTACCTTTAAAAAAATACGACAGGGAAATAAGCTATAACTTACTAAAACGTGAGAAGAAACATGTTCTAAGAAAAACAGGAGAGGAAACATGTTCTACGAAAAACAGGAGAGGAAACATGTTCTAACAAAAACATGAGAGGAAACATGTTTTAAGAAAAACATGAGAGGAAACATGTTCTTACTTACAAACACAGGAGAGGAAACATGTTCTTACTTACAAACACAGGAGAGGAAACATGTTATGACTTACAAACACAGGAGAGGAAACATGTTCTTACTTACAAACACAGGAGAGGAAACATGTTCTTACTTACAAACACAGGAGAGGAAACATGTTATGACTTACAAACACAGGAGAGGAAACATGTTCTAACTTACAAACACAGGAGAGGAAACATGTTATGACTTACAAACACAGGAGAGGAAACATGTTCTTACTTACAAACACAGGAGAGGAAACATGTTCTTACTTACAAACACAGGAGAGGAAACATGTTCTTACTTACAAACACAGGAGAGGAAACATGTTCTTACTTACAAACACAGGAGAGGAAACATGTTCTAACTTACAAACACAGGAGAGGAAACATGTTATGACTTACAAACACAGGAGAGGAAACATGTTCTTACTTACAAACACAGGAGAGGAAACATGTTATGACTTACAAACACAGGAGAGGAAACATGTTCTAACTTACAAACACAGGAGAGGAAACATGTTATGACTTACAAACACAGGAGAGGAAACATGTTCTTACTTACAAACACAGGAGAGGAAACATGTTCTTACTTACAAACACAGGAGAGGAAACATGTTCTAACTTACAAACACAGGAGAGTAAACATGTTCTAACTTACAAACACAGGAGAGTAAACATGTTCTAACTTACAAACACAGGAGAGTAAACATGTTCTAACTTACAAACACAGGAGAGTAAACATGTTCTAACTTACAAACACAGGAGAGGAAATAAATAAATAAATAAATAATAACGGTGCTTATATAGCGCATATCCCGTTGGTGACAGTTCTATGCGCAGACGACAGTTACAGAATACAGACAGACAACGAAATATATAGTAATACGCTAATTCTGCTGACGAAATAGGTGAGTCTTCAGCCGGCTCCTGAAGGTGTCATAGCTAGGGCTCTGGCGAAGCTGTAGTGGGAGGTGATTCCAAGCGGACGGTCCTGCGTAGGAAAATGAACGTTCGCCAGCGGACACTAGCCTCACACGAGGGATCCGCAGAGTAAGCGCGTCAGATGCCGAACGAAGTGGGCGGGACTGGGTGTAGAGCTCCATACAAGAGCGAAGATAATCCGGGGCGCAGTTATTCAGGCACCTATAACAGAGGGAAGCCAGCTTATATGAGATCCGGTTGTTGATGGGTAGCCAGTGCAGAGATCGGAGCAGAGGCTTGATATCATTTGACTTCTTCTTCTTGAGAACTAGTCGGGCTGCGCAGTTCTGGATACGTTGGAGTCCTTGAAGGGAGGAGGCCGGGAGACCAGCCAAAAGCGAATTACAACATGTAACATGTTCTAACTTACAAACACAGGAGAGGAAACATGTTCTAACTTACAAACACAGGAGAGGAAACATGTTCTAACTTACAAACACAGGAGAGGAAACATGTTCTAACTTACAAACACAGGAGAGGAAACATGTTCTAACTTACAAACACAGGAGAGGAAACATGTTATGACTTACAAACACAGGAGGGGAAACATGTTCTAACTTACAAACACAGGAGAGTAAACATGTTATGACTTACAAACACAGGAGAGTAAACATGTTCTAACTTACAAACACAGGAGAGTAAACATGTTATGACTTACAAACACAGGAGAGGAAAGATTTTATCGTACCTCTACTCCTTCTACTAAACGCCTGATGGTATTGCTGGCTTTTGACAACCTTATCGCGTTCAGATTGCATAGAGTAACTGCAGGAAATTCCAGGCGAGGCGGGTATTCTATGGAGACCACCGTAGAGACGGGATTCGTCTGAAACTCTTGGACAATGCTGATAAACTGATACAGTGCCAGGCTAGTTCCGGTCAACACCAGCAGTGTCCATATGCAACGTTTCCAAAGTCTATGACTGCCGGCGGCCCGTCTCATCCCGTGCAACGTGGTCATATCGCCGAATTCGTGGTAGAGTTGTTTAATAGTCTCATGCTGTTCGGCTGCAATTTCTTGTGCTTTCTCCATGGTGGCAACATATAGTTGAAGTAGCTTGAGAACTCTCATAGCAAACGGTGCACAACTCCTAGCTTAATAATTCCTTTGGCCAATTAAATAAATGAATAATAATAATTAGATTATGCATAGTTAATAGTTATCGTATACAAAATACAAAACTAACGACACACATATATATAATAATTATGTTCAGGCCGTATGACATAACTATTACTGTCCCTTGTCTTTTTACATTACACTACTTGTAGAAATGTCAACATTTATAAATTTGTTTTAATAAATGACATGGTATGCTACAATAGAGGGCACGGTGTCCGGGTTCGATTCCAGGTACAGGCTAGGATTTTTTCCCAGGCTCTGATGGGTACCTGACCTTAGTTGGGGTAAAGTAAAGGCGGCTGTGCATAGTGCTGGCCACACAATCACCTAGCATGCGGTGGCCATAGAAACTGGTGAATAGCTGCTTCACCGGACCTATGGATCCCTTCGGTCCGACGTGTACTTTACTTTATGCTACAATATTGTCCTAAACCGTTAGTTTAAATGAAAAGTCCCCTCACCCAAAAAAAAAAAAATTAAATAAATAAATATATATAAAAAGGAAGGAAGAGTATTTTATAGTAAGTTCAAGGTATTAGTATACTGTGTTACGCTCATTATTGTTGAGTGCCTGTTGTAGATTTGTGCATCTATAGTTGTCTTTTTACTTACTGTCTCTTGGATTTCCAGTGTCATTTAACGTTTATCTTTTATCGTTGATTTGGCTTAGACCACATAACAATAAAATATTTATAATATAGACCCTATATTAGCTTTTATTTAATTATTGTTGTGTGTTTGTATGCATGCCCGTGTTTGCGGGTGTGTGTGTGGTAGGTAACATGGAAAATGCAATAGAATAACAAGTCCACTGCAGTCGACAAACATAACAAGAAATAAATTGAATTTTTTTTTTAAATATAAGCATCACGTTTCTAACGTCGTTAAAAATGACTATATATTTTTTAATGCAATGAGTAAATTATTTGTGTTATTATTTGAAAACTAGTAATATCACTCACCTATATACTATGTGTGCAACAAATCACCCCCTTCATGTCTGTTCTAATGTGTCAAAGTCCACGTAACGTTTGGCGACTTTAAATGTGAATACTGTTAAAGAACACTTTTAACTACTTCAGTCGCAAGCGCCTCCTCTCCCTCCCCACTTCCCTGACTCCTTTAAATCTAAAACCATCCATTGTATCCAGCCTGGAAAGTCACACGTCACTGATTTCCCTAATGAGCCAATGATTGTCAGCTGTAGTTTGTTTTTATTTATTTTGTGTTGATTTGTTTTTTGTTTTGTTTTGGCACAACGTCCCTGGACTGCATATTTGACTGCACGGCCATGCTTGTCCCTGGACTGCATATTTGACTGCACGGCCATGCTTGTCCCCTTCTCGCAGTTACCCTCCCCCCCCTTTTTTTTTTTGCACCCTGGGACTCCACTGGTAGGGCCTAGTGGTCGCTTTGTCCAGGAGTTAAATGATGAATGGGTCCAAACGTAATTTTAAAAGTAATGACATCGGCTGTAAACCCAACCAGGTCGTTAAGAAAACTCCTCTACGGGTAATGAATGAATTAGTTCAGGCAGATAAAAACGATACAATTCTTGTCTTTGATAAATTCTGTTATATTATAAACTTTATTTTTTTCTCAATCTTTATTATAAATACGTTTAAATAACATTATTTTTATGACTTAGTAAGCAATTAACACAATGAAAAGCAAACCTTTATGAAATAACAAAAAATGGGAGAAGAAAAAAAGAAACTTACCTTTTTAACAACAGTGATGCGGTATCAGCTGAAATAGCAAGACTGCTTGTAATATGTTTTTGGCTTCTTTTGTTTTCTTATCTTAAATGTCACAGAGTCTTCTTTTATGCAAAAAGATTACGCTTATCCGTGATTTGAATCTAATCTTGCTGATTAGTGAGATTAATTGAAATTGTGTATTTTCCGTAGTTAATTTTGCTGATATTTTGTTTTAAATATTTGATTAAATTATATTTGTATAAACAGCGTGATAGAGTGTGAAGTAAGGTTTTAAATAGTTGTGCCTCTTTTAATGTTAACAACGGGTCGCGGTGCGTGGTTTAGCTGGCGCATGGTTTAGCTCAGGGGTCTCCAAACTTTTCAGCTCAAGGGCCGCTATAACTATCACACAGCAGTTCGGTGGCCGACTACCCTCTCGATGTCCAAATAAAAAAAAGAATCAAAACATGGATGCCGTTTTTAATTATTTACTTAAGCTTTTTTATTCAGTTATTATTTAATAACACATTGATACTAATTTGATACACTACATATGAACACCGGAATGAGTGGAAATTGTTTCCTGGATGCCAAAATAGTAGACATTTCTGATAAATAAAAAGGTCTCCACGGGCCGGATGATAGGGCCTCGCGGGCAGCCTCTGGCCCGCGGGCCGTAGCTTGGAGACCCCTGCTTTAGCGGTTGCATGATTTAGCTGGTGCATTGTGTAACAGATGCATGATTTAGTTGGTGCATGGTTTAGCTGATGCATGGTATAGCTGGTGCATGGTTTAGCTGGTGCATGGTTTAGCTGGTGCATGATTTAGCTGATGCATGGTTTAGCTGATGCATGGTTTAGCTGATGCATGGTTTAGCTGGTACTTGATGTAACAGATGCATGATTTAGCTGGTGCATGGTTTAGCTGGTGCATGGTTTAGCTGATGCATGATTTAGCTGGTGCATGGTTTAGCTGGTGCATGGTTTAGCTGATGCATGATTTAGCTGGTGCATGGTTTAGCTGGTGCATGGTTTAGCTGATGCATGGTTTAGCTGGTGCATGGTTTAGCTGGTGCATGGTTTAGCTGGTGCATGGTTTAGCTGGTGCATGGCTTAGCTGGTGCATGTTGTAGCTGGTGCATGGTGTAACAGATGCATGGTTTACCTGATGCATGATTTAGCTGATGCATGGTTTAGCTGATGCTTGGTTTAGCTTATGCATGGTTTAGCTGGTACTTGATGTAACAGATGCATGCTTTAGCTGATGCATGGTGTAGCTGGTGCATGGTTTAGCTGATGCACGATTTAGCTCATGCATGGTTTAGCTGATACATGATTTAGCTGATGCATGGTTTAGCTGATGCATGCTTAGCTGAACCATGGTGTATCTGGTGCATGTTCTAGCCAGTGCATGGTTTCAAGATAAATGCCAGCATTTTTACTGGGGCACGTAGTTGTGTTCTGGGTCAATCCAAAAGGTTCATCCGTGACTTTGGTTAAGAAAAGGTGAGGCGATGTGCATCCCTCTCCATGCCTTAGCCATCGTAACTGGGGAACGCCGTTTCGTTAGCTCCGTTGACAAGGTTATAAAGGGACAATTTACTTTTACTTAATCATTTAAATTTTAGGTCTGAAGCTCTCATACTTTTACATTGGCATTGCTTACGGACACCCAGATAAATACGATTTCGTTCTCTATTTTTCCTAATAACCTGGTGTGGCAACTGCAAAACGTATTTTAACCACAAACTGTTTTAAACAATTTCGGCCATAAAAAAAATGGAATAATCATCAGAAGACATGATTAAAAAAATATTCTTGCATGGATTTTACTTTTCGGCCCAAAGTACGATAGCAAGATGTAACAGAACTGTAGTCGCATTATTGATTGTATTCTTTATTACCTGCAAGTACCGGCAGCCGGAAAAGTCAGCAGAGCAGAATAACAGATAGAGACAGTAATTTAATTCATTTTTTGTGTCGTGAGTTAGTGCTGTGTCGTGAGTTAGTGCTGTGGGAACAACCGATGAATTGCAGAAAGAAAAGCTGATTGTTGACTCGTTGACAAACTGTTGCGTCACGAACCAGCTTTCATTTCCACCTCTTCAACTTTTCTTTCTGCTTTTTGATTTTGTGGTTTCAGCTTAGCACTCTGCTGAACTGTTTCAGCGGCTCTCAAGTTCGATGACGGACATGTAGTCGTTGAAAACCTTTATAAACTTGAGCGCTAACCAAAGCAAAAATAAACAAAAGAATATGATATAGATCTACGTGGATTTGGTAAACATGTTGCTGGTGTAAACACAGAATTAAAAAAATACAGATGATTTTCTTTAAATGTCTGTTTTTGATTACGTGAAAAGAATGCAATAGAAATATAGAAAATTTATGAAGGGAATAGGAATAGTCTATGTGTTATTTGACTGTTGCAAATTATTTGTTTAATGAAGCTAACGTTTTCTACATTGAGTAAAAGTGTAACAAAAAATAACGTGTGCAACTTTTTTTTAATATTGTTTTTCGTTTTAAAATTCCATGTAGATTCACATCGAAATTTGTTCTAGAAAAACAAAAAATGTAGTATAAGTAACGCTATTTTGATATTATGCTGTGAACAGTTTTATTCAAGTGTAATGGCTTTTTATTCTATAATTTGTAAAAAGTGTTCTATGAACATAATTTACTAGTTTAAATGTAATTTGAATACAATTGCCGTGACTTTATGCCTATTTATTCTCAATTTAGTTTCAGGTTAGTGGTGCCTGTATTTATTAAAAGCTCTTTAAACTCTTCCCCCCCCCCCGGGCATCCCCGCCCCCCCCCTCCCTCCTTTTTTTTCTTAGCAATAGATGGGAATGCCGGCAATACAAAACAACACACCTGACCAATCAACATCCGACATTTAAATTCTACACTAGAACTTTATTTTATTGGTCATTCTTTTTTTAAAACATCTCTTCTAGATTTTACATTGGTGTCTATTTTATTCCACACATTGAGCCTGTAGAATTCAGACACTTTAATTCAGATACTTTAATTCAGACACTTAAATTCAGATACTTTAATTCAGACACTTTAATTCAGACACTTTAATTCAGACACTTTAATTCAGACACTTTAATTCAGACCCTTTAATTCAGACACTTTAATTCAGATACTTTAATTCAGATACTTTAATTCAGATACTTTAATTCAGACACTTTAATTCAGACACTTTAATTCAGACACTTTAATTCAGACACTTTAATTCAGACACTTTAATTCAGACACTTTAATTCAGACACTTTAATTCAGACGTTTTAATTCAGACACTTTAATTCAGACACTTTAATTCAGACACTTTAATTCAGACACTTTAATTCAGACACTTTAATTCAGACACTTTAATTCAGACACTTTAATTCAGACACTTTAATTCAGACACTTTAATTCAGATACTTTAATTCAGACACTTTAATTCAGACACTTTAATTCAGACACTTTAATTCAGACACTTTAATTCAGACACTTTAATTCAGACACTTTAATTCAGACACTTTAATTCAGACACTTTAATTCAGACACTTTAATTCAGACACTTTAATTCAGACACTTTAATTCAGACACTTTAATTCAGACACTTTAATTCAGACACTTTAATTCAGACACTTTAATTCAGACACTTTAATTCAGACACTTTAATTCAGACACTTTAATTCAGATACTTTAATTCAGACACTTTAATTAGCGCCACAGAGTACAGATTATTGTTCACGCGCCTTGTATCCTTAGTTTTTAAAATATAAGTGTTTGCATTAAGTACACAGTCTGTCGAAGAATTAAAACAAAGATATTTTTTTTCTTTGATTATAATAGGAAATGTAAGAGTATCCATTCACTTTGGGGATAAAATCTGTTGTAACCTTAGAATAGAAAGTTTTGTAATGCAAAAACTGTGAAATAGCAAAGGAATTCTATTACTGTATTAGTGCGTAAAGTTTCTGAGAAATCACCTATAAGATTCCGGAATATTGAACGATTGACGGCTTGAAATTAGGTGAATGTTTTCATTGCCTACATCATGAGAATCGCTGCCATATCCATTACTTGGCTTGTAGCGCTATAATTTCTGCCTCAGTAAGAATGGTCTTACTGTACTTGTCCGATTTCTCCCTCCCCTAACAAGTTTTTGTTTTTAAACTACTTCTTTATATCCTATTAATTTGACGTGTATAGATTTATATTCAACTCACACCTACATGATAAATGATGCATGATTATAATACCTTAACATATAAGGATCACACTGACCTTGTCGTTGGATAATCAAGAAGTAATCATAGTGCCCTTTGAGTGATGATTAATTTATGATATTTTTTCATGGTCCATAATTAAGATATGCATAGAATGCTGTTTTCGATTACTATAAAATCTTGATCTATGATTATAATATAATGTCATTTTCGATTACTATAAAATCATGATCTATGATTTTAATATAATGTCATTTTCGTTATTATAAAATCATGATCTATAATTAGAATGCCATTTTCGATTAGTATAAAACCATGATCATTGATTAGAATGCCTTTTTCAATTAGTATAAAACCATGATCATTGATTAGAATGCCTTTTTCAATTAGTATAAAACCATGATCATTGATTAGAATGCCTTTTTCAATTAGTATAAAACCATGATCATTGATTAGAATGCCTTTTTCAATTAGTATAAAACCATGATCATTGATTAGATTGCCTTTTTCAAGTAGTATAAAAACCATGATCATTGATTAGAATGCCTTGTTCGATTAATATAAAACCATGATCATTGATTAGATTGCCTTTTTCTATTTTTATTAACATTTACATGATCGGTTATTATAATGCCTTTAAAGATCCTTATACAATCATAATTGATGATTTTATTGCATGTTTCTATGATCAATAAGACATCATTATGTCATGCTTGATCTTCGATGAGTAATTATACCATGTTTGATTAATCAACGCGTAATGCCAGTTTATATCACAGCACACCAAACAGTGCTTGCAGTTTCTTACATAACCGTACTCTGTCTATTGTGATTGGTGTCTTAGACACTCTTTTTCAAGGTTTTGTGAATGTGTGCCAATGGGTATGCGACTTAGACACTGTTTTTAAAGGTTTTGTGAAAGTGTGCCAATGGGTATGCGACTAGTACAAAATTAGATTGGTTGAAAGTTTAACTGGTTGAAAGTTTAACGTCACTCCTTACCTAATTCGCCATTTCGGTAGCTATTTTTGTGTCTGTTATTAATACAGTATGTGTATTTTTGTTACTATAATAGTATGTGTATTTAATTAGAAAAAATATAGATTAAATAAACTGTGGTGCTTGTGTGGACAAAATGCAGGATCAAGACTTTTTTTTTTAACCCAACCTTTTCTTTACGGCAGCCATATCACTCAATGACAGATATCGTACATTTGTTGTAATTGAATTTTTTTTAGAAATCTCTGTAGTTATAACACCGTAATTTATTCTTGGGCGCCTCTTAATTTATTTCAGGACTACAATTTCAATGAAGATGTGGCCGACCCCATTTCAGCAACGAACCAGCAGAGTCCGTTGAAAGAGAATGGGACTCTGGGAAGCATGGATGGTAGCACCAGTGCTGTGGATAACACCATCTTCTCTCACATGCCATTCAGGAAAAAGAAAAGTCCACTGCGAATGGGGAAGAAAGTCTACGAGTTCTACAATGCTCCAATAACTAAATTCTGGGCCCATGCTGTAAGTATGCTTTTCTTTCTCTGAAGTTCATTTTGTAGCGTTTTGTTTACCATTTACAAGTAAATTACGCTTCTGTGAGTTTATAATAATTCTTTGTATTAGTTCAATTCTATGTATGATTTCCGTCGTTTTTTTTAATTCTTCAGATTGGCTATGTGGTTTTCCTCATCATCTATTGCTATGTGATACTGGACAGGCTGAAGCAAATACCAACTTGGACTGAGCTGTACACGATAGCCTTCATTTTCACGATGGGATTGGAAAAAATAAGACAGGTTAGTCAAGTTTTCTTCTCAGGTTGAGCAGCTGTAGTGGCCATAGTGTAGTGGCCATAGTGTAGTGGCCATAGTGTAGTGTCCATCTTGTCTGGCCTTTACTATCACTGTTGGCAGAACGACATTGTTCAGTTTAGTTAAATCCGAGCTCTTCAATATTATTATTTTCATTAGATGGAGGAATAGGTAGAAATTTCTGTGTGTTTTTTCCTCTATACCAATCTGTCTCATTGTGTAATGCTGTATGAAAGGTTCTAGATTCAGAGTCTTGTAATCACCTTGATAATTTTTTGGTAATGGATGTGTAGAATTTACTGACTATCCAGCTCTGGACATATCTTGGGGAAAATAACAGCTGGGTATAATATGTTGGGCACACATGTGACACAATCATCTTGATAATTGTTGTCAAAAGAATTTGGTAATATCTAATTCACAAACTTAAAACAATGTAAAACGGCACATAACTTTACTTACTGTAGTAGAACTATCTTTCCTTACCTTTGTGTAAACCATGAGAACATGTTTGTATTTTGCTAGTTTCATCATTGAAACAAAGTGAAAGTTATGGAAGCTAGATTTGTATAAATTTCCAAGGTTGTTTCCCCTTATTAACAATAAAATTGGGATGAATCCATTTATTGGTTGTAATTTTTATTTTTAAAAAAATCATATCACATTCAATTAGCAAAACAGAAAATATAAATTGAGCATAAGCATTAAATAGATCGTAAAAATGTTTACCACAATTTAAACATCTTAAACCAAAAGAAATTTGTGTACATGAAATAAACAAATAAAGAAAAAAGGAAAGTAAGATATTTATAAAATGGCACTGTACTGTTTAAAAAATGACTTCGTGTGTGTGTGTGTGTGTCACTGTCTAAATGAGAAGGAAACATCCAAAAACTAGAGGCTAGAAGTGTAAGTTCACTCCAAGGGTTCAAGTAAAATTATTTATTACTATACAAATAGTCAGCTACTTAATATTTACACAAATTCATTAACAGAATCATCATAATAATGTTTATGTGTTGTTCACACAAAAATAAGATTTTGTTTTTTAACTTAATGAGTTTCAACACCACCCTCAAGTGTTATATACTTAGATGAGCTTTCTAGGCCGTTTTCATATTTGTAACAAGAGCACCCAATGCAAGCTACAAAATATATTTATTTAATTTAGACTACATAGGTGAGACCAGAAAATTTCCATCAAAGGTAAATTTCATTCACCATCGTTAGGAATCTCGTTGTAGTAAAGCAGTATGAAAAAAATAACAAAATGTCGCCGACATTTTTGAAAGCAAACTATAAATAAATACATACATACATAAATAGCAGAGAGTAAATATGGTGGGCTAATTATGGTGTGCTAATTATGGTGTGCTGGTTTCAAAGCTGCAGTATGTTGATGCTCCTTTGTGTCAAAACTCGGTCATTCCATTGTTGTGAATGTGATTATAGTCATTGTGTCTCATGCCCTCTTGGAGGACGTGCTGCTCCAGAAGCGGCATAAAACTGTCCGTGTGGTTGTTGCGATGAACCTCCCTGACCACCGACGTCTCCCTGGGCCGGTGCAGACAGCAGAGGCATGAGCGCAGCAGAGATTTCATTCTGGACGCCAACCTTCCCACTTCCCTGCGGAACCTTTTGGTCAGTGCGCAGTAGAGGAAGAAGTTGATGGAGTGGTTGGTGTAGAGGAATATGAAGAACAAAACCTGGAGGGAGAAAAGAAAAAACTGCTTTTATCAACACAAGATTTAGGAACGTTGGTGAAAGTTTAAAAAACTGGATTGATTTTTTCAAGTTTGGGTAATTTGGGGGATTTCACTAAATGGACAAAATAGCGTGAACATATTGTGTGTTTTCTTAACATGAATATCATGTCAAAAGTTGATAAGTCGTAAATAGACCTTCCATCCTATATTGTTTTCTTAAATAAGTATTTAAAAACAGCTTCAAAATTGTTTTTAAATTTCGACTAACTACCGTATCAACAACACCAGTAAACATTAAGAAATTTCACATGCCGGTGAAAAAATTGATTGGTGAATTTTTGGTAAAGTTTTGGAAAAGTTTGCTCAATAATAATTGTATAACGATATTTCAGGGTAATAAACCTGAATTATTCAAACCCGAAGCATTAGAACTAGTTGTAGAGGAATTCTAACTGGGAATCATTCAAATGGGAAGAAAGGCCATATAGACACAACTGATAAAAGGTTTGTTTGTTGTTTTATTTGCTCAAAATGAGTCTCTTTGAAAATGTTCTAACGGCATTGACTAGACTTTAGTTAATGAGTAAGGAAACATCCGCAAATGGCCACGGGTCGGACATTGCCTCGGTTGAATATCACATTTGTATTTGCCCTGTCCTGACAAATACTATCAATATAAATACCGGTATGTGTAAGCCTGCGTTAATTTGTGTAATGAATACATACAAATATCCACAATGTACAAATGTGTTTAGTGTCAGACCAATTTATATATCAAGACAACCAAATCATATTAATTACTTTAATTAGAATAGTAATAATTCGTTTTACCGCATCATTTTGTGAATTTAAAGCTTTGAAATAAACACTACTCGAGCACAGACGAGCACCATCCCTTTATAGGGATGAACTACAATAGGGATAGACTTTATATTGATGGACTACATCGGGTTTACCTTTATAGGGATGGACTACATAGGGATAGACTTTATACTGATGGACTAGCCTACATAGGGATAGACTTTATATGGATGGACTACATAGGGATAGACTTTATATGGATGGACTAGCCTACATAGGGATAGACTTTATATGGATGGACTACATAGGGATAGACTACGGGTGGACGAACTACGTAGGGATGGACTAAATAGGGACGGACTAGGTGCGGATAGGCTAGGTTAGGTTGGACACTATATGGATGGACATTACAATGATGGACAACTATAGGATGAGCTAGGTTGGGTTGGACACTATACGGATGGACATTACAATGATGGACAACTATAGGATGAGCTACGTTGGGTTGGACACTATACGGATGGACATTACAATGATGGACAACTATAGGGTGAGCTAGGTTGGGTTGGACTACCTAGAAATGGACTACGTAACCACTTACGTTTAAGAACATATTTGTGGATTCCTCTTCATGCGTTGACGGTATACGTTCTACGAATTTGAACAGAGTATGTGGCGTGGTGAGCAGAAACCAGGAGACGGAGAGGCCAATGAGTAGCACGGTGACTTGGTTGTACCTGGCTCTGGTACTTCGGCTGTGTGTGTCCATGGAGGACAGCATGGACTTTCGGCTGATGTACAGCACACGTGCCAGCATGCTGTTCAATAGCAGCAGCAACAGCGCAGGGAGTCCAGAGTACAGGAACAGTAGGAGATACGGGAACATCTCGCCAATGATGTTGTCGTGTTGTACGATGGGTATACACTTGTGGCCTCTTGAACTCTGGCGAAGAGAGTGTGTCTTACATGAAAACCAGACATAACAGTGAAGCTCGGGGACTTTTAACAATTACACACATGTCATATGGGGGCGGTAGCCGAGTGGCAGCGCGTTCGACTGGCGATCCGAAGGTCCCGCGTTCGAATCCTGGTCGTATGATTTTTTCCGGGATTGGAGGGGGCTGAGCATTGTGCTGGCCACACATCTCCTAGTAAGCAGAAACTGGTGAACGCTGCTTCACCGGCCCTATGATCAATTTGGTCCGCGAGTAACTTTACTTTTACTTACACATGTCATACAGTTGTATTTCCTTGTAATGAACAAATAATTGAAATATTTTTTAACTATTTTATTTTCCATTTAATATTGTAGCCTGGGTACCGTATTTCGCCGTAGTCGTACGCTATTGAGACCCCCAATACGGTGTTACGTACAAGTAAGCTACAATCCAAAAAGGAAAAAAATTCGGGCAAAAAAAATTGTGTCTAAATATTTTTTAGGAAATAAAAAATGGTCAATACAAACTTTGTCCATTCTGAAGTTTCGCTCTTAACATTACGATTTGGATACCCAAATCAATTGTTAAGAAATATGTGACTCTTTGTGGTCAGATATTTATGTTTTAAAATTACCGAAAATATCCGGAAAAAAAAAGTAGGCCTATAGAGCGTTTTCAGTAGGCGGAGCTTAAGTTTTTTTGTGTACATTTAGTGACGTATTTGTGTAAATATAGAACCCACTTGAGGTACAAACATAACGTGGTGAAAGTAAATTACTTCTTTATCATGCAAAATTCACATCTGAATATTGGCTATCCTACTCAAAAATAAGGAGGTAAATAGTAGTACTGTAGATTAATTGATTAATGTGATTAGGCTAGGGCCGGCTAGACCTATTAACACTTTCAATTTCACTTTATAGGCCTACACTTTTAATGTTTCGTAGGCTAGGCTACGATGTCAAGTGATAGTGTTGATGAACAGGCTATCTAGTCAAGTCACTATTAGGCTCACATCGTCTATGATCTATGTCTATGATAATAATAAAATAGCCTATTTTATTTAACATACATAATACAGCTTAAATCTTAACAAGACTTAAAACACAACACATCATTTAAAAAAAGCTCGAGCCTATATGGAACTTTATTAATACAGCGGCCATATTTAATTGTACACCATTACTCAAAGTAAACACAAATCACGTGCTTTTTGTCACGGGATTGCAAACGCCCTATATCGTGAAGGAGCATTTTTAATGTCGGATACATGAACCGGTAGTTTCAAATACTTCACGTCTAATTTTTTTAGCTTTTAGTCGACTCCCTTTATCTGGTCTAAATGCATGTTATGCGACTTAAAATATGCTTTTGAGCCAGTACGAATACGCCTAAAATTACAGATTCCCAGGTATGCATTGTATAAGTTTGATCTCGTCACCTATCTGTGTATATTGTTTACATTGAAGTGTAGTGTTTTACATTTTAATGCACTAAAATATTTTGTTTCATTTAAATATTTAAAACATCGTATGTGTTACAGACGCTCTTTCTATAGAGAAAAGAGTATTGCGTCCTACGCTTTTCTGTGGTATGAGTCCAGTTAGAATAAATAAAGCCAGAAAAAAATTCAATGACTTTATGACTTCACTAAATGTATACATGATATTGTGGTGATATTGAATGTATTTAACTAAATGTATACATGATATTGTGGTGATATTGAATGTATTTAACTAAATGTATACATGATATTGTGGTGATATTGAATGTATTTAACTAAATGTATACATGATATTGTGGTGATATTGAATGTATTTAACTAAATGTATACATGATATTGTGGTGATATTGAATGTATTTAACTAAATGTATACATGATATTGTGGTGATATTGAATGTATTTAACTAAATGTATACATGATATTGTGCTGATATTGAATGTATTTAACCATCGTAATATCTCTCAACTACCGTGTCCCTGATGGAAATGGAGAGCTATGGCCTAAGGAGTGTTATATTTACAACACAGGGTGCTTGATTTGTCTTTGGTCATTCACAAAACGCTGACTACGCTTAGTGGTAACTCAGTTCTATATTTAGCCTGTAACTCTATATCTGTGTAGTAACATGCACCGCTCTATATATAGACCTGGTTAGCCGGACACTAGAAGACATATAAATTCGAACGAGATATTCTAATTTTGAATTTTAAATAAAGGTTATACAGAAATGACTTTTATATACCATACGATAAGCTGTATTGGTGAACAGCTGATCTTTTAATCTTATAGATCTAATCTTTTAACTCTGCACATTGTTTTAGAATAAAGCTGTAAATTTTTATTTAAAAAAAGAGACACCAGATTTTTGTTATGCTATATAAATGCAGCAGTTACTTGAATTGTAAGTTAAGGCCAGGTTGTCTATAGTTTGGAAAAAAAAAAGAACACGTTTTTTTCATTCAACGCAAAACCAATGGAATATTGCGTTGCACATAAAATGTAGAGTTTTATTTTACATTGAATTCTAATTGAAATCTTAACAATAGTTGGACCGATATTAGAACATGGAATAAAAAAAAAAGTAAAGTACCCTTCGGACCAAACTGATCATAGGGATGTGTGGCCAGCACAATGCCCAGCCGCCTTTACTTTACCCCAACTAATGTCAGGTACCCATCAGAGCTGGGTAGACTCAGGAACACCATCAAGCCCTGGGAAAAAATCCCGGCTTCACCAGGATTCGAACCCAGGACCTTCGGATCGCCAATCAAACGCGCTGCCGCTCGGCTACCGTGCCCCCAGATTTAATATATCCCAATTATTGTTAACATTTCATGTAGAAAAGCTAATATTCCACGGAGAAATTTTTTGTTTTGTTTTTATTTTGTCAGGTTTTTGTGAAAAGTAGGTCCTAAGTAAGCTTATAGTATATCATGACATAAGATTGAGCAAGATGATTTGTATGAATCACATAATACTTACAATACTTTTTTCTGTCATTAAAAAAAAGGGGAAAACCGATATCATATAGAATTTTAAAGATTATATAACTTTAATACCTGGTTTTATGGTTTTTAAATTTCTGTGTTTGTTTTCTCTGTTTGTATTCTCTGAAGCCTACTGTTCTCCCAATCGTTATCATAATAAGGTATTGTTCTTGTTTGGACAGTGAGGAAGGAGATGGAGATAATAAACCAAAGATTCTCCAAGACAGTTATATCACGTTAACAGTTGTATAGAAATGATATTTACATTCGCAATATTGTTTCTTTACAAATCATGTTCAATAACACTTTATTATAATTTTTGTAGCTATAGATGTATGTCCATGTTTAACTATAGATGTATGTCCATGTTATGCTGTGCTAAATTGTAAGAACGTATGTTTTCTTTAAATAAAAATTTAAAATTAAACAAATATAATATTTTCCCGGTAAAATAATGTATGCGGCAAATGAAGTAATCAGTCTTAAGTATCTAGTATAGCAGAATATAGGGGTGGGGGGGCGGGACAAAAAGGGAGACTCTATTCATTTGTATGTAACATGCCGTAAATTTAGCTTAAACGTAGATCACAGTTTCTTAAAAGTAATGCTCTAGCTATTGACTGTGTACATTGAAATATAGCAACACTGTACCTGATGAAGTTCCACTGTGAACAGGACATAACTGTTAGCACCAACCAGAACGAACACCAGGCAGGCCAGCCCAACATAGCCACAACGGACATTGTCCACCTGACAGCAACGGTCAAAGGGTCTGGAGCAGGTGTACCATCTCTGCCAGGTCACGACGACCACGATCCAAGCAGACAGCGTCAGACTTAGGTGGTTTAAAAACAATCCCAGCTTGCAGGACCAGTTCCCGAGATGCAGCAGTTCCGTACCCCAGACAACACGTAGCCATGTTTTGAAAGCACTTGTGTAGATAAAGACCATGTCCACTACAGCCAGCACCGACAGATACACACTTAAGCTGTTACTGTTTATAGCACCACGTCTGAGTAATATTAAAATAAGCAAGTTACAAACTGTACCAAGAAGTACAAAGATTGGAAAAATGACTTTCATCAGCAATAACGCCGTTTTGTGCATAATGAAGAAATTTGAATAATTTTCATCCAGCATATTGCTGTCACCATCTTCGTATTCGACCGAAATGTTGCTAGCTCTATGAAGCATTGACGTATTGTCTTCGTATAGGTGTGACAAAACCATTATTTAATTATAAAACGATGATTTTGAAGATGTTTTTGTCTCGATCTAAACTATTCAAATCACCAAATTTACCCCGTCCACTTGAAAATCACATCTCCCCCGAGTAGTGAAAATTCTTGAACTAATGCTATTACATGTTCAACGAGAGAAGTTTTTGTTGTCTTCGTGTAATGTTCGCCGTCTATTACATAAAGTAAACCATGTGCGTCACTTACTTTCATATCTTTATGGACATTTACTTCTTTCAGTGTACTTTCTCAACTCGCCCAATGCCTCGCTATTCCACCCGCTGCAGTATAAACACTGAACACAAACTGTCGATGGCTCCATTGCTAAGTGGACGTCCTAGTGGAAATGCACTTAAACAAATAGTTTCCACGCAACAAAAAAAAAATAATTTTACATTGAGTCACCATTCAGATTCGTTAGTTTTTGTTATTTGTCCAAGATATTGATTATCACACAATATTGGCGCCATGATAAATAGCAGAAAAGTTGATCGTTATTCTGGGTAACAGAGAAATGTTTCAATTACAAGACTTGGGAATATGACGAGAGAGAAAACAAGTCTGTAAAAAACTGAGATTGTCGCTGGCTACGTCGTTGGCGTCACATTCTCAATTTACACGCTAATTGACAGAGTTGACGTTTGTAATGTCCGCTTTGACAACAGTTGGGTCAAAGAGAATTTTATACCAGTCAATGATAGTGGAGTCTTGTAATACTCACAGCTCGTATTAATCATGTACGGTAACATCTTCAGTGCCATCCTTGAGTCACAACAAAAAAAATGTCACTCAGTCCATTTGTAGGCAAACATTGATGACATACAATCGGAATAGTAATATGATTATTACCCTATCACAACATATGTGTGTGTGTCGTTCACTGAAGGTATTGCTAGGCTCCTGTTGTAGTCCAATTCACTGGGAAGTTTCCGTCTCCTTTGTGTTCAAGTTGACAGTGAGCAAAACTTGGTGTTCGAATGTTTTCCAGTGAGTGTGAGGCTGGCTGATAAGGCCGTCCAAGAGTCCGGTATATATGAGTAATAAAACGGAACACACCGGAACCAACGTTCCGCAGTCCTAGTGAAGGTATTTTTATGTATGCACACTATTTGTAACATGTTTCAACTGTCACTGTTAAACGCATATTATTTCCCCCCTCAACATGTAAGCATCTAGCGTCTGGAACCAATGAAAATACTAACTACTAAACGTATCGTTTTGACTACTACAGCAGTCTATAGTGGTGACCAGAATGGTAAAAATGACCACTATAACCTTCTTAGTGAGAAAATATTGACTCACAATGTTATCAAGCCTCACGGTAAAGTCAAGTTAGTGTTTGCCGACGGGTTGTGTCCACTGTATTTCTATGGCCTGCCAACCAACCATTCCCAGTACATAACGGTTTACATTATATATATATATACATATATATATATATATATATATATATATATATATATATATATATATATATAATATATAGATATAGATAGATAGATAAATAGATAGATACATAGATAGATGGATGGATAGATAGATAGATCGATAGATAGATAGATAGATAGATAGGTAGATAGATATATAGATAGATCTCTGTGTTAAAATAGGGTTTTGTCTTTGGCGTGTAAGACTGGGCTGTAAGAGTTTAACTTGTATTTGCCCATTAGAAACTAAAGTAATAAACATATGATTCCATTGAACCTAGGCCGATGATTGTACCTCACAATGACCATATGTGACGTCACTACTGTAGTATCCATTAGGAATGGCTGAATAATAAATAAAGTAGGTCATAATAATATTTATAGGAATTTAAAAGTATTCTTCAAATCTTTTTGGGTGCCCAAAATTGAATGGTGAAAAAAAAAGGGTGGGGCGGGCTTTTATATTTAGAATGTCATTGTGGAGAGACTCTCGCGAGATTTAATGGGGATCTGGGTACATGTGAAGGCTTAGAGTATAAAAAAAATGGGGATGACGAATTGTCTGGTAGACTAGGGGTTCGGCAACTGAAGGCACGCGTGCCAGCAGACTTGGCACGCATAACGATTTGCAGTGGCACGCGAAATACCACCAAGTAGATTTTTCGCAGTCGATACGACGTGTTGTGCCCTCTAGGATGCTTATTACATTCAAAAGAGTTTTTATGCTCATCTCTTTTAATAAAGCATAAATATTATTATTTCTAAAACAAATTTGTTTGTTTTATTATTGTAGTAAATATAAAAGGCTTATATACTAGCTTTATATTAGGTAATTGTTGTAATTATTAATGTTAAAACAAAAAGCTCCTTAGCTTACCATAGATTGACTTTATTAATGCAGAAAATGTTTATTTACAACGTAAATTAATTTTATACATCTAATTATTCGTTGAAAAAAATAACATAATGCTGAATTTTTATAAAGAAATAATAATTTATGCATAACACGTTTAAAAAAACAACAACTCGTTTGTCATCACTAGCAATGCTATGGTAAGCATTGACTCAGGGTTGCCAGATGTCTGGCAAAAGGAAGACATGTCCTCCTTTTTAGCCCTGCATCCTCCATCTGGCAGGCAATGCTTTTGTAATATGATATATTTTGTAGGCCAACAGTTTTAAAATCCTTAGTACAGATTTTTTTTTCTTTTTTACTGTCATCAAATTTGGAGAATTTAATTCAAGGGAGATAATTAACTCGTTTTCTTTGCGTTAAAATTTCTAATATTAATATGTTTCTTTTTTGTTTCTTTAAAAAAAAAACTTACAATTTATTCCTTTAAAATTATCAAACATATTAAAACATGCTTGAAAACTATATAAATAGTATATGAATAAGGAACTTATATGTACATTTTTAAACATTACATTTTCTACCCAGTTTGTATGATTACTACTTATCTATTCCGCTTAACAGTAGTGTCATGCTTACACTTCGAATAACATATTAGTGGATATCTCAGGTATGCTGAGATCAAACTTTAATGAATTTATAGTTATTACTAGAATTATACATTGACAACTAAATTTTAAATGTTGATACATTAACCATTAATGTATAAGTTAGTTAATGAAATTCTGTATTAGTTTATTAGCTATGAATGGATTTATCAAAAAATGATAATAATAAACAGTTGTTTTTTTTATTAAATACAAAACGCTTTACCGATTTTCTCTATAACGCTCCTTTTCTTTAGGGTTTGGTCTTGTTACGGCACTAAATACATTGTCTTATAAAAATAATATAGTTGAGCAGATTGACTTTCGTGCTGTTAGCACGCTGAATGATTTAGAAATTTTAGTTTGGCACACTATAAGCAAAAGGTTGCCGACCCCTGCGGTAGACCCCTGTGGTAGACGAAATGTCGTGGATTACCTTTACGAAATGTCGTGTTAGACGAAATGTCGTGGTTGACGAATAGTCTGGAAGACGAACTGTCGTGGTAGAGGAACTGTCGCAGTAGACAAAGTGTCGGTAGACGCGTTGTCGGGGTGGACCTCATGTCTATAGACCTACCTTCTGTTCACGAAGTGTGGTAGACGAAAAGTTCGTATACCAGTTGTCGTGACACCTAATAGATTTGTTGGGAAGCCATGTTTGTTTTAGTTTAGAAAATGTATATTTTCTTTTCAATAGAGTTTCCATTAATCCGAAACATTACATATAAGCAGTCTATAGTTGGATTTACAGTTGTTTGAGATAACTCGGGCCAAGAAGTTCGTAAATGATTTAAAACGGCTAATTAAACAATGATTTAATTTCCTGATTGTATAATGGTGTGCCGATGATAATCTCGTTTGCAGACAGGTCCACACGAACTGGCTCTTAACATTGTAAATGCTTACCGAGTCGGTTCTTAAATTATGTATAAAAACCCATTGTAAATGCTTACAGAATCGGTTTTTAAATTATGTATAAAACTTAGATAACTGTGGCCGATCGGCAGCGCGTTCGACTGGCGTACCGAAGGTCCTGGTTTCGAATCCTGGTGAAGGCTATGGTTTGTTAACCGTCCCTGAGTCTACCCAGCTCTAATGGGTATATAACTTTGGTTGGGGTAAAGTACAGGCGGCTGGGCATTGTGCTGGCACTACAATCCTCAGGTATGCCGTGGCCACAGAAACCGGTGAACGCTGCTTCACCGGGCCTATGGATCAATGTGATCCGACGGGACTACTTTACTTGTACTTAGAGAACCGGGCTCTGGATTATCCCAGACGAATTTAATTCATCGTGCTGAGAGAAATCCATCTTAATCCTTTCAATAATCCCTACAGTGAACATCGCTGAGAGCGCGGACGATATTAAAACAATTTCTGCTTTAAAATTCCTTTACCTCATGTGTGCGCCGTCTCAGAATTTGAGTCTTGTGAAAGTTTCTCCGCTCGATAACTGACCGTAAAGTTTTTCGAGAGATGAACCCCTTAAATAAATATCCATTTAGTATTCCTTGAACATAATGTCAACAAAACTCAATTAATCCGCCAATCAACGGTCAACAGAAAGCTTTTAGGCCACCACGTCTTGTTGGACAGTTGGCTATTTCTGTGCCGTCTCGAGAAATGCGTTTATTGGCATTCATTAGATTGCCATTATATTACAACAACAAGAAAAAAGAATTCATAATTGACGGCTAAGTCATGACAGCTAAGCCAATTATAGCTGCCTGTTGGATTGCGTGCGTTTTAATTAATTATGTCAAATGTTTTCAATAATAAATACATTAATGTTATTAGATTATATTGTTAATATTTAGTTCGCTATTGATTTTTTGTTTGTGTGTGGTAAAGTCATCCATTTTGTTATGGTGTGCTTATGATAAAATGAAAAGGTAGTTAGCTACATTTTAGCAATAAGTAAGCAGAAGGTAGACAAGAAATCATTTGATATTCTTGAATCTTTACGATTTAACTCTGTTTTGGTTATCTCGGGCCAATTACACTGACTTGCATATGAATATAATCTTGTTAATGCCATAAACTAGATATGCAGGCACGAATGCTGTATCCATCCTCAGATAAATAATCGACAGCTTGTGTAACCTGGCTGTCTGGTAAGATAATGGATGCGTACTTTACAGCGCATGGTGTTGCCTTCTGCAGCCCGATGGTCGAATCATTCTGACTTATTATAATTGTTCCGGGTGACATCTAAAGTTTGGAGTTAATCGCAAAGGTCTTAGGGGGGTGAGTGTTAAAGGCCACGGAGAAAGCTCCGTGCACCATGCTCAGGTGATGTCATGTTTTCACCTCGTCTCTTTGTCGTGGCAGTAGAGAGCTTACCTTATCCGCCTGTTGACCCTCGTCGTCAAGTCCCAATGTTCTCGTGGCAGTTAAACTGGGGTGTGTTAATATGTAAATATAACTACCACTCACGGACACACAAACATACTAATTATACACGCTCATGTGTACCATACAGGCCTATATAGAAGCCCCAGCGCATGTGCGCTTGTGTTCGGCAGCCTACAATTCAGAAGTACTGAAAATTGAAGACAGTTATCCAACTTATTATCTGTCCGACTGCATATAATCTAATATTGACCAAGGGAGGCGGTGTATTTAATTTAACAATAAATTGTTATCGCTTCAGTTTGCCGAACGTTATTGAAACATTAACTTGCCGCTCCAATAGAATGACAAAATCAACAGGGGAATCAATCAGCACTAGTGGAAGCTCACCGTCTCAGTTATCTGATACAGTCTGTAACCTGGCAACACCAGGAACTACATGGCAACCAACAGACATTCACTTCCAGTCCAACGTTTAATCCGACAGAACAGAAACATGGCTATTTAACCTTTGTTTATATCTCACGGACATGGCTGTGTACGACACAGAGACATGTGACATTTACATCTTAACAAAGTGTAATAAATTAGAATATTTTTATATCAGTGTTTAAAGTCACATTACCCCCCCCCCCCTCTCCAATCGCTTTAAAAGTACAAGTCCATTTAGTGGACTAATTAGATATTAGAACAATCATTTGCCTTTATAACAAAGAAAACAAAATATAACTAAAGTCTTACACCATACAATTGTTTTGCATTGAGAATTTTGTTTTTACTAGCCCACTATTTACATTGTTTTATCTAGTGATAAATGATGACATATCATAAATTGGTGGGAAAATGTCATCAAATATCATTGAAGTAATTGTGTTGATAACACGATTGATGTGAACTCTACTTTAGCTGTCTGCCTATAGTCTCTTATTTGGGCTGTAAATGTGAACTAGCAATCGTATTGGTCCAAAATTATTGTAGCACAAATGACCACACACACACACACATATAAATGAACTATAGGAAGATTAGACCTTTATTTCATGACAGCTTCTAGATTATATTGTTTGTTAATGAGTTCAAGATATAACATTGCTATAAATATACAGATGTTTGATACGAATGATTGTTAGTTCTGAATATGTATAGTTTATTCTCCATTAAACAATATCTTTTTTTAAACATTAGATCAGAGAGTAAATCCCTTTTATAACTGAGTATATTGAATCAACCTGAATCATTTAGATATTGTTTTTTTAACAAGTTTCTTTTGTTTAGTAGCTATATTCCTGGTTTTGTTCTTTTTTTTAATTTAATAATTACACATAATTACTGTAGATTGGCTTTAAATTTGCATAACTAAGTTTTTTTTCTCTGTCAGTTGTTTATTTTTAAATCTATACCACAATTGCTAGCACAGATAAACACTGTGATACTTTGCTCCAGATTATATTAAAAAAAATGAACAGTAGGCCCTATACTCTATTTTGATTAAGGGGGAGTCTTGGCATTCCTTATTAGAAGTAGAAGGTCCTTTTTTCTGCTGTTATGAATTGTTAAAATTAATTTCAATGGGTTTCTATTTAAGAGTATTGTGTATTTTGGGTCTTGATACATTAAGTTATTACATTGAATAACATTCTATTATTTTGAGAAAGTTAAATCTGTTCTGAATGTAAGACTAAATATTACTTTGACTAGAGGGCTTTTGTTCTTTCAAAAAGTTTTTTTTTAACTCGCCTCTTTCTTTTATTGGCAGACCTTTCACTTTGACGGGGTGTATGGTCAGTGTATGGTCAGTGTGTGGTCAAAGTATTTAAAACAACAAAACAAAAGAAAAAATCAAAAGCATTGACAGTTGAATAGAATAGAAAACCTTTGAACTGACAACAACTTAACAATCAATAAATGCAAGATTTGACTGAAATCATGGATAAGCATAGAAAGCAGTGATATTCTCTATACTCTATAGCAGTGGTTCCCAACCTTTTTAATGCCGCGACCTTTTTGTACAGCTTATCACGTTATGGCGACCCCCAACCAGAAACGTTTTTTCGTCGCTACCTTATAACTGTAATGTGCTACTGTTATAAAATGTAATGTAAATATCTCATATAACTGTAATGTGCTACTGTTATAAAATGTAATGTAAATATCTAATATAACTGTAATGTGCTACTGTTATAAAATGTAATGTAAATAATAGTAAATATCTCATATAACTGTAATGTGCTACTGTTATAAAATGTAATGTAAATATCTCATATGCAGTATGTATTTTCAGTGTTAAGAATTGAACATAATTAAAGCACAAGGATTAATCACAAAAATCCATTTGAAATTATATATTTTGAAAAATTTATTTCTTATTACAACATAACGACAGTGCTAAGATTGAGTCTTTCTTGTCGGCTTACACAACGAAGATCATCTTTCACAACAAGTCTACTTCTGTATTTAAATGTAATAATCAACAAAGAAAGCAGATAAGTAAATCTACACGCACATTTTCTTTACATCCAAATGTTTATGCCAAAGCTAAAGTTTTACTTGGAATGATCCGCTCTTTTCAGACAAATTAATGTTTGCTACAAAAATTAAATGGTCCTTGCAATGATACATTTTACTCATTAAAGATTTCAAAGATGTCAACAAAGTAGCCTAAGTTATTTTATGCAGTTCACTTTTATTGCTGTAAAGTGCTTTGAACTGCGGTCTTGCTTTCTATAATAAATTACCATTATTATTATTTTAAAGTTAAAGAGTTCTGAGTTTATCACGAGGCTCAAAACACGTTTTTACATTTTTCCTCTCAACAACCATCTGACTTCAGTGTGAAATAGTAATTCGGCGCATCCGACTGTTTTCGCAACTGTTGAAAGTATGTGGTGGGGTTGGTGTGCTGATGTCATCACGCCGGGTACCCGTATGTGGATGTGAATCACCGTGGATGTATCTGCATGCACATAATAAGTATAGAATTATATTTCTATACTGTGTCTGCATGTTGGTGGGCCCGCCTGTAGACTGATAAAAGATGTTTTATTGCGGTGGTCTTAGGTGACCCCCATGACTTCGACCCCTCTTAAGATTTAACATATAATGTATATATGTATAAATATAATTATTAAAACCATATTCTTTTAAATTCTTGGAAAAAAAATTCAACGTGAACAAACTACTACTACAAGACACGAGTGCTAATACATGGGCAGACACAAGAACAATGATTAATTCAATGCCGGAATGAATTTCAAATACTGTTTATTTAGGCATAAGCGATAGATGGCAGAAATAATCCACAATACAAATTTACAGTGTAACAGTATAATTGGACCAGCCGTAAACACGTCTGCTCAGACCTGTTGGTTACGGCTCCAATGCCGTTTTTCAGGCTATTTTCGCTAAAGTGCCCTCTGTATGGGAGAGGGGGGAGGGGAGAGGAGGGGGAGGGGCGATTAACCGCGTGTCCTTAATGATGAGACACCGGTAGGGGGAATAGGGGGTGCAAAGGGGAGGGGGTCTAGATACCCTCCGGTCGGCGAGGAAGAGGAAGAATACATAATCATAATATGTGTCAATTTACCAGTTTTGGCCACCTGCGCTGGACGTAATCTAACAGGTAAATGTTATCTACAAGACCTGGCCGGTGGAGGTGGGGGGTGATGAAAGGAGGGGTTACTCTTTGACGAGGGGGGGCGGGAAGTACAGACATGGGGGAGGGGTAAATGGAAGCATTTTGAATTATAAAGACAGATAACTATGTTTTGTGTAATAATGTATAATGTACGGTATATATCTATACATGTAGAAACAGTTATTAAAGAGAAAGTAAATACATTCATATATAAACATTACTGCAATGTACAAATACAATCATACACCCTTCATTCATTTTTGAGCACCGCAATGAGCCAGGATTAATTGTAGTTTATAGGTTGGAGCCATTGTGAGTAAGTGCCATGTCACTAGACTGAGCGGTTGCGTCTCTAGTGAATTTATCACACCCAGGCATCGGCAACCAACGCCAAGCGTGCCAGACTTGTTAAGCAAAACGATTTTTCTTTTCAATGGCACACAGAAGCCTCCTATAGAAACCTATTCAAGTATCTTCTATAAGAAATAGAGTGCTAAAGCAGGTTGACTTTTAGTCTGTTGGCACGCTAAATGAATTAGAAATCCCACTTTGGCACACTATTATCAAAAGGTTGCCAATCTCTGGTCGAGAGTCTAAACTAAAGTGTGTTGGTGCCAGGAAACGTCCCTGTTTGACCCCGCTACACACTGGGGAGGGTTGTGAGTTGGCACCATCGAAGAGTACTGTGCTGTACATGTTGTTGTGAAAAGCCTCAATTAGACCATCAAAAATATGTGTTTTCCGATGGTCCTTGGCGACCCCCATTAAATGGTCGTTCGACCCCCAAAGGGGTCGCGACCCACAGGCTGGGAACTGCTGCTCTATAGGAATGACTGTAACATAGACTATATAAGATAAAGATCTTACTTTTAACTTAAATAAGGCTTTAGTATGACAAGTAAAAATCATTTTGTATTTGTTACAGATCATTGCTTCAGAGCCAGTGAATATTAGTATGAAACTTCGTGTGTACATCTCCCAACTGTGGAACCTGCTAGATACTATAGGCATTGCACTGTTTTCTATTGGAGTTGTCTTACGTTTCATCCCTTCCACTTTGAGAGATGCTCAACTCATCTACAGTGTTGATGTCATTTTCTGGAACATCAGGATGCTGGAGATTTTCTCTGTAAACAAATATTTGGGACCTTATGTGAAAATCATGGGTAAACTGGTGAGTAACTCACTAACATTCTGTCCAATTACTCCAGTGGAAGAGTGAGTAGCTCACTAACATTCTGTCCAATTACTCCAGTGGAAGAGTGAGTAGCTCACTAACATTCTGTCCAATTACTCCAGTGGAAGAGTGAGTAACTCACTAACATTCTGTCCAATTACTCCAGTGGAAGAGTGAGTAACTCACTAACATTCTGTCCAATTACTCCAGTGGAAGAGTGAGTAACTCACTAACATTCTGTCCAATTACTCCAGTGGAAGAGTGAGTAGCTCACTAACATTCTGTCCAATTACTCCAGTGGAAGAGTGAGTAACTCACTAACATTCTGTCCAATTACTCCAGTGGAAGAGTGAGTAACTCACTAACATTCTGTCCAATTACTCCAGTGGAAGAGTGAGTAACTCACTAACATTCTGTCCAATTACTCCAGTGGAAGAGTGAGTAACTCACTAACATTCTGTCCAATTACTCCAGTGGAAGAGTAAACTACCAGTAATCAATTTCATTTAAAACAATGTGTTTGTTTTGTGCACAGAATGGTACTACTAATTTTATCAAAGAATGATTATTGTAGTATAAATTTTAAATTGTAATAAATTTTATTTCATGATTTATTACTTGGTTTTATTATTGTTAAGTCTTGTTGTTGTTTTTTGTTTCAAAATATTATTTAGTTTTGAAATGTATTTGATGGACTTTTCTATTTCTGCAGCTTCTAAAAGCTTCTGATTAATGCATTTGTTTGTTTTGCAGCTCAGAGACATGTGCTACTTTTTGACCATTCTGTTCATTGCTGTGACAAGCTTTGGTGTTGTTAGACAAACTGTTCACTTTCAAAATAAAGAAGTGTCATGGAGACTTAGGCTTAGGAATGTTTGGTACTATCCTTACTGGATGATATATGGAGAACTTTTTGCTGAGGAAATTGATCGTAGGTTAACTTAGAATACATTTATTAAATTCTTTTTTTCAGCTCTTAAGTTTTGTAGATAAAGTCAATAGGCCCTACATATGTTTATTCTTCAAATAACCAGATACATAAAAGTAAATAAATATGCCTGGTCTTGTGTAACTCTCACAAAAGCTTGCACCTATAAGTATTTGTTATTCTGACTTATTAATTCGTAATAATTCAATCAATAAAACAAAATTTCTTTTTTTTTTTTGTTGTTGACAGAATTTATTGTTTACATTAACTATGAGTGACTAATGTCATCTTGTCATTTTGTCATTTAAAGAGTGTTGCTGATTGTTTCTCTTATATTGTAGTTTCTATTTAATTTGTGTCATGCTGACATGTTATATTGAAAACTTCCATCATCCAGCCTGTCTTGAAGAAAATGCCACAGACTATAGCGCCATCTGCAATATTTATGCCTCGTGGCTTGCACCAGCTTTCATGTGTATATTTCTGTTGGTTGCCAACATCCTGATGGTCAACTTGCTGATTGCTAGATTCAAGTGAGTAGGCTGATTTTGATGTCCAGTCATTGGTAATGGATTTGAACATTATTTCAACACAACTAGAGTTTCAATAACTAGATCTATATATTATTAATCAGATAAAGGTTGATATTCTATAATACACTTTCTTTCGTCTTTTAGTTTTCTCTCTCTCTCTATCACTCTACCTTTTTTTCTCTTTTTCTTTCTCCTTCAGAATGTAAAACTTGTATTAACAACTATATTTATTTCTACCTCATAGTAGGAACATCTGTAAATTATCAGATAAGATTTACCAAATATCTTTATTCTTTAAACATGAGAAAGAGTTTGGGAACTAGAAGATTTTCATCTCCTTATAATTTCTCTAATTGTTATTATTTTGACAAGATATCCAATTACCAGCATCTCTAGATTAATGTAGTGTAGATTGGTGTAATTGAATTATTTTCTATGATTTTGCAGTCTAATTTGAATATTTATTTCGCAAGGTCTTTAATTGAAATATTTTCACTAATTTGAATATGTATTTAGTAAAGTCAATAATTGAAATATTTTCTTTAATTTTGCAGTCTAATTTGACTATTTATTTAATAAAGTCAATAATTGAAAAATTTTCTATAATTTTGCAGTCTAATTTGAATATTTATTTAGTAAAGTCTTTAATTGAAATATTATCTTTAATTTGCAGTCTAATTTGAATATTTATTTAGTATAGTCTTTAATTGAAATATTTTCTATAATTTTACAGTGTAATTTGAATATTTATTTAGTAAAATCTATGCATGTCTTTAAACTAATGTCTGTATTAGTATAATTATTTGGATCATGTTTATATGTATTCAAGTCAAATTTTCATTTATTTGGATCAATAAAGTAATCTTATCTTACATCTAAAAAGTTTGTTATAGACCTGTAAATCATTTGTTTTTTCTTCAGTGCTACATTTATCCGAAACAATGCCAATTCTAAAGAGATTTGGATGTTCCAAAGATATGGTCTTATTTTGCAATATGAAATGAGACCAATCTTGCCCCCGCCATTCATAATCATCACCCACATCTACCTGGCATTTAAATATATCAAAAGGAGATGCAAGGGAAAACGTGATTTCTATGATAATGGGCTCAGTAAGTTCTCCTATTGAAATAAAAAATTAAGCTTCTGTATTGCTTTCTAACGTTTGTTTTTTTTTAGTTGTTTTGTTGTTTTTTTCAATGATAAACTAATCAGAATTAATAATTTGTTGCAAATTTTTTTTTAAAGCTAAACTATTTAGTTTTCTGTGTGTTTTGTCCTATTTGCCTTTAAATTTTTTTATATTTCTTTAGACTCATCTAAATGCTGTTGTTTTTTATGAGTTTACAATTTTATATAAATGTTTACATTTGTTTGACTTGATTCATGACCTGATTTTGTGATTCTTACAGAGCTGTTTCTGTCCCATGAAGACACAGAGAAACTTCATGATTTTGAGGAAGAATGTATGGAAGATCTTTACAGAGAAAAAGAACTAAAGCACCAGAATTCTTCAGAAGAAAGAATCAAGTTTATCAGTGAAAGGTTTAGAGATTTGCTCATAATTCTTATTTAATCCTTTTTAAAGCATTTTAAATGTAAGTGAATTACATATTTTTATTTGTTTCAATAGGGTTGAAAATATGTCTCTTCGCCTGGATGATATGAATGTCAAGGAAAATCATGTACGACTAAGTCTTAGTGCCCTAGATCATCGCATGAATCGTATAGATGACCTTGAGCATAGTTTAGATGAAGCAATCAGAATACTCAAAATTGTGTCCAATAAAGAAGAGCAAGGCAGTCAAGAAAGCTTAAATGTAAGTTCACCATTTTACCTTAAATTAAACTATTTTCTAATTATTTTCATCTGTAGAGAGAGAGGATATATAATTACATTATATAATGGCTGTGCTTGTATACAATGACCCTACAGGACCATGTTCAGCCTCCAGTATACAGCAGTAATAGCAGTATAGATGGAAGTAGCCTTCATCCACGAACTCATAGTCTGGGTAGCTCTGATCTCTGTGACAGAAATGCACCTTCACCTATGCTTGTCCATTCCAAGAGGAAAACTTTAGCTGATCAGTTGAAAAAGTAAGTTTCCTGATAAGTCAAGTAGTTGTTTTATTGAACTAGATCAGGGGTCTCCAAACTTTTCAGCCCGAGGGCCACATTAACTATCAAACAGCAGTTCGGGGGCCAACTACACACTCGAGGTCCGAATAAAAAAGAATCAAAACATGGATGTTTTTTATAAATATACTATTTATTCAATATTTTTCAATATTTAATATTTTTTTTTAGTTAATATTTAATAACAAATTGTTACACTACACATGAACACCTGTATTAGTGGAAATGTAGATAAATTGTTTCATGGGTGCCAAAAAAGCAGACATTTCTGGCTTTAAGATTTGATGTCCCTAACATCAGCAGTGACCTGAGATTATCATCGGACAAGTTTGTTTCTCAAATTGTTCCTCATGGTATGTTTTTCCAAAGATTAAAATGTACATTGATGCATAAGTTTTGACATTATGAAAGTCTCGCTTGGGTAAAAACTGGTAAAAACCCACCAGTTCTTCTTTGAACTTGTCCTTAAGAAGTACATTTGCTTGCAACTCAATGACCTCCAATAGCAGTTCGTCTGGGCAACTGGCCACATCTGTTTCAAATGGGTTTTGAAACAGTATCACTTCTTTTGCTTTGAATCCAAGTAAGAAAACTGCTCCTGATCTCGCAAGCAAAAATGACTTGGGGAACTCAGCTGTTGCTTCAGCCATGGCGTTGAAGACCTTGCACTGCTAAAAGTGCGTTAAGTTGTTGGCCTGTACTTGTTCCGAAAACAAGACAAGTTAGGATCTAAAGGCCCTTTGGTGGGTGTATAGATCAGAAGCTAGATTTTCCTCTCATTGTAGTTTTAGGCTCAGAAAATGTTAATTATTAGTAAAGGCTAATTTCCATAACCACTCTTCATCAGACAGTAATGGCTTTGGCTTGCCTTTACTTTCTAGGAAGTCACATGTTTCCTTTCTTAACTTTAATACTCTGCTCTGAACTTAGCCATCTTACTTCAAGACCGGACTCAAGACACACCTGTTTCTTATTGACTCCTAGCCCACTCACATTTTTAAATATTTGTCTGTTATTGTTATCATCGTCTGTAATTGTTAAGCGCATAGAACTGATTGCGGGATATGCGCTATATAAGCTTCATTATTATTATTATTATTATTACTGCTGTGTAATATGGTAAATCTTGCGATTCTGTGTTTGTATCTTTCAACATGTCTCTGAACTGTCTATGGTTGAGCCCGTGCGACCTTATTAAGATCACCATCTTCATCAAAGGATTCAGTACACTTCTAATGTCCAAATATTTAGCACACAAAGCTTGCTGGTGAATAATATAGTGTAGACACATTGGCTGTGGAATGTTGTTACCTTTACATATCTGCTTCACTGTACAACCAAGCCTTTCTATATGCCACTCATGTTTTTTCCTACATCAACAGTCAGGCGACTGAGGCTAGTCCAGTCCAAGTTATAATCTGCGAATGTCATTGAATATTTCCTGTACAGTAACACTGCCATACTCCGCCACTAGATGGCATTATATCATCTCATTGAATGTAGATGGAGGTTGAAAAAGAAAGCAGCGAATAATGTTTTATAATGTAGTGCGCGTCTCTAATTTAATTCGGTAAAAACATAACGTCTATGTAAGAAGGCGGCGGCTAATCTTGGCAGGATATAGATAAATTTCCATGAAATTTTTCGTAGCTGAAAAGGTCTCCCCAGGCCGCATGAGAGAGCTTTGTGGGCCGCATGCGGCCCGCCGGCTGTAGTTTGGGGACCCCTGAACTAGATAATAATGAAGCTGTGTATTCTCTTTAGGAGGAAAAAAATAGCATAATTTACTGAATGAAAAAACTAACAGAATATTTGATGGGCTTCAAACCATTGTAATCTAAGAAATTTTTTGTTTCAGATTTACTAATAATGTACGCAGGCGCCAACTTAGTGGATCAGATTTTCCTTTAGATGAAACAGATCAGTTTGTTGGTGAAAGTGCTGATAATGAGGACAGAGAGCTTTTAGAAGCTGCCCGAAGTAAAGTTCGATTTTTAATTGGCCTGTCCGATGTTAGCGATGGTAATGCATATTTAGCAAGTAAACAAGACGATAACAACACAATAGATCAGGAAGAACCATCAGCTCATAAACAGAAGATGAAAAACTTTGCATCTCAGGCTGTTCGTTTTGTTGAGCCTGTGGTACATGCAGCTTACAACCAGAATGAAAGATTTCATACACTGCTTAAACAGCCATCTATTGACGTGACATCCAAAATGGACTCGGATACGTACACAACAACCCAGCTTCCAGAATATAGTAACAGTGTTGCTGAGGGCAATGGGGACTTGAATCAAACTTCCGATGATCTCCTGCTAACCGTTGAGACTTCCGCCTGGCCTGTGACACCATTGCCAACTGCCACTTTCACTAGTCATATTGCCAAGAAAGGAAGAAATAGCTTGACCAACCAGCCACTAACTTTGAATACTGCCCTCGCCAACTCCAACTTTACACCCTGTTCCATGCCTCAGTCATCTGCCTGTTTTACAGCTGCCAACTCAGAGGCGCTCCCTCCAGCAGCTGTACGAGACTTAACATCCATGTTTGCCCCAATGATAGGAGAGTACACAAGCATAACAGACAACATCGACACCTCTTGCCTGATAGACTGCTCACCTCCTTGTTCCCCTGCATCCAACTCCACAATGTTTGCTGATACTTACCACGAGAATGATGCCAAGGTCAAGGATAGATCGGCTGCAAGTAGCAAACAGTTAGAACTGAAACAAGCGGAGGAAATGGAACACCAGAGAATGGAGTCTCTCATTCGCCATAGGTTGCGACAGATATCTCAGGTATTATAGAGTTTCTTTTCTTCAAACTGTTCACTGCACCTAGCTGATTAGTTTTTTGTTTATAGCTAGATCAAAAGCATTTTCAATGTGATATATTTATAATAGCAGATCAGATGTTATATTTTGTTTTCCTTTATGTTACAAAAAATAAATATATATAAATTATTAAATTTTAGTGCATAATGCAAACTTAAACTTTTTAATGTCCAAAAAAGATAATTACGTAATCTCGTAAAAGATGCCACAAACGTGTTAACACTTTGTTTACAAACACAGAATCATTTTTTGTATTATGTTGAATATCATTGACAATAAAAACAATAACAATATGTATTTTCAAGTAATTGTGAACTCAACATACCACATAACAAACGAAATGAAAAATAATTTAAAAAATGGATTCTTTAGGTGTAAATTGATGCTCTACTTAAAAATAGAAGTCATAGAAATAATTATAGGCTATAGGTATAAATGTAAAACTATATAAATAAATGTAACCTTTTGGTATGATCTTCCAATAAATTGATTAATTTAACATCAGACATAGAATAGTGGTAAAAAAAATTACTAGCTGAAATATCATTTTAAATTATTATTACATTGTAAACATGAGGCCGGCTGGTTTTGTGGTTAGTACACCAGACTGTCAACAAGACAGCCTGGGTTCTTTCCCAGACGCCGATCAAGCCCTGCAGGAGTTTTGGGCCTTGGACTTAATAATCTTCTATCTAGAAGGAACGTCTGTAAAACTTAGTTATGTAATTATAAGAGTTTGTTTTTTTATAAAGAGGATAAATCTTTTTCAATTTTTTTCTTACAATTTCATTTAATGTACTGATCTGGTACCAATGTTTTAAAAACATCTTTAAACAGTCAATTCTACAAATACATATTGAATGCATCATGTGATGAATAATTTTATATTTTCAATCGGTCAATGTTGACAGATGCTGCCTTTATACAGTCTTTTTTTTTTTTACATTTAGTAACTAGCTATGAGATAATTTTTCACAAAGGCCAAAACGTTGTTATAATTGTTTGAGTACCTGAACTTGGCATTGGTCAAATGTTGATGCTGATTTTTTTATTCACAGTCTGATTGGATAAAGTTGTCGAGTAGGTTCAACACTTATTTTGGCCCCTAAACAAATAGTTTATTTGGGTGGTTTCAACATTTACAATTGCATGTTCTAACACAATATATATAGCTAAATGAAAACAAAATGGTGATTCAGAACTGAAACTAATCTATAAATATATTATTCTAGTTTGTACTAACTAAATCTCACTTAAAACCCTCAGTATTGGCTCTACCCTAAACTGTTGGAACTATGAATTGAAAATTCTGAAACTGTTACAGTGGTTATTAAACTAGACTATTTTTGTCTAAGTAAAAAACACTTTATGTCAATAGATTTATTTTTAACATAAGACATAACATAATGTTGGGCAAAAATATAAATAATGAAATAAGAAATATTTTTATTACCTTTTTTTTTGACTATAAGTATGCCTATTAGTAAGATTTAATAATCAAAAGGATAAAAATGTATATTTTAATTTCTACAACAAACATTAGATCTAAAGGTTTTTGAATCTTATAAGGAAATATTTTTGAAAGTTTTACTTGAGAATTCTCATAACAATGTTCTAAACTAATCCATCACATATTCTTTTTTGGGGGTTAATGTTGTGATTATTTTACTCCTATTGGAAACCCAAGTAAAATAATTCTTTTTCTGAGAAATAGAAAAATAGAGATACTTGCAGGACAGTGCAAAATAATTTTGTACACAAAAAAAATTTCATCAAGGTTATAAACTTGAAGCATCAAAAATGTTAGTTTCTCTGCATGAGCAGTTGGTTTGTTTAATTAGATTGAACATTTTATGGTATAATTTGCCAACAGGGTGATAGGCTGGCCAGGATTTTCTTGAAGGTTTGTGGCCAGTTATGCTTCCCATGTCTACTTTTGTATTTTCTGTCTCCTTTGAAAATGAATTAACCCTAAGTGTTGCTTCTCTGTCCCTGAGCTAAATCAATTGTGTTTAATGAACATCTCTACCTGTCAGAACATGCAATAATTTCAGTGTTTTGTCTTCTTTGGTCACATTCAACTTTGTGTAGTGTAATGTTTGTTTGAATGTTTACGTTTTGGAAAACATTTGTATTAAATATACATCAGAATAAATTCAATAAAATTGATTTACTTAATATATATCACTTTTTTTTATCTAAAAATTTACTTTTAGCATTTTTAAATAAATTACCATGGTAGTTTAAATCAAACACTTCTCTTTATCTCTTATATAGACAAATATTTTGAATTATTTTAAAGGTTTCATTCACTCAGTTCTCTCTATTAGTATAAATGATATATATTTACTCATTTTGACTCATTATTATACCTGTCTTTGTCTGTTTTATTTATAAAATGCTTTAATGAGTTGTTGTTTTTTTTCCCAAGGCTTGCATGGGCTCAACTATCTTGCTCTTATTTGTGTACAATTTAATTCCCAGTACAAACCCTAGTATAAAGGAATTTCAAACAGTTTATTTGTTTTAATTCATGTATTGTATATGGTTGAATTAATGTATGTATAAGGCTTTACGTTATGTATTTCAGTTGACTGTGGTCCATAATAATTGTTTTCTGATCAATTACAAATTCTTCTATATAATATAGAAGACTATTGCATCCTACCATGGTCCTTAAAATTTTCTATTTTGATAAGGAGTTTAAATGAAATAAAGTTGTTTGTTTTCTGGACTAGCTCAGTTAACCCAGTTCATGTAGACTGCCACTCAGGAAGAAAGAGAGTTCATATTTTATCTCAGTGTTTTTAGTGAGATTATTGTGTTGCATTTCTTAACTAGACTTCAATGCTCTTTTTTTTTTAATGACTACTTTTGGTCTTTTTAATCTTCTTTGCTGAAATGTTTATAAATTTAATGATTTAACTAAAGGTGCTATTCTTCACACAGATCTTTTCTGATTCAGTTCTAGTTTTGATGATTTTCTTTATTAACTGATAATAAGAAATGCAATAGTACATGTTTAACTTGGGTAATTTTAAGTATCATTATTATGTTCTAATTAAATTTTTAAAAATGTCTTTTTATAAAACTTTATGAGATTTTTTATGAGGGTTACTTAATACATTTTCATTTATAATTATCTTAAGAACTTTGCATTCGTTAGAATCACAGGCTTTTCCACTAAGAAAATAAATGGTATTTATCTTATGATTCTTTGATACACTGAAAAGTTGGCAATTTTCTAGATGAAAAGACATTCCCATTTTGTTTAATTCTACATCTTTATCAGTATCTTGTGTTGATTTTATTGTCTTATATACTATGCAATCATCCGTATAATTAACCTTTATTTTGTTTATGGATAAATATTATTAGATAAATCAAAATTTAATATATACCGTAAATTATAAATATTAGTGGGCTTACATCAGTGGAACCCCTAAGATATAATTAATTTTTGTTGTAAATTATTATGGTGTTGTTCTTTGCAATTTTTTCTTACATATACACTAAAATAAGTTACTCATTTGGGCATTATTTTGTCCACAAATTACGGATAAAAATTAATACACTGCAAATAATACACAAGGAAGAAATTTTGTTTAGAAAAACAAATATAATTTTTTACTCCTTTTCTGTTAGGACGAAAGTGGCAGCATCAGCGACATAGCCAGGGTTGTTGTTGCAGAGTTGGCAGCAGAGAGTGTGAAACAAACTACCCTGGAGGAAGACTCAGAAGAGGCCTCTGTTCTGGGAGAGGAAGAAGAAGCAGAGCTGGAGGAGCATTATGGAACTGCGGAACAAAGGAAAAGCAGCTTTGGCATGGAGACTCAAAGGAAACCAAGTACTGTCATGGAAGATCCTGCAGCCATGGGAGGGAGAATCAAGCAATTGAACGATATAGAGGACGAAGTTACGACAGAGACTCTATTTTTGTTCAGAGATCGCGTTCGAATACGGATCTCTCAGCCGAGCCAGGACACAGGTATTTAGTACAACTTGTTATTTAATATTTTCAATTAAAATGTTTCTTGTATGAATTACTTTGAGTTAGAACTACAAGTAAAGTCCATTGATTAATAACCTATTTTTGACTGAATAAGGCCTAATAGTCTAATAAGGGGACATAACTACAATTTTAAAATAGGCTATTCTTTATACAAATATTAACAAATTTAAAAAGTAGACAAATTAATATTTGAATTCTTTTAAGTTTTAAAATTAAACATAACAGGATATGTTATGTAAATTATATATTTAATACTATTATTTTACATTATGGTGTATATTAATATATGTATAGTGATATTTAGAAAAAATGTGTTTAAGAAAGCTGTGAACTCCTGTAACTCAAAGAGCTAAAGCACTTAGGAAT
The DNA here is from genome assembly GCA_949126835.1 of Anisus vortex. Lineage (NCBI taxonomy): Eukaryota > Metazoa > Mollusca > Gastropoda > Planorbidae > Anisus > Anisus vortex. The sequence continues at coordinate 35,052,346 of OX421492.1, forward strand.
GTAAGATATCTCTATAAATAGTTTAAGTTGTATTATAAAGTACAGAAGCCTATGCAAAGTAATTTTGTTGCTAAGCATCTTTAATATATGTCAGGGTTTTCCTTAGCATATTAGCATAAACACAAAAGAAATTAGGATCAGTAATTTATGTGTGTATAAGATAAGATCATTGGACACATCTGGTAACTTTCCAACTATTTTTATTCACCAGTGCGATGAAAATATTATTTGTTTGAGTTTGAGTTGTTAGGGTTAATTGTACTGGACATTTTTGTGCCAAGTGTCAAATGAGAGTTGTTTTGGGGCTAGAAAAATTAGCTACTTTTAGAATCCTAACATGTTAGCAGCTATGTAAAGAAAATGGATCAATATATTTTTTGGTACAAGTGAACATCTTTGTCAGGAACTTCTTTTCATTAAATCCATGTATATATGTGTATTCTCCAGGCGACACACAATCAGTCTCCAAATTCCCTTGCTGAATGAGAGATCTGCTCGTAGACACTCTGTCAATTTACCTGTATCACCTTTATTGGATTTACTGACACAGCAGCTGGACATCAATAATTTAGCTCTAGAAGTTGAGAAATTGCTATCCCTAGAAAAAATCTACCAACTAAGGCACACTGATCAACTCTCTGACTTCAATGAAAATGTCCCAATACCACCTGTGGATATTTTTATCACTCCCCCAAGTTATGAAACTTCTGAATTTTCCTGAACTATGTCAACATTTTGAAATATAAGATTATCACTTACAAATTTACTAGAATAAAATTGTAAAGGCTTTATTACAGAAATACTTTAATGGAATAATAAAATAATTATTTCTGATTTTGCTGGGGTTTCTTGATTGTTTATTTTATATATAATTTAGTACCGGGTATCATATTATTAATAACTTTTGTAGTGGGCTCTTTATCAATCATTGTTTTAAATACAGGTATTTGTTAACAATGTATATCTCCAACCTATCATTAATGCTGGTGATATAGACCATGTTTACATGTTAAATTGTTAGATTGTATGTAAAGAAAACATTGTTAACGTCTATGCAGTCAGTTAGCTGTAAGGGTGACATAACTCTTTGATGTTCATGCATTTTCTAAAACTTATGCATGTATATCTTTTTATAATGCACCTGATGATTGTACATAGAAATGTACAACAGTTTTCAAAGTTGATTATAAGCAGTTGTTTTTTTTTCTAATGCATTTCACACATATTTAAATTGCAATAAACATCTTTTTGTACAGAAATGCATTAAGAACAATTTTTATTGCACATTATATTCTGTCATTTCATTGTCATTTTAATTATTCCTGTTAATCACTGTTATTCAAATAACTTTTCATTAGTTATGGTTTTAGTTAAAAAGAAAAGAAAGACAATTTGCAAAGCATCATTCCAGTAGCATAATGCTAAAAGCAATTAAATGAATGTTCACATTAGCAAACTTCACTTTGAAGTCCATGCTTTTGATATCATACGAAATATAAAATCTTTTTAACCAGTTTTAATTTTTTATGAAATATTGAAGCAAAAACATTTTTTTTTTTAAATTATTTCCTATATTATTAAAGCATAGTACGATTTCTTTCATTTAATTAAACTATATTTTTCATGATAAAACACACTCATATTGAGATTCAAATTGGATATTTCACATATATGTTTCCCTCTTGGAGCTAGACAATAGCATTTCTTCCCTTTAAAAAAAAAAACCTTTTTTCCCTCCTTTCCTAGGCTTGGGGCCTTTGATTACAGATCTAATGTTACCATACTCTTTAAATTAGTGATTACATTTTTAAATTTATACCACATAATAAGTTTATTGGTAGAATATGTTAAAAGATCATTTTAAAATATTCGAAAGATTAAGTCATTCTGCATTAAAATTGATAAAGTGATATTTTCTACCCTTTATTTGTAAATTATTCAAACAAATTGTAGATTATAATATAATAATAATGTTTGTTGTAATAAGCTCATTTTGTTTCTATGATTATTTGAGTAGATAAGACTAATATGGATATACATATCTAGATATCAAGAGTTTTTTCTTTTGTTTTTTTTAATATAGATTTTACTGCTATAGATTTATAAACAGTTTACAGTATTGGTTTGCTTTTTAGATCAAACCTGGCTACTAGTTTGAAATAATGATTTTTTAATGCTTATTATATTACATCTACAAATACAATTATTGCTTCCTTGAAACATGTTGGTACAAATGTTATCTAATGTTGTTTTATTTTTTTTAAATATGTTTATTTTTTTTTAACCATATTGTCTTGTTAGTATAGTCTGTATGTGTGATGCAATCAACATTTTAACATTATGTTAATTTAATGTTTGGTGTTACATGATAATTATACCTCTTGTTTTCAGTGTGAGCAATACCAACCATCTTATGCCATACATTTTGACAGAGTTTTACTCTCTTCACATGCCATGTCACAAAATGTCATTTACAGAAAAGAAAAATCTTCCAGCCCTGTCCATTGAATTATTAATGTTCATTGTATACTTTCAATTGAAAACTGATTTTGTTTTTTGTTTTGTTAATAATTATATAGGTGTTACTCAATGCAACATTTTATTTAGAACTTTAGCTTCATATACTCACTTTGTTATCTACTTTGTGATATTCAGTGACTAAATGTTAGATTTCATGTACATGTTAAAAAGAAATATGTAGAACATTAACGTTATGAATTATTTATATTTAATGTTATACTGAACACAGTAATGCATCAGCAATGAATAACTTGGTGGAAAAAATTTCAAAGTGCTAAAAATAATAAATACTAAGATTGATGAAAAAGAAATATTAAAAAATGTTCTTTGTTCATGTTATCAGGAAATTTTTATCATAATGTCATGTAATTTACTCTGTTGATTTCATCTGCATATCAAATGTTTTTTTTCTAATACTGTTAGAAGTCAAATAGAAAATATGTTCTAGTCATGTAGAAGTATTTGATAATTAATGTTGTTACATTACATATGCAGCATCTAAAGAGCCTCTCTGTTGACCATATATTTTGGTCATCATTTTATAAATTATGTTTGCAAAATCTTCTCTCTTTTTTTAGAAATTATATTTTTTTTATTTAGATACACTTGTCAAACAGCTTTATAAAATGTTTGATCTTTGAAGAAAGAATTTGACAACTAGGTGAAAAGGAAACAAAATACTTTCTAATTTTTTGTTTTTCTCTCAATGCTTTTTAATTATTATTTTTTTTAAATACAAATATTTGCATCTAAGTAAAAGATCATGTTATTTAGTTGATTAAAGACACTTAAGTATTTAAGTTTGTAATTGTTGTTTCTTTCCACAAATATTGTTAGGGAAATGGCTTTTTGAGGACAAATATTCTGTTTTTCACTTAAAAGTAAGAGATTTACTAAGTCAATTTAACAAAATCCTTACACAATGTAACAAAATTAAAAAAAACTTTGTCTTGGAAAATATGGTAGATGAGCATAAAAAATTTCTTATCTAGCCTAAAGTTGGTATTTTTTTTATAAATCTATTTGAAGCAAATTGTTTTGTCTAACTATACTAACTATTATGTTGTAAGGAGAGGAGAATAAAACTGGTCTACATTATGGTTTAACAAACATTCTCATACCTGTATTGACATTGTACATTTGAGAATAGGGGATATAACTCTTTTCATGGGCAGTAACTCCACTAGATGTTCACACCACTGTTTTTCTTTTTATTAGATGTGATGTTATTTATATTGCACTAAAAAATGTGTATTTTTATTTTTGATAGGACAAATATTGTCATGAGTTTTTACATACAGTAATCCCTTACAACTTTAGAGTTGGTTGTTGATGGATTCAATATTTTATGGGCTTTTTTCTAAGATATGTTATGCGGATTTACTGTATTTTGTGGGGCTCAGAACAAGTATACAGTACTTCTATTTTTTTTTCTAATAAAACTCTTCTGATCTAAAATATTTAAACTATATAATAATATACCGGTAAATATAATTTAACTAAATTAAATAAAACCAAAAAAAATAAAGAGTGAAAAAAAAGAGAGCAAGGATGGGTGCTTTTAAAAACTAATGTGAGGATAGCTTTCAATGTTGCAACCTGAGATTGTGATTGACTCTGTATTGTATGTGAGCATAGAAAGTATCTCTAAGAGTGTTGGAAATATTAAAAAGGTATATAAAAAAAATGTGTAAAGGTTTTTTTTTATATGAAGTATGTTATGTTATAAAAGGAACGTCTGTAACATATAAGATATATGATTTACATGGGTATTAGGTTTTAACACAGGGATTCTATATACAGTATGGGTCATGTTGGCCTAGTGGCAGTACACTTGACTGGCACACCAAAGGTCCTGGGCTCGAATCATGGTGAAGGCGAGGTTTTGTTGAGTCTAACCAGCTCTGATGGGCACCTTTCAGTAGTTGGAGATTTAAGTCAGCTGGGCAAGGTTCTGGCCACACAATATGAAGCTTGTCTACACTGCTTCACAAGCTATGTAAATCAAATTGTTCTGATGGATATACTTTTCTTTTAGGGATTTATATTTGAGGGATTACTGTAGTTGCTGATTTAAACAATTTAAATATTGCAGATAGTATTACATTTATATAAAAGAGAGATCCATTTTTACTAAATTGAATTAAGTGTAAGTTAATATTGAATCCATATTGTCTTAACATTTTAATTTTAGATATGTTTAAGAAAATCTACAAAGCCTATGAGATCTTAAACGGTTGTTTTTTGTTGTTTGTTTTTTTTCAAATAAGCTTATTATACAGTAAAGTCTCTGTTTAAATATTAAGAATATTAAATTCTATGCACATTTTAAAGAAAAACAAAAAAAAATTTAATGTGAATTGGGAGATGGGGGTGGCTTTTTTAAAAATAATATCTTTATTTGATTTTGTGTTCAATAGAATAAATTAAACATTCTGAAGAATTATTTTTTGCTTTTATTGTCCTTTTTTATGTTTGTGAATTTGAAAGTCATCGAGTAGGGAGAAATGGCCCACCAAATAATCTTTCTTGATAAACTGTGTCTAATTTAGACAAATATGTATATTTAACTATGAAATTGCAATGAATTTTAGTCAAGCCAATAATACAAGTTAACATACCTTGTTTATCCCTTAAATATACATAGGTTTTTATAAAATTATTAAAAAATGATGTGCATATAAGTGGGGAGCAATGGCCATAGCATGGGGAGAAATGTTTTTATGTTTGTGAATTTGAAAGTCATCGAGTAGGGAGAAATGGCCCACCAAATAATCTTTCTTGATAAACTGTGTCTAATTTAGACAAATATGTATATTTAACTATGAAATTGCAATGAATTTTAGTCAAGCCAATAATACAAGTTAACATACCTTGTTTATCCCTTAAATATACATAGGTTTTTATAAAATTATTAAAAAATGATGTGCATATAAGTGGGGAGCAATGGCCATAGCATGGGGAGAAATGGCCCACTAGGTGGGGAGAAATGGCCCACTAGGTGGGGAGAAATGGCCCACTAGGTGGGGAGAAATGGTCCTGAATGCTTTTTCTGCTATTTCCTACAATTTAGCTTTTGAAAAGTAGGCTATATATAAACTGTATCTTACCATTAGCATTTTAATATTTTATCCTTGCAATATTTGTAACGAATTAATAAATTAAACAATTTTTTGTAGTCACTCAATTCACTCATATCAATTTATTCAAGTAAAAATAATAATAATGGTGCTTATATAGCGCATATCCCGTTGGTGACAGTTCTATGCGCAGACGACAGTTACAGAATACAGACAGACAACGAAATATATAGTAATACGCTAATTCTGCTGACGAAATAGGTGAGTCTTCAGCCGGCTCCTGAAGGTGTCATAGCTAGGGCTCTGGCGAAGCTGTAGGGGGAGGTGATTCCAAGCGGACGGTCCTGCGTAGGAAAATGAACGTTCGCCAGCGGACACTAGCCTCACACGAGGGATCCGCTGAGTAAGCGCGTCAGATGCCGAACGAAGTGGGCGGGACTGGGTGTAGAGCTCCATACAAGAGCGAAGATAATCCGGGGCGCAGTTATTCAGGCACCTATAACAGAGGGAAGCCAGCTTATATGAGATCCGGTTGTTGATGGGTAGCCAGTGCAGAGATCGGAGCAGAGGATTGATATCATTTGACTTCTTCTTCTTGAGAACTAGTCGGGCTGCGCAGTTCTGGATACGTTGGAGTCCTTGAAGGGAGGAGGCCGAGAGACCAGCCAAAAGCGAATTACAATAGTCCAAGCGGGAAAATAGGAGAGAGATGATGAGCTTAACACAAGCTTCCTTGGTGAGATAACGACGGATGGCGGCAATACGACGCAGATGGAAGAAGCAGATTTTGGTGAGGAAGGAGATGTGGGTTTGCATGGACAGTGTGGAGTCCAGATAGACGCCAAGGCTTTTGATAGTCGGGGAGAAAGGCACAGTTGCATCAGCCAGCTGAAGATCGGACGCAGTGAGGGACACGACCCTCTGTCTCGTACCGACGATAAGAGCTTCAGTCTTCTCACTGTTAAGCTTCAACTTGTTTTCCGTCCTCCAGCTCTGGATGTCCAGGAAACAGATGGAGATGGAAGCAAGGAGCCTGTCGAAGTCCTCAGGCTCTGCACTGTTATACAGCTGGGTGTCATCGGCGAAAGAATGATATTTGAGGTTGTGGCGTTCAATGACAAAGGATATGGGTTGAGTGTAAAGGGTGAAAAGAAGTGGACCAAGGACAGACCCCTGCGGCACACCATAGCAGACGTGAACAGGCTGGGAGAATATGGACTCAATCATAACGGTCTGGGAGCGATTCTGAAGATAGTTCATGAACCAGGAGAGGGCGATGTCTTGAATGCCAAATGTAGACCTGAGGCGATCAATTAGTCGGTGGTGGTCAATCGTATCGAAGGCAGCAGACAAATCAAGCTGCACAAGGGCAGATACGAGACCTCTGTCTGAGGCGTTTAGGAGGTCAGTGGTGATCCGCAGAAGCGCTGTCTCAGTGCTGTGATGGTGGCGATACGCAGACTGGTGCGAGGGGCATCAGCGAATGTAGAGACAGATGGGCATTTAACTGCTCAAGGACAACACGCTCCAGGATCTTGGAAAGGAAGGGTAGGTTGGATACTGGGCGGTAGTTCTTGCACTCATTTACATCGAGTCCGGGCTTCTTTAAGAGTGGGCGGACAATTGCGGATTTGAAGCAGTCCGGGACTACGCCCGTGGATAGAGAGGTGTTAATAATATCTGTGATAACTATAAAAAAACAAACAAATGCATTTTTATTTAATCCAAATGCATTTCATTTTTTAAATACAACATCATTCAATCTTACATTTAGTAATATAAAAAAAAACTGTCTTTGGTCCATTATCTTTCACCGCGTTGAATGTCACTTTTATTTGCTATTGAATTTGTAATTTAAAAAATATCTTTAAAAAAACACAATATTTTTCTAAATTTTAATTAGTACTTTTAAATTATAATCAATACCAATGGTAATTTGAATTAATTTACAATAAAAAAAAGTTGTTTTATAAGGATAGTTTGCTAAAAAAGTTAGTTTAATGGGTGGCCATTTGTCCCCACAAATTGTGGGCCATTTCTCCCCATAGGGGGGTTGAGATGTAAAAATATTATTTTTTTTATTACATGATGTAAAAGATAATATAAAATATCATATTGTTATAACTAAATAATTGATATATTAAGAAAATGACTTACCAATTATTAAGACTAAAAAGGCTTAATGTTGGTAAAAAAAATGTGAAGGTACAAAAAGTATTTTTTTTTTACATCAAATTTCAAACCTACCCAGTCCAACAATTATTGAACGTTTCGTTCAGAAATTGAAGAAGGACCATAAAATGAATGTACTAAATACATTCATTTGCATCCTAAATATTATGGTATAGCAGTTTTAGATAAAATAGGGGTGGGCCATTTCTCCCACCTGGCCATTTCTCCCCACTCTCCCCTATAGAAAATATGCTTCAAAGTATGTTATCTATTTCATTATTCGTTGAAGCTCTGATGAGTTGGGCTTTAAGTAAGTGTCGTACTTTAAGTGCTCACCCCAAGACACGTAAGAGGCTCGGATGTTGGCAGGCCACTGAACAGACTCTGCGGGCCCCTCTTCATTGGCTAGTTGGTCTGGGATATGATGGCAAGCAAAGGAACTGGGCGTTTAAGTGAGACAATGCCTGATATTTTATTTAACGTGCTAATCTTTATGCATTTTATCTTGATATCATACACAAATGATTGAATAAAACTAATTCTTCTTAAGTGGCTATGAACCAAGATGTTTATGGTGCTAATAATACCAAATAGTCCCTCACATTCAAAAATATCAAACTGTTAGATGTATTTTACAAGAACAAAGGTTACCTAAACGTATTAAGACTTACATCACATATGCAAACATCCACTCAGGTCCTCTGTAAGAAGTAAAGGGTAGTCCAGAAACAACACGAAACAATAAAACAACAGTCAGCGTCAATTATAATAGGGCCTACAATGTAATGTACTTGTGGAATTCCACCTACTGATAAAAGCTGGGAAGAGACCATCCTAAAGTCTAGGCCAGGGCCTTTTTATGTATATAGTCACACAAAATGACTTATGAAGGCTGAGCCACAATCATGACTTCTGCGTTCTACCATCGAAAGGGAATAAAATCACATTAATAAGCATATTTAATTGTCAACAAGCAGGGCCGGTTCTAAACCAATGGTGAAAGTATTTTGCGTCCTTGGCTGATATATTCTGTATCAGCAGACAAGATCTATTGTTTCTACTATCGCCTACTGGGAAGATAAAAAAAGCTCCTTTATAAATGAAGGATTTGACCAGTGGAAAACAGTAACACAAGGCTGGCAAACATGAACAAATCGCATGGGCATTTAGACGCCATGACTAGCTGCTGTGAAGCAGGGGCAAGACAGTAAGAAACAGGCATTGACAAGATTCACCAGGAGATGTTATATTCTGAGACAAAACGTTGGAAGCAAGTTTTTCAAAGACTAGTTGCGATTGTACAATTTCTAGCGGAGCGCAATTTAGCTTTCAGAGGGTCAATTGAAAAGGAGAAGTAATGGGAATTTCTTGGGTCTAGTAGAATTACTTGCAAAGTTTAATTTAGTAATTTAGCCTGAGCAAAATCTATTAAATTATTAAATGATATAGGTCGTTGATGGGTGTAGTATGTCATACAAATGCATGACAAGTTTCTTTTTTTATTTGTTTAATCTATATATATATATAAAGACAGTGTTAAGCCCCGCGAGGATCCCCATTGGTCAATTTGAAAACACGTGTGTCACTGACCTATCTAGGCCTAGCCCAATATACCGTCTAATAATTTTTCACATTTTTTTTTTATTTTTTTATAATTTTTTTACATGTGTCTTCGATAGCTCAGTGGTAAACGTAGTGGACTGCTATACGGGCGACCAGGGTTCGATTCTCCAGTTAGACTATACTTTTTTTTTTCGACAATTAATTTTTTATGACTATTTTTTTTTACCCAATTACAATATTTATTTACTTTCCTAAAAGTATTCAGTAAGTGTAGTTTATAAATTTGTTATCTGCACCCCAGACAGTCCTTTTTTTTTTCACCCGGGCAACGCCGGGCAATGTAGCTTGTTTATTATAAGAAGTAGGCCCTAGCCTAAAACTGTTGACGTCAACTTTTCTTGACCCTCTCCCTCCGTCCCCCATGTCAACAATTGTCAAAGTTTTTCAGATCCCCCTCCTCCTACTTTAGCTGTCTAGGCTCGCAATTTGATTAGTGTTTTAAATGAGAGGCCGGCTGGTCTGTGGTTCGTTCACCGGACTGTCAACCGACACGTCACGAGTCCTAACCCTTGTTGACAAGGAAGGGGGGGGGGGGGGTAAACATTGCTTAAAAATTGTTGACGTTAATAATGGACGTCCCCGTTGAACGCAATAATCTTCTTTATAAGAAGTAAGGAGCGTAAGATAGCCTACTATCACTCCTACTATAGACATATTTAATTAACTTTCGCCCTATAGTAGGCTACTTATAATAGGCTACAAATACAAGACGGCGTGGTCATCCAGATACCGGGCTTGACGAGATGGACAACCCTAGCTACTGACTGCTGCGCCTATTCCTTTCTCCTCATCGAGTTTCGGTGTGCTACAAATACAAGACGGCGTGGTCATCCAGAAACCGGGCTTGACGAGATGGACAACCCTAGCTACTGACTGCTGCGCCTATTCCTTTCTCCTCATCGAGTTTCGGTGTGCTGCAAATACAAGACGGCGTGGTCATCCAGAAACCGGGCTTGACGAGATGGACAACCCTAGCTACTGACTGCTGCACATATTCCTTTCTCCTCATCGAGTTTCGGTGTGCTCTCAATGATCCTGGGGTGCGCCACTGGAGTCAACGGGGAGTGTATCGTCGGAGGTGTGATTATGTGTGTGTCTATCCCAGAGGAACAGAAATTCCTATCACAATCAGTTGATCGGTTGGGTTAGGGCTAACCTATATATAAATCTATATAGCTTACGTTACAACCAAATAATTTAAAACAATGCGACAGTGGCGTCAGTGTCAGTGGTGTCACCAGATTCCAAACATTTTGGGAGTATGAAAAGTAAAAGTCATTTATTTTGCTAAAAATGTGTAAGCCAATACAAAAATTACCCCATAGATCTATATGCTTTTTTGTTTTCAATGTAGGCCTATTGTATGCCCGTACTGTATTTTAGACGTTTTCGACACACACAAAAGTCAAGAGTACGTGCAAATAACTATTCATCTATACAAAGCACTAAAGACATTTAGATAGATAACTAGGGGAGGCTATTCTTAATAATTCAAATGAAAAAAAACAACAAAAAAACTTTGTTGCCAACATGTCAGGGTAAATATATAAAAAAGGTATCAACAAATGTTTTCCTTAGGGGCCTTAGGCCTAGTTAGCCGCTATTTATGTATTTTTAGTTAGCTTACTTATACTTCAGTATATACATTATACATCTGATGCGTGGAGAGAGGGGAACTGATGCATGGGCAACATCAGCCTCTCCTTAACACACTGCCCAGGCTTGCGCTCTGGAGAGGAATACAATACAATACAGGAGAGCAAATCTAATCGTCTTTCGAGACTACTATGGCGCCAATGATGATGATTGCAGTTATTGTATAGTTAGTTAGCATTCCAAATTACCCAAATCAGGCATTATCAGGCCTGTCCCATGTATTTATTTGCATAATTTGTCTGCTTTTTAAAAAAAAAATTAGAATAGGAATAGGGCTAGGGTGAATAGGCTACAAACAATGCTACATAACTACATAACTTTATAACTTCTATTTATTGCGTCCTACGTTCATCCGTGGTCCGAGTCTAGTCTTGCATTTTTATTAATATTTTTAATGTTACTGGTTTTCCTGGTTTGTTCAGGAAGGATTTAGATTATTTTAGATGGAGGAAAAAAAGAGAATGGAAAAAAAAAGAGACAGAAAATATACCCTAGGCCCTAGGCTAATATTACAAAAATAATAAGTCACAGATAGAATATACTTCAATAGAGTAGTAGAGACAAAGATTTGAAATTGTTGGTAATTATGTTTGATTGTAAAAGAGCAATAAACTGAATTAAATTAAGCCAGAAAATACAAAATGCTAACAATAATAATAATAATAGTATTTATAAAGCGCTATCAACCATAGTGTAGGCTTTAAAAAACACCAGGGGGGGGAGATTTTAGGACCTAGAAAAAACATCACTCGCATTTAATTTACCTTTTTTTTTTAAAGTCTCAAAAAGGCTGACATACCAACCTCATATCACTTATAATTATACCCTTGCCTACTGTCCGTTTTCCACAGTTTCAGTAAACTTTCAGTTCCCATAGCCATAGATATCTTTCATATATATATATATATATTGTGAAGCCGGCTGGTCTAGTGGTTAGCACACCGGACTGTCAACCAAAAACCATCGGACAGGTCGCGGGTTCGATCCCTGCCACCGGCGGATCCCTGTCACCCTGCAGGAGTTTTGGACCTGTAAACGTATTTGCGCCAGCAGGCAGCACTATGTTTACAGCAGCGCATAGAACTGTTCCCAACAGGAACGGGATATGCGCTATATAAGTCTCATATTTATTTATTTATTTATTATTTATAAAGCATGAAGCATGTTTAGTCCATTAAATGGGGAAAAGGGTTGTTCAACCAAAAGTCTATTAAATTTAGACTAAAAGTTAGAATTTTTCGTTTTTTAAAAACAGATGCACAAGACATGTCAGCTTTGACACAGGTAAAACTATTTCAAATGTAACCCTTTTGTAGACTTGTGTAAATCATGCAAAGGTTATGAACTGGCTGGGGGTATATGAAAATAAATTTTATAGGCCTAATGGAAGAAAACACAAATAAAACTAAAAAACTAACTACAGATTGGACGGTAAATAAATGGTAGAGCAGTCCAACACAAAAAGAAGAAGAACTGCAACCTTTTTCAAGATTTATACCATTTTTTAAATTTATTACTTTAACGGTACTCTAATGTCTACCACTTGTGCTAAACATCACCATTGCTGATCCAGCAGCCATCTGAATATCTGATAAATAAAAAAGACTTTTTTCCAAACTTATTTTCCAGTAGTTCTTAAATTTTATTTTTCCAAATCCACTTCTTAATAGATCTAATAATAAATATAATAAAATAGAAAATATAATAAAATTTTAAGAAACACTAGGTTTAAACGTACAATTTAAACTAGATGTCAATTATTATAACATATAGACTGTAAAATAGGTTCCTAAAATCTGAAGCTTATTACATCAAGGGTTTAATGTAATGAGAGTAGAGCCCAAATTTTATTTGTGACTCCATTAGAAAAAGTTGAGTTCATGATAACTGGGTGAATTAGCAAACATTAAATTTGATGCTTTAGACTTAAACAGCTCTTTTTGTTTCACTATTCAAACATGTCACAACAGCAAAAATAAGTAAGTAAAGTATCCTGTCGGAACGAATTGATCCATGGGGCCGGTGAAGCAGCATTCACCAGTTTCCGTGGCCACGGCATACTAGGTGATTGTGTGGCCAGCACTATGCACAGCGGCCTTTACTTTACCCCAACTAAGGTCAGGTACCCATCAGAGCTGGGTAGACTCAGGGACACCCTCAAATCCTGGGAAAAAAACCTAGCCTCCACCTGGATTCGAACCCAGGACCCTTGGATTGCCAGTCGAACGCGCCGCAGCTCTATAAAAAATATTAAAGATTGTATGTGTCACTCAATATTAACAATTTATTGTAGTCTAATTAATGTGTACCTATAGGTAATATTTTATGCTAGTTTAACCAATCTACATTTCTATACAATGAAGTTCTTCAGTATTAATTTTTCTTCTTGTTTTTCTTTAGATGTTTCAAAAGTAAGGGTCCTCTTGACAAAACCCTACATTTTTGTCTGATTCTGATAATTGAGTGAAGATGGTGCCATTATTATCCAATGAAGCTTCGTCTGCCAGAAATCTAAAATCATCATCAGGGTAACTGTTATTTTATCATTTATAAATGTTCATGTAATTTTTTTATTAATTACCATCAGAAAAGGCTTTAAGTAATTGTTGTTACAGAAATAAAGGCAGTAAATTAAAAATATATTGATGGTTCAATGTTTTTAAGAAATATTGCTTATAAATTCACCCAGCTATAAACATTTATTAGAGCTTGTAAAAAGATCACATTTTTGGCTTCATTTTTTCAATTCCTGTCCACCAAAACCTTCTTTGGCATTTGTTATTTGAATCTTAAATACTTTAATTCCTTAATAGATTAAAAAAAGTTCCTTTTTTTTTTTTACAAATTATAATGCAAAGTTTCAATTTTCTCTTCAATACAAATTTTAAAAAAGACATCCGACTATGATCAGAGCAGTGTCACAATTTGAAATGAACTTAGAAATACTGTATACCAGGGGTTGGCAACCTTTTGATAACAGTGTGCCAAAGTAGGATTTCTAATTCATTAAGCGTGTCAAAAGCCTAAAGGTCATCCCACTTTAGCAGTCAACTTCTTGTAGAAAGTACTTGAATTGCACTTTTTTTAATAGTCTTCCGCGTGCCATTGAATATTGCCAAGTCTGGCACGCAAGCGTAGGTTGCCGACCCCTGCTGTAGACCATGAATTGTCTTCATAGATTTTAACCACTTAACATATTTGCTCGAGTAAACTTGATTAGCACCAGCTTGCACGATTTTACTTTATCGAGGATAGCCATTCACCTTGATTATTTTTGGAAGAAGCTTTTTTTTCACGGGAAAATTCAAGCCTTAATTTTAGCTATCCATAGCAGACGACGTGGTATAGTTTTCAGCGTGTAGGGTTAGACACGTGGTGTGTATAGTGTAATATTTGACCCCAATTGTCAAGCTTGGTGTGGCGTGTACTATGAGCAAGTAGGCCCCAATTAGTAATTAGTTGGTTGTGTTTGTCAAGGCAACAGGGTGTAATACAATGGCTAATACTAATGAAGAAGCTGATTTGTATTGTGACAGTATTGAATAGGAAAACGAAGATGAAAATAAAGTTGATGGATCTGGAAGCGATGAAAGTGCTATTTTAGATAGTGACATTGGACTTTCAACTGATAGTGACTTTGAAGAGGACATACCTACTGCACGTCAGTTTTTCAAAATGAGAACAGATGGACCTATTCCACCTCCACCACCACCATTTCCATTGAAAACCTGATAAAAAGTTACCGTGAGATAGATCTAGATACTAACAATTTTGATTGCTCTTCTCAATTTTATGATAAAAGATATTCTGTAACTAACTACCCTTTATATTTAGTGTGTTCACGAGCCAAGTAGGCTCTGTTGTAGAGTAAAGTAAAATGTTCAATTCAATATTAATTTTTAGGATTTATCTGAGCCAGGATTTACTCTAATCTTTCTTCTTTAGAATAAAAGTAATGTTTTATTTTGTTATTGTGAGTTATAGTTTCATGTTTGTAGATGTATGTGTATATGTGAGTTATAGTTTCATGTTTGTAAATGTATGTGTATATGTGAGTTATAGTTTCATGTTTGTAAATGTATGTGTATATGTGAGTTATAGTTTCATGTTTGTAAATGTATGTGTATATGTGAGTTATAGTTTCATGTTTGTAAATGTATGTGTATATGTGAGTTATAGTCTCATGTTTGTAAATGTATGTGTTTATGTGAGTTATAGTTTCATGTTTGTAAATGTATGTGTATATGTGAGTTATAGTTTCATGTTTGTAAATGTATGTGTTTATGTGAGTTATAGTTTCATGTTTGTAAATGTATGTGTATATGTGAGTTATAGTTTCATGTTTGTAAATGTATGTGTATATGTGAGTTATAGTTTCATGTTTGTAAATGTATGTGTATATGTGAGTTATAGTTTCATGTTTGAAAATGTATATGTATATGTTTATGTAAATCAATTTAACTCAAGGAAATAAAGGGGGGTATAATTTGTGCATACTTTATTTTCTTTTTACACATAATTTAAAATATTCCTTTTCTCAACCTTCCCAACAATCATAGATTCTAATTCAAACATAAAAAAGTGGTAAAATTGTGACCGATTTTTGGATAAAAAGTTGTATGTTAAGTGGTTCATAAAACAAATGAGTATATTACTGATAAGTCAAAAATATTTATTTGTAATTAATGCTGCGATTTTAATTACTTTCATAATTGTATTTTTGGTTCATTACAGATTGACAATATATGTGATTTTGCTTATAATTGCAAAAGTTTTGAAAGCCATAGGACTTTTTGTTAGCTATGATCTGCTCAAGCTGATTCCCATTGTGGTATTTCTTTTTTTGCTGAAAATAGGGTAACTAGATATTCCATTCTCTTTAATTACACTGTTGTAGTTTACTGTTTTCATTTAACAGCTATAGACGGAAATGTGTAGTAAGCATTAATAAATATTCTTTTTAAATTATCAACATTAAATTGGATGCTTTTCAGGTTTGCTAAAAATAATTAAAAATTAAATAACTAAATATATCTTTAATTTTGTTTTACATTTTGTATCTTTTATAAAACATTTGTATATTATATTTAAAACAATGTATATAGGTTTTCTTCTAATGTATTTTGCTTGATTTCTTTCTGAAGATCTGCCATCCCTTTAGTTTTTTTACAAAAGCCATTTTCTTTAGGACCTAGACTATCAAAACATCAGGTAAACTTTTTCATTAGATTGAAGTAATAACATTAATCCAATATTTATATATTTTTTAAAACATTGCTCAAATGAATTTAAATATACTTTTATTATTTAAATCATTTATAGGATGGATTTATTTTATTAAAAAATAGGTGAGATTTTGTATTTCAAATCTAAATTTACCTTTATTATCCTTCTTCTCTAAAATATCATGATACAACGTAAAAAATGTGCATATTCTATTTCTTCAAAGAAACTTTACTTTTGGCAAAATATTTTCATCAAATATTGTATGATATATTCTATCATACCTTTAAGATACATGTTAAAATTGACAAGATTTTTTTCTAAGTTTTTGTTTAATGGCTTTTCATTGTTTGTTTGCTACTGAAAAAGGCATGGTGACCCAAACACTGCGTTTTTAAACAGTGTATTTTTGTGCCAATCAAATTATGTATTAAACTTGATTTAATTTAATTAAAAGTCAATCATCATGTTTTCAGTGGTTCAGAATATGGAGACATGCATTCTTGGGGACAGTAATAAACTTTTTATGGATATTTGGTCTAACTCTATGTGGACCTTTAAGGTAATTATATTATAATTAATATAATTTCAAATTCATAAAAATTCTGTTGAAATTCTTATTGGCCTTATGACAAATAATATCTAAAAACTTCATTTAAATATTGAAATAAAATAATTGTTACAATATGCATCATAAAATACATCTTTTCTGTAAAAATTAATATAATTATTTTGAAATTCTTGTATGAAAACTGTTTGTTTCTAACGCCATTGAGAATGTATTATAAAAAGTTATTTTCGTTTGAAACTTTAGGACAATCGTGTTGTTTGAACATAGTGAACTTGTGGTTATTACTGCAGCTGGTGCCCTTTTTTCATCCAATGGAGCAAATGGAGGACCTTCTAAGGTGGCTCATATTTATTTAATCTGTGTCTCTTTCTAGTTTAAGCTAAAACAATATATATATATATTATAGTAAAGTAAAGTACCCGTCGGACCGAAATGATCCATAGGTCCAATGAAGCAGCGTTCACCAGTTTCTGTGGCCACGGCATACTAGGTGATTGTGTGGCCAGCACTATGCACTGCCGCCTTTACTTTACCCCAACTAAGGTCAGGTACCCATCAGAGCTGGGTAGACTCAGGGACACCCTCAAGTCCGGGGAAAAAATCCTAGCCTGCACCAGGATTTGAACCCGGGACCTTCGGCTCGCCAGTTGAACGCGCTGCCGCTCGGCTACCGTGCCCCATATATATATATTATACATACATATAATGTTTAACCCAAATAATTTATCATGAATTTCATTAATATTATCTTTTATGATTTTGTTTTATTAATTAAATGCCTAAAAAGCATTATCATATCTTTTAGAGTTTACTGACAAAAATACCAATATTAATTGTAAAAAATAATTCTAATATTTTTCTGATGTTCAAATAAACATATCTATGAGAATTTCACTATTGTATAATGCTTATAAATAAACAATAGCCTACACTTCTGTAATGGTTCAGTCAGCTTATTCACAACTCTATTCTATACCTTCTGGTTAATTTTTCTTCTTGTTCAGGCCAGAGGAGCTGTAATATTTATTGTTGGCATTGTGGCCTTGCTTGTATTTGATCATGATGAAAAATTAACCCAGATGACTGAACAGGACAGTAATGGTAAGTAACACATTTGTTGGTGTTGTCACTTGTGTTCATTTTCTCATGTAGAGTTTCTCCAACAATATATACATTTATTTATAAACTTTATTTATATCATTTACAGCTGACAGCATACACCATAATATTTTTACTCATATATTTAAACATGGAATAGACTTTTTGGGCTGGTCTGATCACAAGGTAGCTATATTTTTATAGTTTTTATTTTTCTGTTTTTATGAAAATATATGTCTAGTATGATTGGTTTTTAAGCATAATGTTTCTTGTTGTTATCTGTAGGGAGGTGTTCTGCTGTTGTTCCTGACTCTCTGTCTTCATTCAGGCTACAATTCAGCCTCAAAAAAGTTGTCTGTGGAAGTGGGTGGAGCCAAGCGACTGCATAGTTTATCAACATTAGTGTCTGCAGGTCTTTTATGGCCATGGGCTTGTTTCATTCAATTCACAACTGAAGTAAGTAAATACTCAAACTTTATAGTTCAAACCTTATATTTCTACTAATTTGTATCATGTGTCTTTTCATACAAGAATCAATGTAAGGGTTTACTTAACTTCCATCACATTAAACTACACGGTGTATCCTGTTCTCTGTGTACATAGCCAACTGGGAAGACTTAATGAAATTCATGACATATCATATACTGGACTGTATAAGAGCTTCCAACCTTTCTGCTTGTGCTGATGCTGTTTGGGCTGTGGAAGACTGCATCCAATGTGTATGGCAGCAAACAGGCTTAATGATGATTAGACAGGGGACATGCAGTGTGGTTCTGACGCCAGTCTTCAGAAAGTTGATATTGATTCAATTAAAGTTGAAGCCTTTGAGATCTCCTAGTCAAACAAATTGAAAGATCTGAGTTTCTTCAATGACTCCTCACACCAGTTCTGTAGTCAGGACTTGTTTCTTACATCTGCATGCTCTATGTCAGCTATGTCATCAACTTAACAAGAGAACAGCCAAAGCTGTTTCAGTTTCTCTCATTTAATCCTGGTTGGATTGCTGTAACAGTTGTTTGTGGGCTCTGCCTAAGAACCAACTTCAGAGACTCTAGAGTGCAGCATGCACTGTATAACTGTTACAGAAGTGACCACTATTACAGTTCAGTTTTATTCACTGCAACATGATTTTAAACAATTGAATGAGTGGGTGTAGTTTTTCCCTAAATAAATAAAGAGTAGTGAAGTGTGCAAACTAAGTAAGCAAGAAAAGCATGATTTTGTATAAATAATGCTGTAGCAACCACATTATCTTAGGTCTTAAAGATCTCCACTGGCTCCCTGTGATTAAGTGCATTAATCGTAAACTGCTGTCTCTTTCCTACAACTGTATGTGTTGCACTGGACCTTCCTATCTTCTAGAGATAATCATAAATCATGTGCTCTCCTCATCACAGTCTCTACTCAAAGAGTTCCCAGTGTGAAGAGACACAATAAGAAGTCCTTTGGAATGCATTTCTTTGAATCTAAATAATCTACAGTGCTTAATATAATAATGTAATGTATAGAACAGTTTCCCCCCAGACATTGGAATTTCTGAAAGTTTCAAGAACTTGCTCTTTAACTAGTCAGTATAAAAAGCAATTATTTACATTATTTTATGCACTTAAATATGTAATTATTTTTAAACATTCCAACTAATTGACTTCAATACTTGATTTATTTCAGAGTGAAATTCCATCTTGGCGTTACCTGATAGTGCCTTTGCTACTTGTTATTTTATTTGTTGGTGTCTTTGACTTCTACATAGACGGCCTTGCCAGCAGCCATCTACAGCCAATAAAAGCTGTATTTTTAGCTCCAGCTGCCATATTTACTGCTGCTATAATTCTAAGCATGACATGGACTCACCCTTATGTCACTAGAGTGACATCTTTACACAAACTGGATATCATAACAGAAGATCATGTTTTCTCTGGCGGTGTCTTGTTTACAGTTTTATCTTTTCTCTTAGGTCAGTAATTTAATTTTATGGTTTCTATTACTTCTTTTTGTTTGCCCATCATTCTCATTATGTAAACCTAACATATCAAATTAATTTTAAATGTGATTTTATAGGTTAAAGTAAAACAATTTTCATTCACCTTTCTTGGACTTGTACTTTTCCTAGCTCTAAAATCCAGTTAAGGAAAACAAATTTCTAACTAGTATTTATGTACAATCTTGACACGTGTTTCCTTTTCAGCAACCCGAATGGTCATGAATCGAGGTCGAGCTGCTAAAGGAAGTTTCATTGGTTATAATCCAGCTGGCCTGCCATTATATTCAATATCTAGTGAAGCTCTACAAAAAACGTCTCACTCAATCATAAATCTTTTAAAGAATGGACTAAAACAAATTTTGGATGATGGAGATTCTAGAAAAATTTTCTATTTTCTCTGTATTAATCTTGGTAAGAGTTATTAATTTAATGTGGAATTTTTTGATAAACAAATTTATGACTTTGTTAACATTAAAATATTTTTTTTTGTAGTTTTTTCAAGGAAAATCTTTAAAACAAATTCATTGACATAATGTCCTCATCACATAATTAAGTCATAATTAAGTCACTACTTGATTTATTTCTTGGCAGGCTTTACATTTGTTGAGCTTTTATATGGTGTGTGGACCAATAGCCTTGGATTAATATCAGATGGCTTCCATATGTTATTTGATTGTTCTGCTCTTGTTATGGGTCTGTATGCATCTATTATGGTGAGGTGGAAGGCAACAAGAGTTTTTTCTTATGGGTAAACTATTTTTTTTAAGCATACTATAAAATTTTATGTCATGTATCTTACATATTATTGTTATGT
Source organism: Anisus vortex (assembly GCA_949126835.1). Classification (NCBI taxonomy): domain Eukaryota; kingdom Metazoa; phylum Mollusca; class Gastropoda; family Planorbidae; genus Anisus; species Anisus vortex. The sequence goes on from OX421492.1 coordinate 35,073,084, forward strand.
AATGCAACAAAACACATCAAAACATTAACATGATAAATATACTTTATTTAATCTTATTTTGTATTTCTTTCAAGGTTTGACAGAGTTGAAGTCCTTTCAGGATTTATAAATGGACTGTTCCTTGTTATCATTGCTATATTTGTGTTTGCTGAAGCCTTTGCTCGTTTATTTGAGCCACCAGAAGTAATAACAGAAAGATTGTTGGTAAGATTTTTTATAAATTAAGTTATTCCGAGTTTCTTTATTGTATTATCAGGTTACACTACATATGTGATGCAACTCAACGGAATGGTACGGAAGTCGGCAAAAGAGGATATTTAGTTTTAGGTGTTTAATTAAAGCTAATTCATTTATCTACATATTGGTGAAAAAATCTTTAAAACCCAATAATTAGTTCAAAGGTTATTCAAAATTACATAAGTAAAGGTAAGAGAAGTCGTTTCAGAGAAAAATGAAAAAGAAAACAGTATCGATTTTTAACAATTTGCAACAGATAATTAAATATTTCCAGGATAAACAAATATTAACCAATCGTCACAAAATTTAGCAAACATAATCATAATGAATCAATACACAAGCTGTTAAAGTTTTAAATTTTTTACCTAATATTTATTAGACTTTTAAACCATTTAATCTTTAGCTGACATTTTGCTTGATCTTATACAAAAGCTGCATAAAAACATTTTTGAGTAATTTCTAAAAATAATTTTAGCTTGAAAATTTCACATTATTGAAATTGAACATTACAAATCAATAATAATAAAAAAAATTACCTAGGACACTTTTTTCACATTTAATTTGCATTTATTCAAAAATCAGTCTTAAGAATTCCGTACTTACAGAGCATCACATATATAAACAATTTTAAATTGTTGTCCTTAGAAAGGCAGAAAATTTTTATTAGTTTTTAGTTTTTCAAAATATTATTGTACCAACTGCTCCATAAATGGTGCATACAAGTTGATGGTTGGGGCCTGTTAGCCTAGTGGCTATGCGCTTGGCTGACATGCAGAAAATTCTTTTTTTTTTTCAATCATTGAAGTCATTTTAGTGGACAATTTTTCATTTTATTTCATAGATTTGAGTACAGAAATTTGTTAAAGCCTGACTAAGGGTTGTGTAAGGAAAAGATGGGGGCAGTTAGAATTCTATAATGTCTCTGACTTTTACTTTTTTTTACCCATGTTCTGTAAATGGCTTTTAGAGATCTTATCAATTTTGTTACAGACATTCCTTCTTAACAGAAGATAAAAAAATGTTTAAAACGTTTTTATTAATTGTTACTGTATATACTCGCGTATAAGTCGCACCTCTAGTTTAAAAATGTTTTTCTTAAATGTTGTCATTGACCCGCGTATAAGTATAAGTTTTCAGGGGTTACACTGCCCTTTAACTTCTCAAAAAAACATACCTTTTAAACATAAAAGTCACTAAATGTTCACCGTAATTTGGAAACTTTCCTTAAAAAATGGTTTCAATCATTCATAAACATAATCAAATAAATTAAGTAAGTAAAGTACCTGTCAGACCGAAGTGATCCATAGGTCTGGTGAAGCAGCATTCACCAGTTCAAATAAAGGCAGCACTTCCTTTATTATTAACAACTCATCAATACAGCCATTAGTCATATGAGAAAGGTTTTGTAAGGCATCATTAGTTTAGGAAACATTGCTTAGACATGGCGCGGTTTTCTATGAATGTTAAGTACGTCCTTATTAGTAGGCTACAGTCTAGGCCATAGGTCCTAAATAAAGCGCATCTTAAGCCACTAGTCTACAAGCAGAGCCTTTACAAGCCTGTGTATCGCCCCAGGGCAAAAGTTTTAGCGCCGCCCCCTTGCATACTGTAACAGCTTGTTTTTGCTATATTTAGACTACATTTGCCTCCTCCTAGAAGTGTCGCCCCGGGCATGTGCCCCCCTCTGCCCCCCCCCTTTGTGAGGGCACTGTCTACAAGCTTATACCTTCATAGGCTTTTGCACATTTATGATTCTTTCCATACTGTAATTTTCATTCAATAGGCCTACGAAAATGCTGCCTTAAACTTACGCTACGTTTTGGCAATACAAAATCGGTCCAAAGGTTCAAAAGAAAGGGGGGGGGGGGGATATCTGAAAAACCTAAAATATTTGTCCATTTCAATTTCAGTTTTATAAAGATAGTATATTTACACCTACGAAAGTTTTCTAAATGTAAAATGTAGGCCTACGCATATCGAATCCTAGTAATTCTACATCACTACAATGAACGATACGGGTGATGTAGGAAACTTTATGACAGAGTAGGCCCTATTAATTTTTTTTTTAATTATTCAAAATGTCAGGTGTATAAGTTGCATCCCTACTTTTTGTGGAAGGTTTTGGTAAAAAAGTGCGACTTATACGCGAGTATATACGGTATATAAATAATTCCTTTGCAAAGTATTTTGTGTATTATTTCAAAAATGTAATTGACATTTAATAGAATTAATCTGAATGTTGTTAAACTGGTAAAAGAACATTTTTAAGCCTTCATCTGGAATTATCTATACTTTTTTTACAGACTGTTTCAATTTTAGGACTTTTAGTGAATCTTACAGGAATAGTAGCATTTCAGAGCTCCCTATCTCATGGGCATAGTCATGGTGGAGGACATGGGCATAGCCATGGTGCCCCTGCTGCACCTTCTGTTGGTCATGGACATAGTCATGGTGGAAGTCATGGGCATAGTCATGGTGGAGTGTCTCAAGACTGTGGCGCATCTCCAGCTAGTTCCCATTCTTACCATAACACAAATATGGAAGGTATCTTTTTCTTTTCATGCATTGAATGCTTAAAATAAATATTCACAAGAAATTATGCATATTAGACAATAAAAACATAAGTAAGCAAAAAAGTATTTTTAACATTTAATTACAAGATTTCTTTTCAGTGAATGTATTTTTTTTTTTTTTTGGCTGTTTAATTAGTAGAAGAATATTATTGATATAATTTAAGAGAGATTTTATTGTCTAAATAAAAAATTCAACAGCAAAACTTTACTCTTTCAACTGAAGAGTTTGAAAAGAATATATGATTTATTAGCTTTATTTAATTGTATAGGTAATACATAAATTTATAATCAATTAATAATACAATTATTATAAGCATTGTGATTCTTAAGTTTTTATTTCTTTCTAATTTTTCATAGGAGTGTTTCTCCATGTAGTTGCTGATACTATGGGCAGTGTTGGAGTCATTATTTCAACACTTCTTATTGAAAACTTTGGCTGGAACATTGCTGATCCAATCTGTTCATTATTTATTGCTACCATGATATTTTTAAGTGTCATTCCTCTGCTAAGGGAAACTGCTATCATACTCATACTTAGATCCCCATCTGAATTAGATGAATCAATTTCTAAAGCTTTGCAAAAGGTATTAGCTCTGTATATTTAGTGAAAATGTGATGCTACCCAACTGAATAGTATCAAAATATGCATAACAAGATATTTAGTTGTAGGTGTTTTATAAAAGCTAATTCATGTATCTATAAATGGTGAAAAAGCTCTAAAATCGATAAATGATAAATGAGTAAAATTAAAAAGAAAGCAGTACCAATTTTCAACACTTTAGCATTGCTATGGATAATTAAATATTAACATGATTAATAAATATTGACCAATTGCCATGAAATTTAGTAAATGCACCTATAATGAGGTGTTGATGTATGAAATATTAAAAATAATATTTAGTTGACTTTTAGAAAAGTTTATCTTTATAGGACATTTTGCTTAAGTTTATAAAAAAGCTGCATAAAAACATTTTTTAAATCAGTTCTAAAGATAATTTTAGTTTGAAACAGATAGAAGTTAAGACTTGCAACTTTACAAATAAATCAAAATCTTAAAAATGACATTGGCTTTGTTTTTCACATTATTTTGCATCTAGTGAGAAATCAGTTTTGCCAACTTCCGTACCCGTTTGTGGGGCTGCATCACATATTTAATCATTGCTATGCATCTCTATAGCTTTGGACAATTATTGAAATTAATTTAATAAGCTCTTGAGCAAGATTCTTTGACAGCTTCTGTATTTAATAACAAAGAAATTTTGTTTTGTTTCCAGCTTAAAACTATAGAAGGTGTGTTGTCTTATAGAGAGCCTCATTTCTGGTCACACACTGCCAACAAAGTTATTGGAATGATTCATGTCCAGGTGTCCCAGCAAGCTCAAGAGCAGCGAATTGTGTCCCAGGTAGCAATTGGCAAACAACTTTTGCTTAACAGATTTATGAAAAGTTATAAGAGTAATAAAAATACTAATTTGAGTAACGACTTAATTTTTTATTTTATTTTAGGTTTCGTCCATTTTTAAAGATGCTGGTGTGAGCTCATTAACAGTGCAGGTGGAAAAACAGTCTTACTTCTTCCATTTATCTGGTCTTGGTGCTACCCCTGTAAATATTTCTCAGTTCTCTCAACTCACATACAACACTCCAACAGATCCACATAGCATTAAAGCTGTATGAATTTTATGATAAATTGATTTAAAAGTGTACATATTAATATCATTTTTGTGTGATGTAGATTATAAGTTACCGTATTTAATTTTCTTTTGTTTTCATCAAACAATTGAACAACAAAATCTGTATATTTCATTGCTAATTTAATGAAAAATGCTTGTCACATATGAATAAAAATGATGAATAATGTGCTGGCATTATTATTAAAAGTAAAGGCGGCTGGGCATTGTGCTAGCCACACAATCCCCTAGTAATCCATTTGGAAACTGGTGAACGCTGCTTCGCCGGCCCACTTGGAGATAAATTTGGTCCGAGGGGATTACTTTAAACAAAACTGATAGTTGACACTTTCAATTAAAACTAGTTTTGTTTGCAGTTGGTGAACTTTAGTAAATTTGTTCTTATGTGATACGTTATAATTTCTGATTATATTATATTTTTTTGTGGTGTTGGACTTTATAAAAAATCTTATGGCTGTCCAAATCTGTTGAAATCTGACAATAAATAAAAGTAAAGTGCTACTGAGCTTAGCAATGGTCACAGAATCTTTCAACTTTAGGAAGTTTCTTTGGAGGACTAGTATATTGTAAATTTCTTTGACATGAGACTTAATCACAATTAGCCTTCCAAACAGAGAATTTAAATCCACCGTATTTTTAAGAGAAAATCTTTTTTTTTAATTATGAAATTAGAATTGAAGGTGTTTTTTTTTTGTTAGCCAGATTTCCGTAAGAAAGCAAATTTATAATAGTTTGGACAGATATGCCTTTTGAAATTTTGAGATGGAGTAGATTGTATTTGTGTAAAAGAATGTACAGACAGAAAGAAAAATGTATTTATCTTGTGCATTATTCTAAGTAATAAACATGTGAAGTTCATAATTTGTTTTGTTTTGCCTTAGAAGAAAGTATTATATTAATTATAATCAGAATTCAAGAAATTCCTTTCTCACTACTCTACATGATATGTGAAAAAATGGGTAGAGGCAGCATGCTTGGATAGATGTTACCAAAAGTCTCAGGTATCAATCTAAGTTTAAGCCAGGAATTTTTCCTGCGTTCAGATGGTGCCCCTGAGAACTGAGTCTAACCAGCTCTGGTAAATATCTGACATTAGTTGGTTAGGCATTGTATTGGCTGCATACTCTCTTTGTATGCCCTAGCCATGGAAACATGAATGCTGTTTACTTACCATTACCATATGGACCACAGGGTCTGACAAGGACACTTCACCCTTTTTATTTAATAATGTTTTTCTATTATAATTTGCTTTTTATCTCTTTAAAAAGACATTGCCCATGTAAATAGTACAATTTGTTTCAGACATTATATTTCACAATGAAAAAAAAAAAAATGTTTAACTTAAAAAATTGTTTCCTAATTCTATAAATGATGATTGCTTTATTTTTTTGTTCTGTTGGAGGGAGAAAGATGAAGAGGAAGGTGTATAATTAGACCTATAACTTAACTGAACGATAATATTTGGTACTTATGAGTACAAATATAATTAGGATATTTTCTTTTATCCTTTTATCAATTTTTTTTTCTGCATAATAAGATGCAACATATCAAATTACTTGTGTAGGCTATAGGACGGCTATTTACAGGGGCATATTCAATTACAAAACTCTAATTAGTATGTGTTACGTGTATACAAATATTTCTGGGGAGGGCTGGGATGAAAGTATCTTTACTTGCTTATTATCTTCCCATGGACGCCCATGAACAGTCTTAGATTGCTATTATTAGAATTCAATTATCATAGCATCAGCCCCCTGGCTAGACCATAGTTGCCTGCCTACGCTGTGGCCGGGACTGATATAAAAAAAAAAGGAAGTGAGCAGACAATATATTCTGCCCTAAAACTTATATTTATATTTGTTTTTCTCTTTTTTTTTATGTTATTGTTTAAATTTAAGAGTAAGGGTGCAGATTGACAGAATTATAACATGGATATAATAATATAAACCCAAAAGGTTTTAAACATGTAGGCCTACTCATATAGTATATACCGTAGTTGATATAGCCTTAAGTCTTATGCTTTAAATTTAAAGACAGTCATGGCCCATAGCCATAGCCATACTAGCCAATCAATTTCTCACTAGATTATATTAAATATTATAAATGGGTTGCCTGAACGAACCAGGAAGTTTGGTAATTAAATATTTTATTTAAAACACTAATAAAAATGCAAGACTAGACTCAGACCATGGAACAGCGTTGGACGCAATAATCTTCTTTATATAAGGATAATAAGGGGCGTCTGTAATAGGCCTATAAAAGAAAAGAAGTAAGAAGATAAATTATTATATGTATGTGCAATTTATGGGTGTTTTATCAGCTGATAATCTGGGTTTTACAAAAAATACTTCATAATATTCTTCACTGCAAAATGGCTGGCGAGGAAAGTATTGAAGTGCTGGAAAGGAGAATAGCAGACTTAGAACTGTTGGCTTTTGGACAATCCGAAAAAGACGCCGTATATCCTAAAGTAAGTGCCTACGATTTTCATTTTTAACTATTATCTATTTTGATAAGTTTGCATTTGTATAATTAATTAATTAAATAATAATAAATGACTCATCATGAGAAAATACTACTACTACTAAGACTACTACTACTAGTAACTACTAGTCTAGTCAGACTCATAGTCATATAGTCAGTCTATACTACTTTACTATACTATAGTATAGTTATATAGTCTATAGGCCTAGTCATAGTCATAGTTCATATCAATAATATCATACTCATAGTCTAGTTATCATAGTCATAGTATTCATACTCATAGTAATCATAATCATAGTTTCATATCATAGTCATAGTCATGATAGGTCTACTCATGATTCATACTGATTCATACTTTTTGACTTTAGTACTTTAGACACTTTAGTCACGATATTAGATAATAATTAGTGTCTTTAACTTTAGCTCATGATTTATTTTTCATTAATTTAAAAAAATTTCTATCTTATTATAATAATATAATGAATTATATTTAGGCCCCCCTATATCATAAAAATAAAATGATTTATTATACATAGTTACATAGAGTAGGCCATAATTAAAATAATAATAAAAATGATTGTGAATTGTGCATTCTCTAAGAGACTAAGACTAATTAGTCGAGTTATACAAACAAATACCAAAGCAATCTGATGATGTGCTGAAAATTAGGCTCCAAAAATGTATGTGAACAGTATGACCTAAGTCAAGTTGATTCAGTAGTCAGATTTTATTTAATTATTAATTAAACTAAATAATGTTTCACCTTATAGATAAGATTACTTTGGAACAATATGTATGCCTACTGTATATACATGCAATGCATGTAGGTCGCACCAGTGGATAGGTTTAAGGTTATCCAAGTGATATTTTGTTCATGACTCGCAGATAAGTTGCCTCCGTAGTTTTGGGAGTTCCGCTGCCATTTTAACATGATGTTTTTCAAAATTTCATTTTTTTTAAACATAAAAGCTATTGATATAAAAAAAAATCGTATGCTATGCTAGTTATATGGGGCACAGAAGCCGAGCGGCAGCGCGTTCGACTGGCGAGCCGAAGGTTCCGGGTTCAAATCTTGGTGCAGGCTAGAATTTTTTCCCGGGTCTGGAGGGTGTTTCTACCCAGCTCTGATAGGTACCTGACGTTAGTTGGGGTAAAGTAGGCGGCTGTGCATAGTGCTGGCCACACAATCACCTAACTGAAACTGGTGAACGCTGCTTCATCGGACCTATGGATCAACTCAGTCCGACTGGTACTTTACTTACTTTACTATGGGATTTAATTATTGCTTATGAAATCTGGCCAAGTGGGGAGATGGGAGTCTGTAGTATACAATTTTTTAATTGTTTTTTTTATATTAATAATTTATATTTACGTTTCAAAATATAAATTTTTTAAGGTTTTTGCTTTCTGGTAAGCAAAAAAAAAGGGTCGGTTGACATACAAAAGTTTAAAAAAATGTAAAATGTAGTCCTATACATAGCCTAGTAATTCTGCACCATTACAATCACCAATATTGGTGATAGTTTCAACATTATGACAGAATAGTGCCGTTGTTTTTTAAAATTATTCTTCGCCAAAGAAAAAGTTTTTTATGCGAATATATACAGTATTTACTCATATTTTACATAAAAAAGAAAGTTAACTCGACATTGTGCTCATTTAACATTAAAGTAATTGTTTGTTCATATTTAAGTACATTTTGGAGTTGAGAAATTACTTTACTGATGTAAATGCTTTACCATAATTTGTTCTCTTTACCATCTAAACAGAAGGGTTTAAAAAAAAACTACAATGAAATGCCCAATGATATAACAGTATAATTGTAAGGTTTTTTATTTTGCAGAGTATAAAAATACCTTAATAAAGTTAATATGTTCAGGTTTTAACAGTGCATGGGAATGGGAATGTGCAAAGAGCAACCAATTGTAGTTTTTTAAATTTTAAATCTGCACATGACACTGGTGAATTCACTGAATGTTTTTATTGCACGAATATGAGTCCCATTTTGACAGTTTAATTTTTACTGACAAACTAGCTTTATCAAGAGACATTTTCTATTTTCTTTCCCTTGCTTGATGTTAATATCATTTTTTTCTTAAACGAATTCAATACAATTTTGGTTTATTTTATAATTTGTAAAATACTAAAGTACACACTTCGAGTGTTTGAAAAAATGTCTTCAAAATGTATTCTTTCTAAAAATCAATCTAATAGGCTTAAGTTTTTTTAGGTTTTTCTTGAGTAATCTCATTTAGTTTAAATCAGGGTCAGTTCATAATACTGTATAATGTATATACTCGCGTATCGGTCAAGCCGGTGGATAGGTCGTACCCTTAGTTTAGGCTTTTTTACTTATATGTTGTGCTTGACCCGCAGATGGGCTGCACTCTTACTTGTAGGGAGTTTCACTGCCTTTTAACTTCTCAAAAATTCATACCTTTAAACGTAAAAGTTACTAAATATTCACCTTAATTTGGAAACTTTCTTTAAAAAAATTGCTTCAATAATGCCAATGCAAAACATAACATATAAAGGCAGTGTTTTATTTATTTTAATGACCGATCAACACAGCTATTAGTTATATGTAAAATTGTTTGTAATGTATTGTTTTTCATTTAAGTCCTTGTTCCTACTCCTAGTTCCTATTCCTAGAGTGGGTTGACACATAAATAAGTCTTTTGAAGTGCACTCTTTTGTCTTGGTGGCACTATCATAGAGTTTGAGTGCAGGGTTTTTCCCAAATGTCCTGAAATATTTTGATAGGCCAATTGTAGTTGTGGAGCGTTTTTTCTCAAAATGCTAAACACTGCCTTAGCAGGCTATAGCCTATAGTAGCTAATAGCTAAATTAAACACATCTTAAGCCATTAGTCTGCAAGCTTAGGAGGCCTATATTATAGGTCAAGATAGGCTTTAACACATTTACGATTCTTCCCATATTGTTTTTTGTGATCAATACGAAAAATGTTGCCTTTTGCTACACTTCGACAATACAAAATCGGTCCAACAGTTCATAAGAAAAGGGTGTGGGTCTGAAAACGTATTAAAATGTTGGCCTATGCAATATCCTAGTAATTCTACATCATTACAAACACCAATACAGATGATAGTTGCAACTTACTGACTAAGCAGTGATGTTTTTTGAACTTTTAAAAAACAGTGTCAAGTGTATACCCCTAATTTTTTAATAAATTTTTGGTTAACAAAAGTGTGACCTATTCGTTAGTATATACTATATACGGTAACTTATGTTGTACCGGGTATATCCTAAATAACACAAATGTTAAATATTCTTACCCTAATACAACTTAAATAATTTTAGGCTGTTTTTTCATTCCCTTTTGCAAGTTCTTTTTTTCTTGCCAAGTGACAATATGGGCATGGAATGGCTTGCCTGAACTAGGTTAAAAAAAACTACTTTCCTACATTACATTACTTTACATTATTTAAAACTCTGATCAAAGTGCAAGACTAAAACCAAGGATAATTAATAATTGTAGAATGTAATAATCTTCTGCTTTGAAAGCTCATGTGCAAATTCTAAAATTAGAGAATGTTGTATAACTTAAAAAAGCATGTTAATTAAGAGCATGTTTGTGTCTCTATTTACTGATTTATAATCTCTTTTTTTTTCAGAATACAGTCATTAAAATGCAGGTCAGTTACACAAGAGTTGAAATTCATGTCTTAAATTATAATGATACTAACTGATCAGCTGTTATGTTTATAATTGCACTTTCTTTACAAAAGTACTCAATTGTATATGATTAGAATCGCTTCAATGCTGAATTCCTTACTAAAAAAAACATCCTTGAAATGTTGTTGCATTGATCGCATTTCTAGGAAAGATTAAGCATGATAAGTCACTGTTTTGTTCCAAGCTATGCATTTAGCATACATCTTTTCTTTTTGCCTGCATCATTTTTTTGTTTTTATTTTCAATTCAACTGATACAATATTTTTAATCTAAATGTCTATTTCAGTGTATGGAAAGTTTATTGGAGATACAAAACAAAATAGCAACTTCACTGTCTGGGAAAAAGAAGGCTGCTGCTCTTTATGAAAAATGTGAGAATAATTAGAATACAAAGAATGAAATAGTTTTATACAGCTAAAAATAGTGTGTTTCTTTCTATACCTTACATTTAAACATTTTTACAGTGCCAGAGCTGAAAAAATACCTTGATCATGCTTATATTGATGACATGTTGCTGTCAGAGGATGCACGCACAGAATCAATACTAGCAGGTAAAAACAACAATTCTTTTTTTTTCCAAAGTTGAAGAAATATAATTGAAAGCTTGTCTTTTAAATGTTTAAATTTCTTTTCCTATTGATTAATTGAACTTATATTTAAATTTGAAATTTGTATTTAAAAGAAACAATAAAATATTTTTTTTTATGTCTCAAGAATCAGATTTTCTAGAAAGTCATTGTGGGCTTTGGCAAAAGTTGTCAGAAAATCAAGAACATATAAATAGTGAACACATTCAAGGTACTAAAAAAATCAATTTTTATGAAATTATTTTGGCAAAGTTTAAGAAATATTGAAAATTAAAATGAAAGGGTAAAAAATATTTTTTCTCATTTCAGCTATACCAAAGTTTGTGGATAAATTACAAACACTAAGTCTTGCACAGATAGCACAACAGGTATTGTAATAATGCAAAAACTTTAAAAAAATTGTTTAAAATAGAATCAAGATTAGAAAAAAGAATGATTTAAAATTTTAAAAAATGATACGGTATCTTATTATTAATTTCTGTTTACAATGCAGCTTAGAACAATTAACTAAGGGTCAATGCCTCCCAATCTCTTTGATTAAGTCATTAAAGCTAAAACTTATGAACCCTGACTAGGAGTGGTTATTTAACATGTTTAAGCAGTAAAAAAAAAAAAAAAAACTAATACAGGTGTCAGAGGTATTCTAGAGCCAACATATATCCTACTTGGGATATGTGCTTTTTTGCACTCAGCTTTTATGGTTAGATCTGAGGCTTTACCTTAGCAAATTTGTGCTCAATGCTTGTGAAAGGTTCCTGTCCTGGATAAAATTACTTGGCTATCCATGACTAAACCTACTCAGCGCTCAACCAATGGTTGCTATCATTGGTCGGATGTCAGGATTGTGATAGATTGAGAAGTGCATAAACCTTGTCCTGCGTGTAACAACTATACATGCAGTTGAGATTGTACTGCACAGTTAGCAATAGGTTTTTTGTGTGTATTCAAGTAGACACAGTAGTGTTGTTTTTAAATATATTCTTCAATTTTTAACTATAATATCTTTGTTTAAGGTTAATGCTACACATTATATTTAGCATTGTTTATTAGTTTAACTAAATTGCTATTTTATACTGATTCATAAGTTGGGAAGACTCTTTTAAATAAAAAGAAAAGACCTAACAAAAAACCTACACACTTTCTAATTGAATACAGTTAGGAAATTAAATTATTTTTGTTTCCAGGATGATATAGCAAGTCTCACAGATGAAACTCGTAGACTACTCAGCTCCTACAATAACATTGTATCCTTATTCTGAATTTATTTTATCTACATTTATTCATATTAATGTTCGTAAGGTGTTTCATTCACATCTACCGGATACAGTGTAAATAAGGAAAGCTTAAAAATTGGTTTCATTTAATTAAAATGAAAAGAGAAATAATAATTCATTAATCAAATGTCAATTGTTTCTAGTTTATCTTTAGTTCCTACCTTGTTACCAATCTGAAATCAACATTCTGTGTATCTAATTTAACTTGATCCCATAAATTGCAAATGTTTACTATTTTAAGACATGTCTTTTCTTTCTACTTTACTTTTTGTATGAAGAAAAAAATCGAACAAAGTAATACTTTTCTCATTCTCTTCCCTACAATATTTCATTTAGTGTATACAGATATTAAAAATCTTCCTTGACTGTGTGCCAGGTAACTCTCCTCTCTAAACAGTTTGTCCTATGGGATGAAACTTTAACACAGCTTGAGATTCAAGCACAGAAAAAAAAGGCGGAACGTTAATTAAAAAAAATCTCTTTACAATTATTTTCATTTAATTGATTTATTGAAATGTGGTAGCTTAAATTATTTTATGTGCAATATTTAGAGAAAAAAAAAAATTCTGATTCTCCAATATTTCATTTGCATACGGTATATCAGTTGAATAGTTTTTGCTTTCAATTTATTCAATGTAATTACAACATTACATTTTTTAACTAATATTTTTGTTCTAATTTAAGATTAACAATACAAATGACTTTTGGCAATACAATTCCTTTTTAGTATAAATATGAATGTGTATTTTGAAATTTTTCTATGCCAATGAAGTCATGTTTTTTTTTTGTTCAATCTTTGTTTTTTTTTATAGTAATTTCTTCAGTCCCCGGTATTAGTGATCCAAATTGTACTAGCTTATGCTGTTTAACTTTTGTTAATTTAAATCTACCCAGTTGGTATTAATCTATTTTAAAGAAAGAAAAATATTAAATATCTCCTATTTAATGTGGCATATATTATATATATATAACAAATTACTTTATGCTTTTAAATATATTATTATTGTCATATTATAATTATTACATATAATTATTAGGGGTTTTAAGACTTTCACTGAAATAATATAATAAAGAAAGTGGTAATTTTAAAACATTGTTGCATTCTCGGTATATCTCAGTATTGGGCAAAGAAATGCATACCTATTTGTCAATTATTTCAAATACATTTTGTCTATAATTTGTTCAAAGAATGGAGTTTTGTATTTAAATATTAATAAGTTTAAATATCTTTAGTTTTCTTTTATGAAAGTTATAATTATAAAATATTAGATATAATTATTTAAGAGTAATCAACTTTAGGATTTGTTTAAAATAAACAACAGTAATTATTTCAAACACCCTAAGAAAAAAAGATTATAAAAAAGTTTAATCTTCAGCAAGAACAAAAGCTTCAAATTTGAAATTAGTGCACAATAATGTATGAAAAACATTGCTGGACATGTTATATAAACTAATAACACAACTACCCCTTTAAATAAAAGTATGTAATACTGAAAATCACATGTTTTTTTATATACTGATAAACATTGTTTTAGAAATAAGTTAAGGTAGTACATTTCTAAGACTTTTTTACTAAAAAAAAAAATTCACACAATAAATATTATCATAAGAGTTAGAGCCACAATTATTATTGACCAATGTATTATGATTGTACAATGACAAAACTATTAAACAATTCAAATGACTGAAGTTTTAGACTACAAGATTAGATATTAAAAGCTGAGCTTTCTTCCTTAGATTAGTTACATATTTATGTTTTTGCTAAAATGAACATATTTATGTTTTTGCTAAAATGAACATATTTATGTTTTTGCTAAAATGAGATATGCTGGTATAGGGAGGGCAGTGCACTGGATGGCAAATCGTGTTGTTTTGTATTCTACCCAGGATAGATATCTGAAAGCTAGTGGGACATTATGCTGATGACACAATCCCCTTTGGCTAATGTAGAAGAAAAAAGCCCAAGGGACCAATTTCTCTTGTGACCAAGAAATGCTAGCTTGTTTTGGTAAACTGTTTGTGAAATTCTAGTATTCTAATTCTAGCTCAAATAATGCACAACACAATGAAAACTCCTTTATAGAAAAATTTGATTAACTCAAAAATCACAGAACCACTTGTTAAAACAAGTTGATTGTAACACTCTCAGAATATAAAGAGTGCAATAAAAGAATAAACTTACATGATTTACAAAAGAGGATGCTAGAAACTAGAAAATATTTGAAATATGAAATTTAAAAAAAGTCTAAATATTGACTCTGCTGGTTTATAAGAAAATTAAAATAATTAGTAAAAAATATTTAACAATATGCAAAATTATTTTTACAATGTAAATGTATACAAATCCTGATTTCATGCATACCGTATAAATATAATTTATTATAATAAAACATTCATATGAAATCTGTTTGAAAAAACCTAAGAAGTATTTTCTTAAATTTAAATTGTTCTTTTAAAAACAATTAAAATATTTGAACTGTTTAAATTAATTCAAAGCTAGTTTTGAACTAGCATTGTTCATCAATAAAATATATTAATGATTAATGTATACATTTTATAATCTTGAGGTAGGGCTGACATATTTCTCATCTAGCAAACCCTTCACTTTATCTAGAGCAGTGCAGATTGCTTCTGCAAACTCTGTAGAATTGGTCTCTTTGTCTGCATTCCATGTGCTGACAAAAAATGTTAATCTGATGGGGAAACCAAGATATATTACAATTAATGCCATGATACAAAGTAATTTGCTGGTACCATTAAAGTCTAAACTAAATGGCACATTATTGTAATATTTTGAATACATTATATAATGATTGTCCAACTCCAGTAATTCTTTCTTGAAATGTCATCTCACCTGTCATCATTTATTCGATAAAATGTTCCAATGCAATTTTCACACATGGGTAACACTCCACCAATGACTGTACTAAATCCAAGGCAACTTGTGGACAAAAGAAAGTTTCCACCACCGCCACTGTTTATAAAATAGATTAGTCAAAAGTAATAAAGTCACAGGTCATTGAATGTAATAAAGTAATAACTATTGTCTCTGGCACTAGGAATCAAAATTAGTGCTTATAACTTATAGTTTTAGTTGTATGGCTTCCATAAAAAAAAAAGCATACAAGTTATGCTTGAAACCCTACATTGAAATTACGGTATATATCAGGTATTGTGTATATTCTAATTAATTAACAGCTAAAGCAAAGAATAATAATTAACTCAAGATAATCATTAGGCATGTATAAATAGTTTTATTGAGCATAAACATAAGATTAAGAAACCTACTCATTCAGTATGTTAAAAGCATTCAGTAGGTCTTTTTTTTAAATTCTTCTATTAATCCAATTGCAAAGCTCTCTTCCAGTCAATGCCAGACAAATATATTTGTATGTCTGTTTTGTATATTGTGTTGTTGATGGTGGGTAGAGTATTGTATAACAAGGTTGGTTGGCTTGGGGCATTCAAGTATGAAGTGGTTTACAGTTTCATGTGGGTGGGGACAATGTCTAAAGTTATATTATATGGGTGTGTTGGGTTTATTCTGTTTTAGAAGGTCAAATCACCAAACAAATATAGTAAGAAATAGAGGGTGTTGTTTTTAACCGTTAGCTTTTTGGGGTGTTCTAGTGAGACCCATTACCCACATATAAAAATGTAAATGCTCTTTGAGTGGAAATCTTGTGTGACTGAAAATATTTTTTTTAATGTATTAAGTTAATGCAAATTTACACAGAGAAAGCCAATGTAATAGAGACATGAGATTAAATGCTATTAAATTTCTTTAGTGTAGTAGTGAGGTGTAAATTTGTTGGGAATTTTTAAAGATTAAAGCTTTAAAATCTATTTTTAACAAATCAAAACTTCTGTATTCAAAAAATGTGTTATGAACACAAAGAATAAGAGCACATCAGTGTTTCATAAACCAACCTTTTAGTATAAGATGGATCCTGATATAGCTGTGGAACAGGAATATTCTCTTCCTTAGCTGTTAGCCACAAAGCCAACAGGTGACGATCACAGCCTTTACAAAAATATTTTATTTTATTATTAAGCCGACAAGAACCATTGGTATAGTCTAAAGATAAAATTATTATCAAATAACCTATCTCCAATCAATTATTTGATTTAAAAATCAAAACCTTTGTAATGTTTACTTCAAGAATGACAAAGAGTATTTGTTTTTTCACAAGAAAAAAAAACATAAATAATATAGCTATGTTTTCAAATTTTTTAGTTTTAAGAAAAATACCTTTTAGTTCACAGGCATCACTGAAATCTGTATTATGCTTTTTAAGAGCTACATTAAAAAGTCTGTATTTTTCAGAAGTCTGATATGGGGAAAAAATTATTAAGATAAAAGAGACAATAAAAACCTTGTTTTATTGCTACATCATATTTTTAATTTTTTAAAAAAAGAACGAATTAAATACTTAATTTCATTATGTCAAAACTTCATAATACAAAGATAGAAAACAATGAGTTTTAAAACAAAGCGCTATAAACAAGCGGAAATTAAATAATTTCTAAAAGAAAAGCTAAAAAACTGGGAATCCAGAAGCTGACAACTTTGCTGTACTGCATGCATTGAATTGTATCCGACGTAAAATACAAGGGATAAATGATAACAAGCTTACTTGTACTGAAGGATCAGTCATTGCAATGCACCAGTCCTTTGCCTCCTGAGTACATGTTCTCATTGTTTCTGTTCTTCCATGATAAAATTGCTTTATAGGCGCAGTCTCATAGGTTGGGGCCATTCTTGGAAAATATTGCTTATATTTATGATTCACAATTTGAAATAAGCCCTTACTAAATAATTTTATGAAATAAAACTTTAAAAAACATGTCATAAAGAGTAGATTTTCTTTACCATTGGATAATGCTTTTTGTTTTAAATTGTCTCAAATTTCACATGTATAAAAAAACAAAGTTTAAAAGTTTGTTATAATCCGAATGTGCAGCGAGTTAAATTATATTACCTACCTACGATATATAGAATAATATGCTAGCTGCATGGCAAGCTGGCATAATGCATCTGGATGAACATTTTTCTCTTTACAGTAACTCTTGCCATACTTATTATAAACCTTTACTTCAATGCTAGCTATGTGTCTCTACAATGTAAAATTTCAATAAAGGCTATAATTTGACATTTGTAATAATATTTCAGAACATAAAAAAATATCTGAAATTGATAAGTATTAAATATCAGTGGTTACAAATTTAAACTTATGTTAGATGTTACAACCATAAAAATTGCTCTAATTTTAAATTACTGATATATTAAAACAATATTGGAAGTGATGTAATCAGGCTGGCTTTATATAAACCAAAAGACTGTACCATTAATTAAAAGTAAACCTATGTTGACTTTTTTTTTCTAATAATTTTATTAGTATTAATAATATGTTAAGTATTTGCTGTCAGATTGTCACTATGTGTTGTCAAAGTCCTATTCTCTACATAATCCCATTTTTCAGAATTATCCCCAAAGTGGGCCTATGAAGGGGAAGTTTTTATGGGATTGAAATCATAAAAATCACAAGAACAGATTCAATTGTACAAAAAAAGTCTTACCAACAAAGAATAATTTTTCTTAGCAGTTTCAATTTCTGTCTTCAAAGCATCATCAATAATAAATGGAAGTTCCTCAGGTTCTTCTAATTTTCTAATCTGGTGAGTTCCCTTAACAAAACCATTCAATAAATTCATTAGTGATTGATTGTACACACCTAAATTCAGTAGAAATAATCATATTACATTTCATTTAATTAAATAATTCTGAAATTCATATCAAACAGGGATGATATTAATTACATAATTTATTACTAGATTATCAACTTGATTTATATTAGGAACTAGACAGTAAAGAAAAAAAATCTAAACAAGTAATAGTATTTTTTAACTTGCCACATGGAAAAAGATAACCAAATATTAATGAGATTAGATTGAACACATTAAAAACACTTTGTATTTAAGTCTTATTTCAATGATGGTGATTCAGAAAGATTGTATTTCTACAAAAACTAAGGATATTTCTTAAAATGAGTATCATAAATAATGAACAAGTATATATATTGTAATAACATTTTAAGGAAAATAGAAATATTTCTAACTACCTGCCACTGTCCACCACATTCACGCAGCTTTAGATGTACATAACTTGTTACATAAGTCAGCATTATGCCTTCAGCTGGTGTATGCTAAAATGAAGAGGAAATATGAGAAAAACGTTTACATTTCTAATTGCAAAGAAAAAGCAACAGTTCTATGTCCTAAAAAACTAATAAAATTAGCATCAGTTTCCAGGTAAGGAAATACTTTTATACAAATTCTAAGTTCAAGAAAATTGTTTTTAAACATTCATGCTATAAAACCATAATTGAAAATTCTCTTCTTACATCTGCATTGGAGACAAAAAGTCCATTTTCATAAACACCACAGGATAAGGCTTTATCTAACCATCTATTTTCTCCATGACCTAATATAGCTTTATTGGCCAACTGAAAACAAACAGTTTGTGCAAACTTTAAAGAAATGTTTACAAAACCTAAAAATATTCAATAAGCATTTTAGAATATGAAAAGCAAAATGAGCTTACATCATTCATATCTCCTGCTTCACCATCTTCTAGCCAAAAGGCTATTATGGAAGACTGAATTTTTTGTAGATTAACATAGTTCTGTGGATGTAGAGCCACTAACCTATTCCTTGCCTGAAGGAGAACATGTATGAATAGTTAAATATTCTTGTGTAAAATCTATCAAACTGGATAAAGGAAATAGAATAAATTTATGAATTTAAAAATAAAAAGCATACCAATGCCCACTTGGTTCTTTCTTCAGCGGTCAAATATGTTAAACCATGTCCTAATCCCAGAAGTTTACTCCTGTCCCTCACCTGTTGAAGTAAACACTGCAGTTCTGGGGCTGTTAGAATCTCACCTTTTTCATCCAATGGATTTATGCTAAAAATGTGACCCTTGGATATAACAATAACATTGGTGGGACAGGAGCCTTCATTTTCTGTAGAAAGGAAACACAAGAAGTAATATCCATAGAAAGTATTTTGGACTATCATATTTATTATAATTTTATCAATTGATCAGTAAAATATAGCTTGAAAATAATATTAAAATGTAATTTTAATAACCCAATGACAAAAGATCACTAACCAGTTTTGAAGTACTGTAGCAGTTTATCTTTCTGAACACCAGGAACAGCACAAGTATTAAATATTCTCTTAAACTGATACATGCATAGTGGTCTCCCTTTGCTATCTTTCATTGGTTTGTGTCTTTCTCTGAAACAAAACATTTAATATACCAATAAAAGTAAATGAATTCATTTTATATATATATATTTTACAGAGGGAATAAGGGTATTCACAGAACAAATTCAGATAATATTGTGAAGGACTGCCACAATATTTAAGCCAACTATTGGGAAATTTGAGATTTTAATATATTCAACAATTCAAGCACTATTTATTTGTATTAGAAAAACCATGAAATTCTGGCAGGCAATAAACATATTTTTAAGAAAAGCAAAACTAATTTTAACTCTATTCCTGTCAAAACATTACACGCTCAATTTTTATGTCCCATAATTTCAAACGGTTCAGAATTGTTTATCCTATCCAAATTTGATCTAAAGGTTAAAACACTGTTGTTGAAATTAAACAAACACTAAACTTACTTGCGTGTGAACTCCCAAAATTTTAGAATGTAATGCAAGCTAAGTGCAGCTCTCTGGATTTGTGATCCAGGCAAAGCAGGCCAGACATCCTCAGAATATGGACCTGGACCACCCATGTTCATCAGAGGTCTAGGAAGTCTTAATTCTAAATAAGCAACATCTTCCCACCATTCCTCCAGCTTTATTTGAATAATATTTCAAAAGATATTTATAATCTAATTGACAAAAAAATGTTAAAATAATACATGTTTTAGCTATAAAACAAATTAATTGCCAATATGTAAATATACTTTTATAGCTGCCTAGAAAAATTTTAGTAGTTTTGATCTTAAAGTAATTTTTTTTTAGCTAAAAGGTAAAATTTATCACACTCTGTAAATCCAGATCCAGGTTATGTAAAGTTTTTTTCCTGTCTTTTTTTTTTTCAAAATTAAATAATTAACCTTTACAGTATCTACTAAGAAAATATGAACAATAAAACTGATGTAATGCTTATGACAAGTAACAAACATGTCACAGTATACTGAACGTAATTGCAGAGGTGGGAAAGATCTGGTTAGAGACTCTGGCAGGTAAAATATAGTTGCATACATTTTTCATAAAAAAGATCATTGATAATAATAATAATAATGGTGCTTGTATAGCGCATATCCCATTGATAAAGTGAAAAGACAAAAAAGAAACTGGTATGAAATGTCTTGTGTAAATTCTACTTCAAATCCAGTCAACAATTAGTTGACTAATGGTACAAAATATTTCATAATAATCACTTGCACTTGGCAGCTATACAAGAACAAGCTCTTTTGAGATTGGCTGCAAAGTTTATTATCAATTTACCGTAGTTACAAGTTCTTCCAATGATTTATTGTTGAAAATCAAATAGAGTGCCGTGAAAGTTACCGTTATTATGCTAAATTAATAAATATTTTTCATATATAGAATATAAATTAAATTTCATGATAATGTGCAACCAGTAAGTCTGGACTCATGCATTATAAATGTCATTTAAAAATGTACCTGTTCAATAAGTTCTAGTTTTTAAAAAATATTTCATGTTTATATTACCCAATTTCTCTTATTGGCAGATCTTGCTTTCAATTTGTCATGTAGATATTTCCCTTCATTTTGGGCAAACTGATAAACCGTCAATTGGGTCTTTCTATATTCTTCATCTGAGACCATGACTTTAACTGGAAAAAGTAAAAAAAAATTAATGTTTACAATTATGACACATAATTAAATCTTCATTTCACTGATAATTAATGTAAAAAAACAAACACTTAGAAAACAACAGAAAATACCTGAGTCTAAATATTTCTTTAATGTATTGGACAAGTCAGGAAAGGGAAGAGGAAGAAGATCTTGGTCATATTGAAAGGTTGATTCACTTTTTGACAATATAATATCCTCAACAGAAGATGCTTTGGCCATCTGTTTATAAGAAGATATGCATTTTACAATTTTTAAAAAGACATTGAGTAAAAGAAAAATTAAAAGGCCTAGATCTATATTATAAACACACAAAATTTCATTATGTTATTTTCAGTCTTTTGATTATTTAGCTAATTAATAAGGCCTAAACAAATATTAGATTTTCCCCAAGTATTTGGACATACTGTTTGCCGAATCCAGGTAAAAAATAAATAGTAGCTGCAACTCTGAAGTTTTGTTACCATATATGCAAAGCGTATAACTTATTCTCTTGAAAATACTCTCCTTACCTGCACCCCATGTCCTGTTACGCATTCACTTACAACAATAGCAGTAGTCAGGACTTTTTCCAAACTGATCAAGTCTAAATAATGTATATAATGCCTATTTATTAGGCATAGTAATAGTGTTGAAAATAGGGATATTTGGGTACAGCTGCCCTACAAGATGAAAATAAAACTGTATTCCTCCTTTAAATTAAGGACTTTCTCATATTGTTTTTTTTTAACTTTGTATAGGCCATATGTGTTTTAAAAATATGTATTACGTCCAAATGAATAGGTTTTCAGGTCAAACACACAAACTATTTTAATAAGTGTATTCGGTATCAGAATGCTAATAAAATTATTTATACAAAATATTAAAACATAACTTTTAATAATGTCCAATATCAACACTTAAATGCGTGAACTTTTTTTTTTTGGGGGGGGGGGGAAATATAAATCTTTCAGCAATTCACATCCTTCAGACGTGTAACTTCCAGAAACAAAGGCAAGTCATGCCAAGGAAACTCATACAGGAAAAATTCATATTGAGTTTTAATCCAGTTTTTACTTTTAACAAAATGGTTAAATATGCTTTGTTTACTTTGATCCCCTGTAAAAAATCACTTTGGTAAGGGATTTGCTTACCTTAGCAATTCCAAATCTCATCGCTTCGGACTTGTTTAAATTACTTTTTTTTAAATACAAAGACTTTTTTTTTGTAATCTCAAAATTTAAACAACTAATTTTAATACTATTTACTACCAAAACTAACTATTAATTTTAAGAAAAACCTCTTCAGTTGGCCTTTAATCAGCAAACCTTATTTCTTTTGTTGTTGTTTCTTGTGTTGTTGTTCTGTGACA